>CM050170.1:124035873-124060873 GCA_027410445.1 Discoglossus pictus
GGTATTAGTTTAGGAATTAACATAAATGTTAATTTTGTCTACAATGTTTATATTATTTGTATATACTTTATTATTAAGAACCTGTCCGATTGCTATACATTTAAAAAAATAAAGCCTTTGTTGATCGAGGCTCCATTTTTCTAAAATTATACAAAGATCATCAAACACAAGATTGTGGTATGGTTAAATATTTACCCTTTAATCAATAGGAAACCACCAATCAAAATATAAATCATTTATTAGATAATACCTTTGAGACAAATTAACAGACCAAACAGTATCCTTTCCTATCTGGTCCAAATCCAAATTATTGTCTCGTTGGTATATACCCATTGTCTCCATAGTTATTCCGCTGCTTGTATTCCCAAGATAAGGAGTTCTGGTCCTTCTTTGCAGGGTAATTTGGGTTACAGCTTTCCAGCAAATGTGTGGTCCATAGTAGTAGATTTGTAGACTTGTTTTTCAATGTCTTTTGTGTTTTACTTTGTATTGATCCACGTGAAAGCAAAATCCCAGTGGAACAATTATCCATTTAGCCTCATGTGATAAAATATCATTCCTTCCTGACCGCAAGATGACTGAATTAATTTCTCCCTGGATTAATGCCACTCAGGTTCTATGTTAACTGTAAAATGTTTATATTCAGAGACTCTACTTGTAACTGAAGGATGCTATGTTTGTGTCTTCCACACTTACTGCTGGTTTAGAGACAAAGTAGGAGTGTTCTCTTAATTTCTTTTATGTATTCAAGATCTGATTGAGGGGAGAGAGAAGTGACGGGGGTTTGTTGGCATATTAATAGATTCAGCATAGCAAGAAAACAATGATTGCTAGTTCTCCAGGTGTTTGCCACCTAATCACACATATTCTATCACAATAAGGGTAAACATCATTATAACAATTAGTCTTTAATAAATCTTTTATCACAACGGCGATATAAAACCAATAAAAAAATCCAGGATTTGGAAAGTAGAAAGTTTAAAAGTGGGCTACTTCTTTGAGATATATTGTCACCAAAATTATTTATATACTCGCATTGGAGGGGCAATAATATCTTTCCCCTGTAATTCTGTGTGCTTTTGTATAACAGAGCTATCCAACTTGATTAATTACCCTATCTGACCATCAGTCTCCTTTACAAAGGGGAAGGACCACCCAGGTCTCAAATGTTGATTCCTTTCAAATTTTTCAAGCCATATGGACAACTAACCATCTGGTGAACATATTTGAAAATATTATATGATGTATAAGGCTTATTGCTAAATTCTTGTTATTCAATAGATTAAGTAATAGATGCTAAAAGGAATCGTATCCTGGCTGTATGCCAGAATCTGCATGTACATGCACAATCTGCATAAGATCCTTTGGCTTCTTCCTCCCATATAATAGTGATTTATAAACTGTCTATAATATTTACTAAGTACAACGAGGTAACTCTGTCCACTTGTGGAACACCTAGTCTGCTTGTAAGATTTGATTGCATTAAAGTGCCCTGGAAATCCAGTGCAATAACAAGTGTAAATAGAGCTGCAATTGCATCCACCTAAACAACATCCAGATTGTTGAGTCAGGTGGCGTTTAGTTAAGCTATATGCTAACTGTGGTATACTATAAGCAATTGGCAGGAAATCTAAACTACACTGCAATAAGGGAGTGATTATATAGCATGAACGTCAATAAGAAGTAGCTATCTCTGCTCTTTGTTGAGAATCGACTTTCCTGTTCACCGGGAAATCTCCCTCCACTAGATCATCATCCAAACAATTGGGATGTTGAGAATCAACTTTCCTGTTCACCGGGAGATTTCCCACCTCTTGTTCATCATCCATACAATAGATTCAGATATGTTTTTCACCATAGGACACCTTATACTAGCAAGCTGTGCTTCTCTGCCCACTTGTCTTGAAAAGGAAGTATGAATAATTAAGATTTTGTCTGAAAAATGCTTTTATGCACATGACACACACAGCTGCTAATGTTGCTAGTTTGTTGCACACCTTGCAACCATGTGAAGTTTTTGTTAATTTACAGTGGTCTTTTAAGCCTGTTTTAGAACTAATGGGAACCAAAGTG
The DNA here is from genome assembly GCA_027410445.1 of Discoglossus pictus. Classification (NCBI taxonomy): domain Eukaryota; kingdom Metazoa; phylum Chordata; class Amphibia; order Anura; family Alytidae; genus Discoglossus; species Discoglossus pictus. Next base: position 124,037,947 of record CM050170.1, read on the forward strand.
CAGTAGAATGTAATGCCTTGAATGGCTAACAGAGGGATCACAGTGTAAGCTTTTGGGATGTCCTAATCCCTTCATTCTTCTTCTGGATCGCTACCACACCAAGGGGAATAGGCTTGTGTACCTCAATGAAGATGTGAGCTATACCATGTAGGGTCACCAAGATGGGCATGTCATAGCAGAGAGGTCAGATAAATGGCGGTTCACTGGAGAAGCAACTAGAAGCCCATTACAGTATTTTTGCCTAGAAAAACGTATGGATTAGCACACCCCAACACAACCTGTACCTGGCATGCTGTGGTCCATATAAGGTCATGGAGAAGCTGACCAACTGAAAAACTAAACAACAACAACAATCCATTTTACTTTTCATTCAACCAATATGAAGGGAGATAAGTTATTCTTCAAAATGAGAAAACCAAGTGTTGATTTCTCAAAAGATAACATAAAGATAGAATAAATTTTATATAAAACGTTAAGCAGATTTAAGGACCACTGTAGTTTGTGAAAACTTTCACACATTTGTGAATAGGACACAAACAAATATCATTAGCGATTGCGTAAGCCAGGAACAATCTTAAAATTAGACTCTGCTTATATTAGGGGTGCTTCCATCTTGGGAGGTTTATCAGTTTGTTTACGAAGGGTACGGGAATCCTACTAAGATTACATTTTCTATTAAAGGGACATGTAAGACTTCTGGATTTCACTAAGAATGTAATATACCTTTTATATATCTCTTTACTTTTATGTACTTTATGTTATTAAGCTTTTAAAGTGTATCCAAATGATTTGGGTCTGCCCTCTGCAGCTTATGAGAACACAGTACAGGTGTACAGTGGCTCATACTAGCCATACTATTGACCATCTTTTTGCAACATGTTGAAGGTCACTGTCACAACCTGCTTCTTCAATGGGGCTTAACAAGAACCACTGTACATAATAGGCTGCTCCTGCTTACTGGGAAACCCTGTAAAAGGATTATCTATTAGACTACTGTCTTGGGTGTTGGCTGATGAAATAGCCTGCAGAATAGCTAATATGTTATGCAGAGCATAAACCAAGATACATGCAGTATAACAGTGTAATCCTATTTTAACCATAAGCAATAAACAATACATAACTTTAACAATAAACAGGATAACTTATTCCCAGTCAAGGCCCAAACCATAGTCCAAAACAGTGAAGTCAGGCCCTGGGCATGACAACTGCCCCTTCCTTTGTCAATGCAATACCCTGCCTATGATCTCCATCAGATGATTGGCAGTATGTTGTGGCATCAATATCACTGTCCTGTTGGACCCTTCAAGGCAGTATGGGGATAACAGTACATCCAGGCTAGTAGGTCCAGCAAAAACTTGGGAGGATCCTTTCCCAGCAAAACCCTCTACTTCTAGGCCAGGGAGACTTCCTGACCTGCTGATTCTGGAACAATATTCAGTCCCATGTGTAAAATTGAGGAGCACAAGTTTTCCTTTGTCAGGCCTGAACTTTCTCTTCAATGAACTGAGATACAGGAATTGCAAAGTGGGCTAGTGCTCTTCTCTGGTGTCATCCATGCCAGAGTAATGGGCAGTTCTGGCATAAGCTGTTTGGGTTCTGGAGCCAACCCCCCTCCCAAAAAGCCTGGCCTGTTGCCCCTCCTTTCAAGTGTTAAAGGTACACCAACAGTGTCTTTGGGCAGCTGCAGTGGAGCTAAGGTAGGGAGGCCAGGTGACAAACCACACTCTGTGGTCATCCTGCCCCCCCCCCCCCCAAACAAGCCAGTAAAAACAGCTGGTGGTATTTACAACTGTCACTGGGCCTAGGGGACCACAACTGGCCAGCATTCTTCCCCTTCCCCATCTCTGTTACTTCCCCTGTCCAGTGTTGGAGTCCCGGGAATTTAATGTGCTTTCAGGCTTACCCAATTCAAGTGGTCCCAGGGACCTAGCCAGTTCCAGCAACTGCTCATCACGGGTTATCCGTATCCGACCCCTCAAAAGCCAGGGCCAATGCCCCTTCTTTCCCCATTGGTTAGGGAAAACATTATTCTTGGGCATCCCAATAAACAATAGTTCCACTAAGGACTGTACCTGCTACATCTGCCAGTCTGTACTCCTCCTGTCGGATTTGTCAGGGATCTCCACTCCTAGGGGCTGCATTGTGCCCACTGTCTCCCAGCCTCCTTTCTCTGGAACTACTGTCTACTGTCTACTGATCTCTTGATGCAGGCATGTGGATGTAGGCAGTCCTTGAGTACTGGCGTTTACTGCCTCCTGCACAGTCTGAAGACCAGGGCTGCTTGCCGTTTCTGCTTCAGGGTCTGTGACTGGCTCCTGGACAATGGATATCCAAGGAAGCTCCCCACTTAGCTTACAGTCCATTTGTAGGGCCCAGTGCTCATTAGGCTCTTCTCTGACTCTAGGAGCAGGGTAGCTTTCCCCAGGTCCTCCCTGGGCACTGCTGTGGTTAGGCCCTGTCCCCATGCCTCTAACTAGGAGAGGTTCAGCCCCGTCAGCCTCCCTCTTCTGTGTCCTCTTACCACCCCTCTCCCGTGTCTCTACCCACCTCTCCCTCCCCTGTGTCTCTTTCCCCCCTCTCTCTCCCATGTGTCTTCCCCCCCCCCCATGTGTTATTTTATTTTGAGGGGACAGCAAATTTAAACGTATATAGGTTATATAAGATGTACACTTACTACCTTACATCTCTCCATAGTTGTCACATGAAAAAGATATAATAAAATATGTACAAAAATATGAGGGGTGTACTCACTTTTGTGAGATACTGTACTTGACAAACAAGCAAACAAGTGTTTTTTTTCTTGAACTGCAGTGGTCCTCTCACACTCTTCCCTCTCCCTGACTGTGTCTCTCCCCCTCCCCTCTCCCTACCCTGTGTCTCTCCCTCCCCTGTGTCTCTTCCCCCTCTCCCTCCCCTTTGTCTCTTCCCCCTCTCCCTCCCCTGTGTCTCTTTCCCCCTCTCCCTCCCAGCTATGGAAAGAGTCTTGGAGAGGGATACTGTTATGGGAAGTGGTCCTAGTGAGGGGAGCTCTTGTGGGAATGAGTATTGGGGAGACCACTGAATATTTGGGGCCCCAAAGTAAAAACATTTTTACAACCCTTCTTAGGGGGAGGGGCCTAAAACTAATTTTTGCACCAGGACATTCTCTAGTTCCGCCAAAGGCCAAATCCAACCATGCTTCAGCTCTGTGATGTAGCAAGCAAAAAATGGATTTCTGTACTCATTTTGCAACTGGGATTTACTTCTTGCAAGTAAAGTGTGATTATTTGCTGTGTGCACTAATTTTGCCCAGGTGAGAGGGGAGTGGTTTGCCTGTGTTAAACTTGCATAAAGGTTCATGAGTTGTCTAGGGCTGTTTGCAACTGGGATTTACTTCTTGCAAGTAAAGTGTGATTATTTGCTTTGTCCAGGTGAGTAGGCAGAAGTCAAGTTCAGTTCTAGTAAAAGTGCAGGGGTTTAAATAAAAGGAGGGAGTTCAAAGAAAGGGGGGGGGGGCAGACGTATAGTGCAAAAAGGGGAGAGAAAATAGTATATATATATATATAAATGTACAGGGAGGTAGCTCGGTTACAGTTAGAAGGGGAAGCAGGTGGATCAGGAGGAGGAGGCAGACTAGTTCTGAGTTGGCAAACACCAACATATTTGCCAGATTGAGTGAAACTGTTGGGGATGTACATTCAGGAATCCCAATGCCAGATAGAAATGTTTCCTCTAACAGCTGGGAGAACAGTTCTACTGGAAGAGTGGGAGGGCAGAATAGGCAGAGAAACAGACAGGTTTTGGTGGTAGGGGACCAGGGTGATTTGTCACCCAGATCCCAGCAATCGAACAGTTTGCTGTCTCCCTGGTGCTCTGGGTCGGCATGTTGTGGATTGGGTAGATAAATTATTGGGAGGGGCAGGAAATGAACCGGCGGTTTTGGTACATATTGGTACCAATGACAAAGTTAGTGGAAGATGGAGTGTCCTAAAGAATGATTTTAGAGAACTAGGGAATAAGCTTAAAGCAAGTACCTCCAAGGTAGTATTTTCTGAGATACTACTTGTGCCACGTGCTAGCCCATGAAGACAGAAGGAGCTTAGGGAGGTTAACGCATGGCTAAAAATGTGGTGCATTAAGTAGGGGTTTGGGTTTTTAGAGCACTGGGCTGACTTCTCATTCGGGTACAATCTCTACAGCAGGGATTGATTACACCTTAATGATGAAGGAGCCTCTGTGCTAGGGGATAGGATGGTAGAAAGGCTGGAGGAGTTTTTAAACTAGTAGGTGGGGGAGGGACTAGATGAATGTAATGAATTGACTACTCATGGTATTTGTATAGTCAATAGGGAGATATTACTAAGTAACTCAAGTACAGAGGCAGGCAACTCAAAACTACAAACTCATAACATAAGATGTATGCTGGCTAATGCCAGAATTTTGCCAGGAAACATGTGAGAGTTAGAAGTATTGGCAATTAATAAAAACTAGGATTTAATAGGCATTACTGAAACGTGGTGGGATGACTCTCATGACTGGACTGTTAATCTGGATGGTTATAACCTATTTAGGAAAGATAGAGGCAATGGTAAAAGAGGAGGAGGGATTTTTCTGTATAATAAGCCTGAATGTAAGCCTATAGTCAGAGAAGATATTTATGCTGGAACTAGCAGTAATGTTGAATGTTTGTGGGTAAAGTTAAATAGCAGAGCAGCAAATTTCAGAGTTTGCTATGAAACCCCAAATATAATTGAAAGTGAGGAAATGCAATTATTGTTACGGATTTGAAATGCAGCTAAGCATGGGCAAGTTCTATTAATGAGAGATTTTAATTACCCTGAAATAAACTGGATGAATGAGACCAGCAGTTCAGCTAAGGGGAGCAGGTTCTTGAGTACACTCAGGGATCATTATCTGGCCCAGGTTATACAAGAACCTACTAGAAATTAAGCTATCTTGGATTTAGTAATCACAAATAACATTGATATGGTATCAAATATTGAAATAGGGCAACCTTTGGGAAACAGTGATCACAGTTGGATAAGATTAAAATTGACACCACACCTCTTTGCCTTGGCCAAAAAGTAGGAAGTTGTATCAATAAATGCAACCACAGCTCTCCAGAAAAATAAAGCCACTCTCTCAAACACAACTTTCACCTACATTTTTTTTCTAATTAAAAATGTTTTCTTTGTACAGCAGTCCTTTTAAATGAGTGACCAGGGGTTGCTTGGCCATGGGACTAAACACACCCCATGCTTGTTATAGATCAGTCTTACACACAATGTGAGCCATTAGATTAGCAGCTGGTAAGATGTATTTGCCCCAAGGTTAAAACCTGCCGGTAGGTGTCTCTATATTTTCATTTATTGAACATTGATGATGAATCCGTTAATATATACTAACCCTTAATACCCAGGGGCTGGCCACTCCAAAGATAAAAGTGGGATATTAATTAAAAATAGTCATAAAGTCTGACAGCTTAGTCTATATAAAATAATTTCCCCCTTGCTAATCCTTTTTTTATGTGATATAAAAATTGCATATTTATAATAATGATTAAATACTGAATATTTTATACGATTTCATTTCTCTAGTTCCTAGGTATTCTGCACCTGTATTAGGTATTCCTTTATATTTTTATATGTCTTTTATAAAATAGGTTTTATGAAGAAATCTTCATTACCATTATACATAAACACATTCAGTAAATTAGTTATTTAAATACTTGCAAATCCTGCATGCAGTTATAAATAAACTTGGGAATTGCCCGTCAAAAATGACGGCAATAATATTTTAAGCCTGGCAATGCTGTTTGCCACACATTGTGAGCCTCCCCCGTCTACTTTATGGGCCTCGCGATTATCGCCTTCAGCGCTCATCGCAAACCCCGCAATGAACGGCTTCATTGCATGCTTCTGCCAACCCGCCACATTCATGCTTCGCCGCTCATTGCAGGTGTCGTCCAACCTACAACTTTTGGGCTTCTCCCCAATCTCTCACCCCTATGTCTCTCCCCCCCACTCCCTCCCCTAAGTCTCTTTTCACCCCTCTTCCTTTCCTGTGTCTTTCTCCTCCCTCCCTCAACCTGCTCTGTGCTGTATGGGTCTAAAACCATAGCCGGACTTGGGAATTGATCAATGTTCTTCAGATTTTGCGGCCTTGAAAAAAAATTACGTCTTTACGGCCGACATTTATTTCTCGCTTAGGTGTTTTCAGACCTTTAAAAAATGCCAATTGAAGAACAAATTAGCTTTCAACCTCACTTACAGACTCCCTGCCTCTCCCCCTGTGCTTTGTGAGGTTGTCAGTTAATTTTGTAATCAATTGGCGTATTTTGGGGGCCTCCGAACGGCTTCCGAGTTACAGGCTTGAAAAAATGGTGGCTGTTAAAGCCGCAATTTTTTCAAAGTCTTGGATTTTTTCAAAGTTGTGCGGGCCTCGCGATGAGCGATCACCGCAGGCTTCGCAATGAGTCCCTTTGGTGCTCATTGCAAGCCTTTTTCAAAGTGTTGTGTGCATCATCACTGGCCTCTCCACGAGCACCCTTGATGCTCATTGTGAGTCTTTTTCTAAGCAATGCGGGCCTCACGATGAGTGCCAAAGGCCTATAGCCTTTGACTCTCATTGCAGGCCTCACAATAAGCGCCTATGGCGCTCATTGCTAGACTTTTTCTAAGTCATGCCTTCGGCGCTCATTGCGCATGAGCAAGCCCGTATTTTTTAACATTGCGTGACGACAACTCACAATTACCACAACTATTGTATATGATCTATGTAGGCTCATAAGTTACCATGTGTACCTAAGCATAGAATTATGGATGGGAAATCATTATCATATGATGTATCCACAAAGAAACATAGATCTGATGGCAGAAAGCAAACAAAAAGACTGATCTAATCTATTATATCCACCTAAAAGCTAGACTTAATTACATTACCTCTAAATCGTCTGGCTTCTGACTTCTGCAAATCATAACCCCTTGTTCTTAAATTATTTTATTTTTTTATTGAATGCACTTCCTTCTTGAACTTTATTAAATCATGTGATATATGTGTAGATTTTGATCATATCATCCCCTTCTCATTTCTGTCCTCTAAACTAAACATATTCAGGTCATGAAGGTTTTCCTCAATTCAAAAAAGGGCAATTAAAATGGTGTGAGGTCTAAAAACAAAACTTGTTTCCAATCTATTGATCTGATTTTGGAGGTCCAGTCTGCAGAACAGCAGACCATGTATTAGGCAGAAAAGGTTGGACACTGATTGGCCTTTTATAGTTCAACCAAAAAAGATCAATCTGTTTCTTGCTTGTTGGTAGGGAAACAAAGCCAAACCAGAGAGCACAATTAAATAAGGGGGAAAATCCTCAAAATAGCTGATTGGGGGGATACAGAATACTACAGCAGCCTACTTGGAGGTAATCTCAAACATCCTCAAAGTGAACAAAGCCAGGGTGTACTCTGCCCAGAGCTCACCAGCACCAGGGGAACCTCCTCTGCCAGACACTGCTTCCTGGACATATTGTATATGTAGACAGCGTGACTGATTCCAGAAGCAGGTTAATGAGGAGGTCCTTGACATTGTTTTTGGGCACCCAAAAAGAAAAAAGTGGGGAGTGAACTGCGTCCAGAAATGCAGGAGGAGGTCCCTCAAAAAAGGCAATAAGGGCAGCACTGTGAGAAACACATGTGATTCAAATTAACCAGATACTCTTGTGCCAAGTGTACCATGGGGAACTCTGCAATGCAAGTCAACGGTGCAGTGACGGAGCAAAGCCCCGGGGCACAAAAGGCTGGGGCCCTCTGCTATTGGCAGTATAGGAGGAATATTAATTTATTAGATGAGAATGGCAGATAATAATTTTATATAAAGTTGATCTGATCCGCAATCTGGAGATCTGATCATCTACATATATTTTTGGCGTTTTTATTGATCCCAGTGGGTGGATGGAGAAGTTGCAAGGGGACCCCAAATGATTTTGCACCGGGCCCTCTATTTACCAGCTCCGCCACTGCCCTGGTGAGTCATGGCACAACTGAAAAGTTTTGACACTGATTGACTCCCCTCCTTTGATTCTCTAAAATGGCAGAGGAGATGGAGCTCAATTGAATCCGGGTCGGGGGAGCTGAGCAGAGTACTCCATCTACAGATCCCCAGGAAGTAATCCGGGATAAATCCAGGGCTTACTCTGTCTGGATACAGTATTACACCAATATCCAAAACACAACCTCACATGGTAGTAGAATCTTCCCAGCCAAACACTACTTTCAGTCAGTGAAAGTGTTAAGCAACATTAGATATTATCATATATAAAATAATTACATCTTCTGAGACTGTAGATGGGCAAAGCCTCCCCCAGCTTCTTGAATAAACATATCCATCAGTATTCCACATGCATTTACAGTACACACACACTGTACATGTATTTGTTTAATGCACGCCCACACATGTCAACATAGAGCCATTCATGTTAACACATTATAATAATTCACATATAGATACAAAAATATTTTACACACATTTTTGTTGTATATAGTACCTTGTTTGCTTGTTTTTTAGAATACTATCATTCAGTCAGGGTTTATAACCTGGGCTGATTTTTATATAATAAGAAACAGGCGATTGGACAAATTCTGTCATATTTCTGCTAGCAATCCCTGAATTGACTGTAATAAAAAAAAATTTGTGCAGAACTAAACAGGAGGAGAAATAAAGGAAGAAGTGCAGTAGGGATGGAGAAATCTGAACTCAATTTGAAGGATGCTGTTTTGTTTAAAATAAATGATTTTGGGCTAGAACCGTAGTGCACATATACATGCACATATTTGAGGCTTGTTTTACATATTTTGTTAAAGTTTCATTAAATTTATTTTTATTTGGGGTCTGTTTGCTTAAAGGACCACAATGGTCATCTAATCCAACCATGCAATTTTGAAGAGCGACACAAAAAAATATGTTTTTGGAATAGAAAATAAAATATATCCTCAAATATATTACCCGGTATTTGGCTGTTGTGGGATATACCATTTTTATTTATGCTGATCAACTTCCTGCAGTCAGAGACAACTCTGAATGCACAGAAGTTTCTATATGCACAATAACAATGTGCCATCTACAACTGCCAGAGATCTCATTAGATTACAAGGGCAATCCCTCAAGCACTAAAGAATAATTAGGTATAAAAGATAAAAATTGAAAAACTATGCTTATTTTTTAAAATGCTGCTGTTGGCATATTTATATGACTTTAAGAGTAATTATCCTTTACTTAGTGGTTCCATTTTCTTTTATCCCCTGAAACTCTCTGCTGCTTTTGAAGAAAGGGTTTTCCTTGTAAGCTAATGAGCTCCCCATTAATCCTAATTAAAACACTGGCAGTTGCAGTTGCCACATTCCCATTGTGCATATAGAAGATTCCTCAAAGTATTCCACCACCTCAAGAAGTTGATCACCAGAAACCAAAATGGTACATTCCACAGCAGCTTAATTATTTATAAAATGTAATCTAACAGCCTTATTAGTTGCGATTCAGTAAATTTAAAAGGGCTCTATTTAAGCACACAGCATATTTTATTTACAGAAGTTTTTAGTTAGTGAAGACCTTGCTTTTGGATAAAAGTTCACTAATTAAAAATGTCTGTAAAAAAATATGCTATGTGCTTAAATAGAGCCCTTTTTAAATTTACCGAATCGCAATTTAGTAAGGCTGTAAATATTTGTGTTTTCCATTCTAAAAACATGTCTCCTGTTTTAAAATCTGGTTGTTAAAACAGCCATAACACATTTGGCCTCAGTAGTCCTTTAAAACGCATGTTCACCAATCTGAATTTTAAATAGAACATGCACTCTTCACATCATATTCCAACTAATGCAATAACAACTATAGATTAATTGCAAAATATGATTGCATATGGTATTTTATATTTTCCTTAAAAATATAGGATTTTTTTTTAAAAGACCCTCCTTAGGTTTTCGTCTTTTAATCCACAGCTTAATTCAATTCAGCCCATAAAGCCAGAGCAGCAGCAGTCTTTGTGTGTTACTGTACTCAGGGGGAGGATCTGAATGCTTCAGCTGGGATTTCTCTTATAAAAAGCCAAGCTCACATAAAAAATAGAGGAAAAGGAGCGATGCATTGGCAATGGGGCAGCCTCATCACTTCAATTGCTTTTTGAAACCTAGCACAGGTTGCAAGAAAATATATCTCTGTTATCATTTTTGCAGCTGAAATCATTTGAATGCCTGCTGGAGGTTACAATGGATCAGTCATTTATGTGAAGGGAGAGAGGGGGGAGATACCAAGAGGCTGGAGATCTTTGGAGAACATCAGTGACTGAAGGCAATATATTATGTGTGGGCATCTGATCTAAATCTGCCAGTGGATCCAGACGACCATTTTAATTAAGTAGATGATCTTTGTTTAGCAGCAGATTCTTTGTCAAGGAAACCAGAGGGATCTGAGCCCTCAGTGCAGGAGCTCTCATTTCAGCACTGGATGAAGGGACAGCTCCAGCTGAGCTCCAGTTGTGCCTTTGATGTGTGGATGGTTCTTAGATGAGTTTTCAATTCTCTCTCACGATCATGCTTTATTTCCAGATGGTGATCATGGCGGGGACTGTAATGCTGGCTTATTACTTTGAGTATACGGACACGTTCACTGTGAATGTCCAGGGGTTTTTCTGCTACGATAGTACATACACCAAGCCCTATCTGGGACCTGATGAGAGCAGTGACATCCCACCAGTCCTGCTCATCTCCTTGGTCACTGGGGTACCTGTGCTGGTGGTAAGTGTCCTCTTATGGTACCTATCTGCTATGTAATGTCATAATTACTGGAGAGGGCTTTGTAGCTTGAGATAGCCCTGGGAGTTACTGTAAAACATTAAAGAAAGCACACACACACATATATATATATATATATATATATATATATATATATATATATATATATATATATAAAATCTGTCCTATGCTTTGTCTTAATAAAACTTAATTATATGAAAGTACATGTTAGTCATAAGGCTAGGGGCAACTGTAAATGTATATAATATACACACTTATCCATATGTATGTCTGTTTAATGGAAGGGTTCACACTAGTTCCATATGTTCTCTCACATAATTATCCTTAGTGTATCTTGTATAAAATGACACATACACCCACATATATATATATATATATATATATATATATATATATATATATATATATATATATATATATATATATATAATGTGTGTGCATATATAATATATATATATATATATACATATATATATATATATATATATATGGGTGCGTGTGTGTGTGTATATAATATATGTGTGTAATATATATATATATGTGTATATAGTGTGGATATATATATATATATATATATATATATATATATATATATATATATGTTATATATATATATATATATATATGTGTGTGTGTATATAATATATATGTATGTATGTATATGTGTGCATATATATATATATATATATATATATATATATATATATAAATAATGTGTGTGTGAATCTTTTTTTAAGCATCTGCACTTGCCCCTAGCCATGTCACGTACCCCACATGTACTTTCACATAATTAAGCTTAATTAAGGCATAGCATCTGAGAGATTATATATAGAATAATAGTATGTGCTGCTACTGATTGGTTTATCCCAAGCTTATAGCTGGTTCTGCATTTTAATCCCCCATCACCTTCTAGCTCCGTTACCTTCCTCCATGCTGCTTAATATCCCACCACTTTCATTGTCTTTGGCATTAATCTTTCTCCATAGTTTCTCTGTTTTAACTCAAGGATATACCAATTCCCATCACTTGCTCGTACAGTCTCCAGATTGCCTATCTGCAGCACTGCTCTCCCTGCAGCTCCCCTCCAGTTTCCAGTTGCTGCCCTCTATCTCAAGTCTCTGAGTACTCATTATGCTGCTTTTTGTGCAGAGCAGATCTGCAGCTCACTGCTGTGTCTTTCTGGGTTACCATAAAAGTCTATTGTCTTTGGGCTATAGTACAATGATATGCCCTACTTCCACCTAATAACATCAGTCACATCTGTTGTTAACGAACAGCATTTTAATAATTAACTGACCCATAAAGGTTTTTTATTGGATTTCCCTAAAACATGTTACTGTCTAATAAGTCACAACAAAAAACCCAGTGGTCCAATAGTACAGTAGTTTAGAGGATTGCCATTTTTTGGAAATGTCTTAGAATAGTGTTGGGTAAATTATATTTAATGCTCACAAACTGAAACTTCCTTTGGAATGGCCTGACACCTAATACATTGCTTTTCTGTTTTTTTGTTGTTTTTATTTTGGTAATCTTAAACTTGTGATATGTTTTTATTCTGTAACATGGTGTTAACTTCAAACTGCTTCCAAGATATGATGTATTTTTACCATTACACTGTTTCATAGTAATAATTGCTCCAATGAAATGCTAACGTGATATTGTGTACCTTTTTGAGTAATATTATAATGAAATGATGATACATCTCTTGAATCGGTCTACTACTTCAATTCTCTTTCTCTTTTTTTTATTTGCTTTATTTTCTTATAAATAAGATGTTTTGCTATAAAGTCTTGTTTAGTGCCGATCTGTGAGCGTTCCTTTGACAGAGTAATTGAATGTCTTTGGAAGATTTGTTATGAGAGGTTGAGAGAGATGACTTTGTACAAATCATATCTGTTCTTGAGTCTTGAGGAACCTCAGATAACCTATTCAAAGGCAGATTGTTATAGAGCAATACGTGGTTTGGGAAAGAGGTCAGATACAGTGCATCGTACTTCCTTGTAAGGCATTGTAATTTTGTTGAGTATGGTACCTTATACACATCTTATAAATGTATGGTGAGAATTTGTATTTATACATAAATCATATTTTTTTCTTACAAATATTTTGTAGATGTAGGGTTTCCAAAATAATATATTTGTAGGTTGAAAATTGACTAAAACATACAGTGGACCCAGATTTAAAGTATATTGTTTATTATTTCAAGTACATGGTGATGTATTCTGGTTCCATTATTAGCACCTCAATGCTGCACATTCTGTATCAAGAGGATCACACTGACAGGTATGAACAAGTCAATACAAAATGCTGAGAAATAAGAAATATTATCAACATTTAGACATTGGTCTAAATGAGCTGGTGGCACCAGAGGCTCATTGATTTATATCGTAAAATATATATATGTTTACCTAAGAGTATAGGTAGAGAAAATGTTATATAGGTGGTGTTATTATAAAAAAAACATAAAGGTTAATGTCTTTATTTGTCTTTGGAGGCATCCATTATACTCTGGTGTTTGCATGAATGAAAGGGGCGTTTACATTTCTACAGAAACAGGGCTTGCAGTTATTCTTACGAGTGCTTGCTTCTGAGCATGTGCATTGGGTATATATTGAGGCCAGAAAAAGTGTTATGCGTGAATTGTTTTGGAAACAATGTTCTAGTACAGGGGCGTCCAAACTCGGTCCTGGAGGACCACACACATGCCTGGATTTGATGATAACCCTGCTGTGCACAGGTGAGTCAATCACTTCTACAGTCATCCCGATTGAGTCGCCTGTGCACAGAAAGGATATATTCAAATCCAGGCCTGGGTGCGGCGGTCTCCAGAACCAAGTTTGGACACCCCTGTTCTAGTATTAACCTGTCACTTGAAAATAATAATATAGTGTTAGCATCCTACTAAAGGGGAACAGCAGTTACACAAGGCATATAGAACTATATGGAGTTAAACAAACCAGTATAAAATTTGTTGAGGGACCCTATCTGTGTATTTACAATTGATAGTATATACCATTGTAACCTATAGTGTTTTACAAGTGTCCCGCTCATGAGCTTACATACCAAAATCATAGAGTAGTTGAGATGAATGGGAGGGAATGGATGTCAGTCATGCATAGATTAGAGGTGGGAAAAAGGTCATAGTTTTTTTTCTTTTCTTATGTGTACTGCAAGATAAGAAAGGATCCAAGATCCTGATGAATAATTATTGTATGCCTATTGTACTGGAACACATAATTTAGTAATGAAGGCAAAACTTCTCTATTCTTTCTTGTATGTATGTATGTATGTATATACTGCTTGAATTGAGAAGACAGCCATATACACTTGGGGAAGGATTTCTTCTCTACCCAATGATAATATAATCCCCACAAAACCACAACTTATATCTACCTTTTGAATTTGATCATATATTTTTTATGAAGAAAGTCAACCATGGTTGGGAACAGAGTGTTGTTCTAAATGGCTGGTATGCTGACCAAGGGTTACTAGCCCACATTGGGATCATTTCCCCACATAGGTAGTCAGTCTTGCTGTTGTCTCTGCTATTCTACCATATTTGTGTGTCTTCTACAGGATGGCGGGTGAGGGGCTCTCCCTTGACATATCCCAGTAAGATCAAAGAGAGTAGACACATTTTCTGAAATGTAAAAATATATTTAAAATTTTACTTTTTAAATATGCGTAACAATTAAAAGCAATACTACGCTATTCCATGTGTTTGCTTTTTATTTATATATAATTAGTAGCTCACACTCTGGGAACATCTGTAAGGGATGACTCACCTGGATACTGCAATTTGTAATAACTGTACTACACAATTTTATCTTGTACTAAATATTTTTGTGAATGTATCATGAAAATTCTCAACAAAGACCACTGTATAATATTAGTCAATGTTATTCATTATTATTCTGACTTCATTGGTTTGTATTTTTCACGTCTATAATGTACCCTACACCACTCTGTAAAGCTAACCCCAACTTTCCCATGTGCAGCCTATATTATCTGACCACTAGGGGCAGATAACATATTACATACTAGAGCCAGTCACCTCAAATGACTCTCTATGAGACACCTTCCCTTTACCAATAAATGAAAAAAACTTTCCAAGTTTTCACACCTTCCCACCTAAGCAAACTTTCACCTTCTTCATGACCCTTGCTATTCCTTACAATCTAAAGGAAATGGGAGAGGCAGAAACCTGGGGAAAAAAAGGTAAGTAGCTTTGGGAAAAGCACTAGCGAGTTTCCAATCTCTTAGGGTGCTTTGGGAAAAGCACTTTCTACAAAGATTCTAAGCTCAAACCAGGGCCCACCATATTCTTAAGTTGTTAATATTGAATTTTTACTGTTCTCTTCCCCTGTACAGACCTGTGGAAAATGTTGCCGCGTTACAAATAAAAAATGATAATAATAATAATAATAATAATAATATTATTATTATTTTTATTATTAATAATAATAATATTCAAACTTTTTTGTTACTTATCTCCTGGAACATTGGCAACTTGGTATACCTTCTTATTTATGAGAATGCAATTTGACACACAATAGTGATAATTAATCACTTGGGTACAATCTCTATAGCAGGGATGGATTGCACCTTAATGATGAGGGTGCTTTTGTGCTAGGGAATAGGATGGTAGAACGGCTGGGGGAGTTTTTAAACTTGTAGGTGGGGGGGAGGGACTATATAGAAGTATTGGGGTAAATAGGGTAGAGAGGGAAAGGGATGAATTATTTACCCATGGGGGAGGAGAAGGGGGGATGGTTACAATAGAAAGTAGGGAGATATTAATAGGGGCCTCAAATACAGTGGCAGGCACTTCACATCAGCAGAGCCATAGCAACATAAAGTGTATGATTGCAAACGCAAGAAGTTTGCCTGGGAAAATGGATGAGCTAGAAATATTAGCAGTACAAGAAAAATGGGGCTTAATAGGCATTACGGAAACATGGTGGGATGAATCTCATGACTGGACTGTTAATCTGGATGGTTATAACCTATTTAGGAAAGATAGGGGAAATGGTAAAAGAGGAGGAGGGATCTGTCTTTATGTTAAGCCTGAATTTAAGCCTATAGTTAGAGAAGATATTTATGCTGGCACTAACGGCATCATTGAATCCTTGTGGGTTGAGCTAAATAGTGGAGGAGCTAATTCTAAATGCATATTGGTGGGAGTATGCTATAAACCCCCAAATATAGCTGAAAGTGAGGAAATACAATTATTGTTACAGATTGGAAATGCAGCTAAGCATGGGCAAGTTCTAATAATGGGAGACTTTAATTACCCTGATATAAACTGGATAAACGAGACCAGCAGCTCAGCTAAGGGGAGCAGGTTCTTGAGTACACTCAGGGATCATTATCTAGCCCAGGTAATACAAGAACCTACTAGAAATGGGGCCATCTTGGATTTAGTCATCACAAGTAATATTGATATAATATCAAATGTAAAAATAGGGGAACCCTTGGGGAACAGTGATCACAACACAGTCTCATTTGAGATTGAATACAAAAAACAAAGTTGTAAGGGGCCAACAAAAACTCTAAATTTTAAAAGGGCTAACTTTAATGGGCTACGGGCAGCAATACAACATATAGACTGGGACAAAGAACTTACAGGGAAGAATACTGAAAATAAATGGACAACATTCAAATCCTTACTAAATAAACATACTCATCAGCATGTACCATGTGGAAATAAAATAAATAGGAGTAAATCACATCCCATGTGGCTTAACAATGACTTAAAGATCATGATGAGGAAAAAGAAATATGCATTTAAATTATACAAGAAGGAGGGAACAGAGGCATCTTTATGTGACTATAAGGAAATCAACAAGGCTTGCAAAAGGGCTATTAGACTGGCTAAAATAGAAAATGAGAAGTCAGTTGCAATGGAAAGTAAGACTAACCCTAAAATATTTTATAAATATATTAATGGGAAGAAGGCCAGGAAGGAATCGATAGGACCATTACAATGTGACACAGGCCATCTGATAATTAGTGACCAGGAAAAGGCAGATGAGCTAAATAGGTTCTTTTCGTCTGTTTACACAAGGGAGGTACCAGTGGTTGGGACACTGCAACATAATGGGGCTACACTACCTTCACTAAATAATTGGTTAACGCAGGAAGAAATACAAAAGAGGTTGGAGAAAATAAATGTTAATAAAGCCCCAGGTCCTGATGGAATACATCCAAGGGTACTGAGGGAGCTGGGTTCTGTAATAGCCAAACCATTATATCTAATCTTTAAAGACTCGCTCACTACAGGGTCTCTACCAGATGACTGGAGAAAAGCAGAGGTGATACCTATATTTAAGAAGGGATCTAGAGCAAATCCGGGGAATTATAGACCAGTGAGCCTCACTTCTGTAGTTGGGAAGCTTTTAGAAGGGTTAATAAGGGACAGAATACAAGAATATGTCTATTTGAACAGGATCATAGGTAGCAGTCAACATGGATTTATGAAGGAAAGGTCGTGTCAGACCAATCTAATTAGTTTTTATGAGGAGGTTAGTAGGAACTTGGATCAGGGCAACTCAGTGGATGTAGTCTTTTTAGATTTTTCAAAGGCATTTGATACAGTGCCACATGGAAGACTAGTGAGCAAACTAAGGGATACAGGAATTGCAGTAAATATCTGCTCATGGATCGAGAGCTGGCTAAAAGACAGGAAGCAAAGGGTTGTTGTAAATGGAACATACTCCGATTGGTCTAATGTGATAAGTGGGGTTCCTCAGGGCTCAGTATTGGGTCCTCTCCTTTTTAACATATTTATTAATGACATTGAAGTAGGACTCGAATGTAGTGTCTCCATTTTTGCTGATGACACTAAGTTGTGCAAGGTAATAAAATCAGATAATGATGTACTTTCCCTACAAAAGGATTTGCATAAATTAGAGAAATGGGCGGCTAAATGGCAGATGAGATTTAATACAAATAAATGTAAGGTTATGCATTTGGGAAGGAACAATAGCCAAGCAATCTATAATCTTAATGGAGCAAATCTAGGGGTATCAGATATTGAAAGGGATTTGGGAGTACTAGTGGACAACCACCTAGGTAACAGTGCTCAAAGCCAAGCAGCGGCTGCAAAGGCAAATAAAATATTAGCATGTATTAGGAAGGGTATAGAAGCCAGGGAAGAAGATATAATTCTGCCACTATACAAATCTCTAGTACGCCCTCATTTGGAATATGGAGTACAATTTTGGGCACCACCTCACAAAAAAGACATTTTAGAGCTGGAAAAAGTACAGAGAAGGGCTACAAAACTAATAAGGGGAATGGAGGGGCTAAGTTATGAAGAAAGACTAGCAAAATTAAACTTATTTTCGCTAGAAAAAAGGCGTCTAAGAGGAGATATGATTACGTTATTTAAATACATCCAGGGTCAATATAAGGCCTTGTCAAGTGAACTTTTTGTAGCAAGAGATTTTCAACTGACAAGAGGACATCCGTTGAGGTTAGAGGAAAAAAGATTTCACCTTAAACAAAGAAAAGGGTTCTTCACAGTTAGGGTGGTTAAACTGTGGAATTCTCTACCAAAGGAGTTGGTGACAGCGAATTCGATAGACAACTTCAAAAAGGGGTTAGATATATTTCTGAATAAAGAGGGCATTCAAGGCTATCCTAGATAACTAGCAAGGAATATTGATCCAGGGAGAAATTTGATCGCCAGTTTCTGGGGTCAGGAAGGAATTTTGCTTTTTTTTCCCCTTATGAGACAATTGGCAAAGTTTCAATGGGTTTTTTTTTTATGTTTGCCTTCCTCTGGATCAATTAACAATAATTAACAATTAACAATAATAATAAATAGTCCAAATTAAAAAGATCAATAGAGATCTAAAAAGGTTGAACTTGATAGACTAACTCTTTATTCATTCTCCAATACTATACTATTAATAATTATTTAATCAATAATTTAATTAATAACTAATCCGCATATTGCAGATCAGAGGAGATCTTAACAGGTTGAACTTGATGGACTGAAAGTCTTTTTCAACCTTAATTACTATGGGCCTCATTCTATTATCGGCCGCAGCCGCTGCGGGGCCGCAAGGACCGGCCGCAAGCTATTCTGCTATTCTATTCCCTTACGGCCGTAGGCTCCGGCAGGCTTGCGGCCGGTGCCTTGCTATCTCTTGCGGCCGATCGCGCCGGAGGAAAGCCTTTGATCTAAAACGGCCGCAAGAGATTTGCAATTCAATTGCTCCGGGAAACCTCTCTGCAAGGCTAAAAACGAGCCGCAGTTACTTGCAGGAAAGAGGTCTCGCTAGCACCAATTAAGCACATAAAATAGCTCAAATAAAGCCATCCTGCACTTTGAGAAGACTATAAAGGGATTTTAGGTGTTAGAAAAAATAGCACATAATTATCCTGTACTCAAATCCGTAAAATATTTCATTTTTAATATCCGTAAAATATACATGTAAAAAGTCCAGAGTGCTTGGAGCACCTCAGACACGCCCACGCCGCAGCCGGCAAATAAACAGTTAATTTGAACTCGGGTTTGGGCAGATGTGCAAGCTTGAGAGTGGGTTCCTTTTATTCCTCATGTCCCCCAATATGATCCCTAGCATTTACAGAGCTGTACAGTGCAGGCTTGAATTTATTTTTGAGTTTTTATATTTCACAGTTTACGGCCGGTTCCAAGATATGCGGCCGGCCGTAAAAGGAGATCCTTGCGGGGCCGTATAATAGAATCGCGAGTTAACTGAACCCTCGCAAGGAATCGCAGCCTTACGGCCGATTTACGGCCGATAATAGAATGAGGCCCTATGTAACTATGTAACTATGTAACTATGTAATTGATATAGAGTTTTTCTCCTATGATGAACATTAAGCGTGTATTATTATCATTATTATTATTATTATTATTATTATTATTATTATTATTATGATTAATGTAAGTTTAAGTTTCCCTGTTTTTCCCTTTCACTAATTTAACACATCCTACTTATATCAGACACACACACATCACATTGAGCCATTCTATACACATGCAGATTTTTTTTATTTAGAAATAAAACAACTTGTTTTTTACACCCCCAGAGCTGGTTACTTAGGCACAGTGAACCTCCCAATAGAAACAATGGGTTTATGTTTAAGCCTTTACTAACCTTCAAGCCAGCAGCAGATCAATGCAAAGATCTACAGATCAGTGTCTGACACCTACTTACTTCTACAATGGGACTACACGTGCCATGATTCCTTCCTGCACAAAGTGCCATCATCGCTTGTTACGCTGCATTAAAATGTATTAGCTGCCTGTGATTGGCCAAAACAAATTATGCATTTTATGCTAATTTTAGCGGGGATTTTCAGAGTTGTCAACTCACAAAAGCTACTGCTCGCAAACTCAAGAGATTTAGCAAACGTCAGTTTGTAAATGTTTATTTTGATATTTTTCTTGCAATTTTCTTTTTTGCATACATTACTGATTCTCCTCTATCAGATTTATTCATAATCCAGGACATGTATGCCTTGGATATTACTATGTATATAATATATCTGTGTATTTATTTACTTTTATGTACTTTGTTTTATTTAGAAGTGCTTAGAAGTTATATTTAAACTGCCTAAAATCATACAAATAGCCCCTGTTTGGGTCTGCCCTCTACAGCTCATGAAGACATGGACTCATGACCATGTCTCAGCAACATGTTGCAGAATATTTCTGAGAAATAGTCACAAATTGGTTAGTATAAGACTCTTCACAGCCAGAACTACATAATCTATATGAGCTGTAGAGGGCACACCTTAGCAGGGACTATTTGTTTGATTTTAAGCAGTAAAACAGAGCTTATAAACATTTCTTAATAAAATAAAGGACATAAAAAGAAATAGATACATGTATGTTTTTTTATACTGAATAAAATCCAGAAACCTTCCATATCCCTTTAGGAATAATAATCTCTCCACCATATACTCTGTCTCTACACTGACATTTTATTTGGGAATTTCCAGGGTAATTTGAATTCAAATTAAACTACCTAGCTCTTTCCATTTAAATTGAGTCACACATCTGGTACAGTACATTTCTTTTCTCCATTAACCACATTCACTGTAGGTTTGCGAGATAATCAGAGATCCCGCAGGGTGCTTGATCTAATTTGTTGTTCTTGTGTAAGGCTTGTAAGATACATGGGGAAACTTTTATGGCCTCATTGAATCTTTGATATAGAAACAGTAGAAAAGATGTTGGCGGCACCAGCTGTTTATTGACTTGTACTCAAACAAAAATGTACTAATTAGCCCACTTATGGCATGTTATTATTTAGTTATATACATTGTAATATGCATCACACCAGATGATACAACATAAAGGTCCACTGCAGGTCTGTATTTAATACATTCTCTTTTGAAGAATCATACTTGGTGCCGGCAACATTTTTTAAATGTAAAAAAATAATCCAGCCTATAATTTATTATCTTTTATATATAATTAAGATGTAGTGGAATTTACTATTTTGGTATCTTCTAATCAACTTCCTGAGTTGAGGAGAGACTTTGAAGGCAGCAGAAGCATCTAAAAGGTTCAGTGCTTTCATTAAAGCTAATGGAAATCTCAATTTAGAAGGACACACCCCCTTAAACTACAGCATAGTATCAGCTTAGAAAACACAATGGAAATCCAGAGTAAAGAATTGCACATAACTTAATAATTGTAAAGGTCTTTATTATCGTTGTTGTTCAAAAGACGTCAAAATAATTGTATGTTTAGACTAGAATTTATAATTAAAAAAGGAGAAGTCCCTATTACAGGCACCCCTTTACTTATATTTTATTGCTTATTACTTAAAGGTTAACCGTTTTTATTAATAAAACAATAAAAGTTATGTTTTAATATTATTCTATTGTGAGATCCAGATAGTTAAGATCTTCCCATAATAGGGATCTCTCAGTTTTTTTTATTATTAGTATTATTGACCTACAATCCCTAGGAGAACCCTCATTGTTTCTAATATTGGTGTATATCTGATTTAATATAATTTGAGCCACTACTTTTATAAAAATATTCTGTGCATTACAAATTCTAGTAAAGTAAAAAATCACAGCTCCATTACTAATACTATGAGACTGTGTCTATGTATTTGTTGACCTATCGTGCCAAGTGGGAAATTTTATTTAATTAATTTATCTGTGTTACAAAACTGGAGAAAGATGAGCAGTGTTTCCATTTTCAAGGCTTCTCCTTTTTCACATGTTATGCTGTATAAAGAAATAGTATAAATATTAACTGAGCTTTTTCCGCACTGAACATAATGTGTAATGAATTCAAGTTGTTTCTAGTTTTCTAAAATAGTTTGCCAGTAATCTATCCTTCACCACCTCTACAGTAAATACTCTACGTTTTACCCTTTTTATGCGCTAACATCTGAGGTAATAATAAATTAAGAGTGAAGTGTTGCGTTTGTCTTGGAGAACCTCTTAATTTCTGCATTAACTTAGAGGGCATATGTATGTTCTAAGATTCACCATCTCCAATAGTTCTCTAGCACTTTATTCTTTATTACGTCACACTCACACCCTTCTCACCATCATCATCCATGACTATTTAGCCATTTTTAAGTCTGTGCAAAGCACATACCAACTTGACTCCTAGTGTAATATGGACAAATGATGGTTGCACATAGCAGTAAACTACATTCTACTCCATTGTTATGTATTTCCCATAGGGTTTGATTAACCAGTAAGCAAAATAAGCACATGCTTAGTGCTTCAAAGGAAGGGGCACCACATACATTTTCCATTGCCAGATTTACCATGAATCATATGGTGCAGATAAACCAGGTTCCACAAGAAGGGGCTCCGACAATAAATTAAAAAGTTCTAAACATATATATATACAATAATAAAATAGTAATAATAGAGGTTAATGTTATACACTCTAACAGTTTATTATTTTTTAGATTTTCAATTCCCTATATATGGGTGCGCCAAACTCTTTTAGGCTCTTAAGGCCTCTTATTTCCCCCGAGTTTTTCTCTTACATGTCTCTAATCCATGTGTCACCTTTTATCCAATGGGATTTTCTGTTACCTACAGAATAACATAATGTCAGTGTTGATGGTAAAGGGTTACAATGTTTATTGTAAATTTGATCAGAATGGATGATAACTTTGATA
>CM050170.1:124063373-124085873 GCA_027410445.1 Discoglossus pictus
TACAAAGGGGGGCTTTCAGAGATGGCATTGTGGATCTGGACCAATAGATCTGCTCATCTGTGTGTTCAGAAAGTGATTGGATGAAGAGAATAGAATGGTTTGAAAAAAATACATAACTTAATATAGACATTCTTGAAGGCAGGGCTTCAAGTGAAATCAAAGTGTTGGTCAACAGGAAGACAGTTCTTGAAATCCACACATTATCGGAAGCATTGTCCTATAATGGATGGCAACATAAAGATATTCCAGATCCTAGGCAACAGCAACGTGCAAATACTTTACATTTATTCTGAATATGAACTTTACCACATCTCTTTCAATATACTCTATAATATTTTTCATCTCCTCGTTTGTGTAGAGGGGGAAATGCGGATATATGAGTCATAGAGAGTAGATGAGGAAGGAACAATAAAACTATGAAGGAAAGGATAAAGAGCATGAAAAAAAGGTTGCTGGAGAGGAAGAGAGAGCAGGAGGCATTGTAAAGAAGGTGAATTATGTAAGAAAGAAGCAATGGTATGATAGAATACAAAAGAGAAGAGAGGAAAGATATGGAATAGAAAATACAAATAAAATGTATTCAATAAAAAATACATATTTATTATGTTCCTCAGCAAGGTTGGAAATCATAGCATTCAACTAACCATATTATCACCACAAAACCTTAATTGTTATTTGAATGAAAGCAAGTGTTTATAACCCCCCATGGATTCTGTTTTCGTATCGCATGTATATTTGGTGGGATAACTCCATCTCTCATGGATATAACTGGCTTACTATAACTCCCTCCCTTTGTTTAGCACTATCGTCTTTTATAATGCATGTTAGAAAAAGGTGTCTAACTTCAGTTCTCAACGAACAATATAACCCCAAGTTTTCAGATTATCTTATATACATCAACCAGTGCCACTCAACTGGAGTTAAAAAAGTTGTACTAGGACAGGGTTTTCAAACTACAATCTTTGAGGACAGTATTACTCTGGATTCTCAATAGACCTTTTTTGCATACTGGCAATTCAATCAGTGGTTCAATCATTTGTATTTCCTTACCACTTGGATATTCTGGAATTCAGCCCTGGATATGGCAATGACTTAGGTTAGATCAACTAGAAGATATCTAAATTATAGAAACATTGCATGTGCATGGTATTGTATATTGCAGACCTATAGTCACTGTGAAAGAGAAGAGTGTGAGTGATGGGAGATACAAATCTGATATTATTGATTGTCAGTTAATACATTACTTTAAAGAAATGTCTAACTTTACATAATTCAAATAATGTATAACAAATACTCCTCCAGGGTATGATTGGGACAATGCAGAACTATTTTAACACGTGTTTGCAAACAAATATACATACTAAGGTAATGTATTTCACATTGACTAGCATTACTATGTGGTAGTACTCAGATATCCAGATATACCATATATACTCGAGTATAAGCCGACCCGAGTATAAGCCGAGGCACCTATTTTACCACAAAATACTGGGAAAACTTAGTGACTCGAATATAAGCTGAGGGTGGGAAATGCAGGGCCCCCTGAGTCTCTCTTGTGCCCTTTGTGTCCTGCTCTTGTGTGCCCACTGCGCCCCTTTCTGGTGTCCCCCCTCTCCCTCCCCTCTGTGCCCCTTTTACTTTTAACACTCACATTACAACCTATTAATCTAACCTTATGTAATCTAAATTACAGATATCACAGCCACCTCTTCCACACTGCAATGCATTATGGAACTCCTCTCCTCCTTTTTTGTAACACATACCCAACTATCTCCTTTAGAATATAAGCTCTCAGGTGTAGGGACCTCTACTTCTATATCAATGTATTACTGTACACTTATGTGTCACATTCTTGCTAATGAGAATGCTGGATCTTTAGAGATATAGGTTAATATTATTATTATTATTATTATTATTATTAGTAGTAGTAGTAGTAGTAGTAGTAGTAGTAGTGGTAGTAGTATTGCTATTATTACTATTCTCACCCAGTGACTCAAATTAGGGAATGGAATGGCTACTTCCCCCACTAGAATTATGGGTAAAATATATCCCTACCACATTCTCTATGTCCTATCATACAGCAGATAAAGGTCTAAATCATCCTCACGGATTGGGATATGTGTAGGTGCTCTACAGTACAATTGTGATCATATATGTATCTTTCTCTGCTTTTGATACAATAATAGAGCTGCATTTCACAAATGTACCCAACTGCATGTGAAAAAATCAACCCTGGTATCATTTACTCTAAGGAAATGTAATGAAAAACATATACTGTTGCATTAGGCCTTTTACTGCACACATGCACTGCCTGCAAAAGAATCTTTCTTGAACATTACTTTTTTTGAGCTCTTTCGGATAGAACTTTTCAGATTGCCTGCATTGTCCTGGATAGGTCTGACTCTGGTCTTCTTGGGCAGTAATAGTGCCTGTTTCAGGTTGTCGTCCTTGGCCTGAATCAGTACTGCTTCAGTTTTTTTGGACATCAATGGTGGTCCTTTCACATTGTTTGCCTTTGCCTGGATCGGTACGGCTTCAGTTTTCTTGGGCAGCCATAGTGCCTTTTTCAGATTGTCTGCCTTGGCCTGGATTGGTATGGCTCCAGTATTATTGAGCAGCAACAGTGCCTGAATGTTGGGCAGGATCTTACTGTGGGTCATAGTGACTCTTCCTAACAGCTTTTTCAGCTCATTATCATTGCACAGAGCCAACTGGAGATGTTGGGGCATGATACAGGATTTTTTGTTGTCCAGTGCTACGTTTCCAGCGTGTTGTAATACTTCGGTTGTCAAGTACTCTAGTACCCCAGCTATGTATATAGGAGCGTCGTCACCTACACGCACTGGGTATTTACCTCTTTGGAGCATCTGGCGGATACGGCCTACAGGGAACTTAAGGCTAGCCCTGATGGGTCGGGTCTTGACCTTGGATATGAACTTGTCATGGGTTCTTACACCAGTCATGGTTTGCAATCTGGTTGTGTCTCCAGTAAATACTGCTGCTCATTGGCCTAGTAGCCCTAGTTATACCAATGTCAGCTTGACAGGCTTTGTGAGGTGAGATGTTGGCATTGTGATATATGTGGAAAAGTTGGGTGGGCATTTTGACTGGTAAAAATCTTGAACCGACAAAACCTTGAATCAGTCAGTAGACCGCATTGGTTACTTCTGCTTTTTTCTTAGAACGTCCAGGTTTACTATATATATGGACAGACTGCTAAAAGTCAACAAAACAACTGGTGTACCTGGGCCCCTATTCAATTGAGAAAGTTGTATTTTGTGAGCCCGTAAACAAATTTGCTATTCAATTGGCGTCTTTTCGCTAGCCGCAAACGATTTGCGGGTTACAGGCTGAAAATCCCTGTGATTGTTAACTACGACCCAGGTAAGCCTTTGATCTTTCAAGCTCATAAATATTACAATATCAAATCACTATTCAGTTGCTACAATTCCTCAAGCCTGCAAATGTTCTCACACCTGTAAATTGCAAATGTGGACAAAAATCCTATGCAAGGGGTTTAGAATTAAATGCACAACAGTCCCAAGCTCTCAAATCTGCAATATACATTTTCTTTTAAATTTCCGTGTCATATCAATCTCGAGCATCAAGGAGTTAATACATATCAGGCCACCCACATGGACTAGAACATTATTGGCATACACTTTTTTATTATTTTGTACGTTGCCGGATTGCAAGTCTGAGTCCATGTCGGACTTCTAAACGCTAATTGTTTGACGTTTAACCTCAATGTTTTATTGTCTTCATGATGATTGTCTCATTTACTATTGGCTGTTTCTACATCAGTAGTTATGGGCTTGCTTAATTGATCATGCTCTGAAATGCTACTTATGGGTGCATGGCTTACGGTTTAGGCTTTCAACCAGGTAATTTCGGGCTTGTTCAATTGAATCACTCTGTAACTGCAGCAAATTTCAATTGCAATTGAATGAGGCCCTTAGTTTGTTAAGGGAAATATTTCTGCAGAACGATTGCCTTTTCAGCATCACTGGAGGCTTGCAGCAAAGGATTAAGATTTCTTGTATATTTTTCTATTTTATCCATCAATAACATAAGCAGTAAATTACTTGTAAAATAGCATGATATCATATATTTTTTATATTATTGTGTTTTATGGAAGCTCTCATAAACAGTATGCGACAAAAGATGAAGATCAAGGATGTCCGTTTCACAAAAGCTTTAAAGAAAACAAATCCTTTTTTAACTTTAAATACTAAACAATTAACTCTTACATAAAACCATTGTGACATCAATATTCTCTTTTGATACCCCATTTCAGCCAATCATAGGGGACAAGTTAGTTGCTATGGTGCTTCCCCAGCATTTTCTCCTGTTGTGTGTGTAATCCCATCTGGGTCTTCTGGAGAATCTGCCTCCGAAATTTCTCTTGTCATTTTTCTCACTAGATTCTAATTGTCTCTTTTTTTATTTGTTTGTCACTCACAAATATGGTCTCTCTGCTCCCATACTGTCACCCTACAATTAGAACAATTTACATGACAATTATGAAATATTAAAATACACTAGCATAATTTAGTAATAAATTACTGCATATATATATATATATATATACACATATATTTTTGTGTGTATGTACAAGCATATGAATATATATATATATATATATATATATATATATATATATATATATACACAGTATCTCACAAAAGTGAGTACAAATATTTTATTATATCTTTTCATGCGACAACACTGAAGAAATGACACTCTGCTACAATGTAAAGTAGTAAGTGTACAGCCTGTATAACAGTGTACATTTGCTGTCCCCTCAAAATAACTCCACACACAGCCATTAATGTCTAAACCATTGGCAACAAAAGTGAGTACACGCCTAAGTGGAAATGTCCAAATTGGGCCCAAAGTGTCAATATTTTGTGTGGCCACCATTATTTTCCAGCACTGCCTAAACCCTCATGGGCATGGAGTTCACCAGAGCTTCACAGGTTGCCACTGGAGTCCTCTTCCACTCATCCATGATGACATCACAGAGCTGGTGGATGTTAGAGACCTTGCACTCCCCCACCTTCCATTTGAGGATGCCCCACAGATGCTCAATAGGGTTTATGTCTGGTGACGTGCTTGGCCAGTCCATCACTTTACCTTCAGCTTCTTTAGCAAGGCAGTGGTTGTCTTGGAGGTGTCTTTGGGGTCATTATCATGTTGAAATACTGCCCTGCAGCCCAGTCTCCAAAGGGAGGGGATCATGCTCTGCTTCAGTATGTCACAGTACATGTTGGCATTCATGGTTCCCTCAATGAACTGTAGCTCCCCAGTGCCAGCAGCACACATGGTAAAAGAGGGAGAGAGAGGTGATATGTGTGTTAGGGTGGAAGGTGATACACTTCTTTAAAGAGATGCGTTTTAAGTGAGGTTTTAAATGTTTTGAGGCAAGAGGATAATCTGGTGGAGTGAGGCAAGGAGAATATATGGAAACTAGCGAATTGCCCGTCAAAAAATGACGGCAATGAAATTGTAATTGAGCTAAGGGTGTTTTGTGTGTAGTACTGAAATATGTAATCCAATTAATAAATGAATATAGTTTACCTATTTTGAAGAATTGTGTTGAAGAGCTGGCAATCTTTTTTGATGTTGCTGCAGCATCAGTGCTGTGGAGCTGATGTGTAAGCGTGATGAATGTGTGCAGTGTAATAGTGTGCGTGCGCGAGACGAAAACGTTAGCGTAGTTGTGTACTTCCGCATTGGCGTAAAATGGCAGGCAATGTGTGGTATGCGTCTTAGAAGAATATCCGTAGGTCGTTTGTGGTATTTTGCGGGTTTCTTGTGGTGTTTTGCGTGTTTAGAGTGCTGTAGCCTCGTTTTCGTTTTGTTCGGCGGCCATTTTTTCTCTTGCTTAGCGAATTTTTTAGTGTTCAAACGCTTTTATTTTTAGTTAAATGAAGGTGTAAGTTGTTTTTTTGAGGTCCTGGATGCTTCCTCTTGCTGTAGGTAAGCTTTTTATGTATGTGCTGTGTGTATTTATTGTGTTTTGAATTTTGTAATGTTCGCGAGTTGCGTCTGATTGTTGAGAGGTCGTAATGTGTGGTTACGTGTCTCGTATGTTGTTTGCGTTGCGAGGTAAAGTTTGCGAGGGTCGTAGTTGGTGTGTCGTGTTGTTTGCGTTGCGACCTAAAGTTTGCGAGGGTCGCAGTTGTTGGCAAGGAGCACCTTCGGCGCTCCATCAGCAACTACGCGAGCCCGCAAGCGTTAGCAACAACTCGTACGCTCACAACTATATATGTGATTATAACAAATTACTAATCATAAATAATCCTATTGACCAGATGGGAGGTGGGGGTAAATACCCTCTGGAGATGTCTATGCTTAGGACCACAACTTTATAATGATATTTTGCCTAAGTTGAAAAATATATGTTCTCTAAATGAATGGATTGAAGAGCCTTTTAAATATATATATATATATATATATATATATATATATATATATATATATATATATATATATATATTCAATATAGATTTTTTATTATCAAAGCTATACTTTTTTGCTTAAAGACCTTTAGACCTTTGGACTGCTCCGTTTCTGAAAAATAAATTGTACTGTTTGTCTTGCTACACATAAAAAGTCTAAAAAAAGGTACAATTCAAAGTAGATAATGGTAGCTAATAGCTTTCACACAGCTTAGTCAAGGTTGACTATATGGCTCTAACCCAGAGACTGTTTGCTTAACTTGTGTTTGAAGTGAACTAAATGTATTTGAGTTATGTACAATAATTTTCTTATACATAAACGCATGGCCAGATTACCCATTAGGCCAACTAGGCAGCCACCCAGGGGCACTTCACTGTGAGGGGCGCCACTTAAAAAAAAAAAAGAAAGTTTGCTGGCTTAAAGAAAATATTAAATGCTGTAGTTCATAGACTGGCTACTATGTGGTAACCACTTAGATCATTGTTGCAAAAGCAGCTTGTACATGATCTAGTAAAATAATATAGGGAGAAAGACCGAATTTACACCCTAAAACATTACCAGCATTTCCAGTCAAGTACCTATGACATTAAGGGGTCTGACGTAACTCTGGGCTCCCAAAACCCTCCAAGTATCTCCACTCCGGTAACTTTGAAAGTACTGAGGAGGCTGACTATCTGCCCAGCGTACATTCATCAAGCAAAATTTTGATTACATTTGGAAATAAATGGCCCTGGAAGGCCTTTGACTTACAAATATGAAACATACACTACACTTAAAGGTATATATATGTTTCCTGGGTTTCGAATGTTTGGTAAGAAACAGGCAGTGATTATCAGAAAAATATTTGTTGTATAGAGAAGTTCAGTCTACTTAGAAAGTTATAAGCAGGAAAGTAAAATCCAGTTTTGCACACCCACAGGGAGCTTACATAACCAAGTACGCAGAGGAAAGCAGCCAGGTACAGAGTTTGACCTTTCAAAGAAAGTAATGCTTCTGGATGGAATCACATGGTTGTGGTGGGGTCTGAGCTCACAGCTGAATCAGAGAACAAGGATATATATAGAGAGAGACTACATATCCCAGGCTCCTTTGCAACACAGTAACATCAAAGTTTAATACAAATGTATAATATTAGCAGGGATTGTCAGGGGTGTCAACTAACAAAAGCTGCAGCTTCCAAACTGAAGGGATTTAGCAAACATCAGGGTGAGTTTGTAAATGTTTGTTTATTTTTGGTATTTTTTCATGCAAATTTTTTTTGCATACACTACTAATTCTCCTCTATCAGGTGCATTCATACACCAGGAAACTTAGATATGCCTTAAACTAATATTTATAAAACTCCACATAAAGCTTAACAAAAGGCTTCTTGGTCAGCAAATAACAATTTCAATGGAGATAACATTTCCAATGGGTTACAATATGAAATGCTATGCTTTGTGATGGGCAACTCCACCGGAATGAAGATCTGTTTTGATTTACTTAAGACCGTAAGAGAAGTCCAGGCAAGCAGAATAAGTTTAACCTACCAGTACATTGGGCCAGATTAATCATTACGGTACGGGTTAGGAAATTATTTTCTTTTCTTCAAAGACCCTTCCTCTTATCCTATGTTACCTTGAGCATTATGTCAGTCACTCAACCTACTTGGTACATCATTCCCCATTTATTATTATTATATATATATATATATATATTTTTTTTTTTTAGATCTTCTGAATATCCATTTTGCTCAATACCAACAAAAAAAAAAATCTGAGAAAAAAACAACTCATATCTCCCCATTAAGAACACTGTGTGTCACCCCTTATTGCTCATTTTGTTTGGAATTTTATTTCTGACATTTAAAAACCTTGGCTGAAGTTGTTTTTTGATATAAAGAACTGTAAAGTCATATTTTGATTGGATGCCAAGGAACAATGCTGACAACTTAATTGCGAGCGCCAGTCTCTGTGTTCTAACCCTTGTCTTTTGGTTTGGGATATATCTTTGTATAACCTTGTACAAACTCATCTTCTTATTATTGACCAAGTACAATGATTGAATTATTAAAGAGGTTTAAGTTGCCAAGTGAATAAAGAATATTGTGGTTCTTTAAATCTGTTATTTTACAAAGATCTGTATTACAATTAAAATTAATGGATTTTACAGATTTTCTACTGATGGTGAAATTTCTTGTTCAGCAGAAAAATCATTTAATGGTTGGTTGGATGAGAAAGTAGGACGAGGCAAGAAGCAAAAAGGCTATTTGTTCCTAGTAGCCCAACACGGCTGAAAACATGTTGTGTGTTTGTGTGTGTGTGAGAGTGTGTATGTATTTATCTGCCGAGGATTAGAGCTGGTAACAGACAAGAGAATATCCGAAAATACGCAGGGGGTTAGGGCTGGCTGCAGGTAAAGAGATGCAGACATTATTTTGGTCATATCCAATAATTAATCAATAGTTTAAGATTGTTACAGAAATATAATGCCCACAGACAAAGTTCTTAAATAGAAAGCTACTCACACGTACCCTTTTTATGGCTGTTTAGCCACTATAGCTGAAGCCAGCGGTATCCTTTGTTGGCACCCAATCATCTGTTGCCATAAAATGAACCTCAGGGTGCCACTATAGTTTGATGCAGAGCCACACTGACACTCAACAGTGATGCAATAAGAGCGAGGACGAGCATCACCCAAGAAGCACACTGATTTACACACTTGTATTCAAGATTTTATATTATAACACCCAGAGTAACGTCCATTTAAAGGGTTCTAATTGTCCACTGTGTCTGTCTGTGAATAAAATAACTTAAGAAGGTAGCAATCTTTTGCTGTAGGACTAGCGACTTGCCAGTCAAAAATGACGGCAATAAAATGTGAAGGCTGGCAATGCTGTTTGCATCACCATGCAAGGCTCTCCTCCCTCTAACTTGCGGGCCTCGCGATGAGCGCCTTTGGCGATCATTGCAGGCCTCAGGGAAACCACCACTTTCATGCCTTGCAATGAGCACCTTCGGCGCTTATTGAGAGCCTCTCCTCCCCTCTACTTTACGGGCTTCGCTATGAGCGCCTTTGGTGCTCATTCCAAGCCCTGCAATGAGCACTCATTGCAGACATCGTCCAACCTGCCACTTTCGTGCCTCGGGCTGAGCGCCTTTTGCGCTCATTGTGAGCCTCTCCCCACTCTCTGACCCCTTTGTCTGTTCCCCCCTCTCCCTTCCATGTGTCTGTTTCCCTCGTTCTCTCTCTCTCCCTCCCCCCTCCCTGACCTGTGTTTTTTCCCTTATTTCCCTCCACTGTGTCTCTTTCCACCCTCTTTTCAAAGTCTAGCGGGCCTCGCACCTGCAATGTCTTACATCGCTCATCGCGCTGATCGCAAGACCGTAACTTTTACCATTGCGTGACCAACATTCGTAACTTACCATAACTATTACATGTGATAAAATTTGTTTTCCACACCCCCAGAGCTGCTTAAATAAGCACAGTGTACCTACCAATAGAAACACTGCATTTGGGTATGGTGGGCAATGACTCATCTTGGCTTCCTTGTGCTGCAGATCAGTTTGCTGCACAAACTGTCAACACAGACGGAAACAATGTATAGCTACCTGTGATTGGTCAAAATGAATGCTGAATTTTATGCTAATTTTATCAGGGATTTCCAGGGGTTTTAACTCTTAAAATCAAGTGCTAGAAAAATCAAGAGATTTAGCAAACTTTGTTGTAAGTATAATATTGTTTACTTTGGTATTTTTTCATGCAAAAATCAAATGCAGTCATAATCCAGGAAACTTATTACTAAAGTTACATTACCTTCTACTGACTTTGTTAAACAAGCATTTACCATATTGATTACTGTGCCAGTAACTGATTTTGTCAGTAGTGGAATTTTTTGCACTGTTTATACGAACTGGGCTTATTGTTGTATTCTTACCACCCTAAGCATTTATGTAAATCCATCCACAAAAAGTCAGTATTTTGATTAGTGGAATGAGAAATTTTATTTATTCACTGCATTATTCTGTATACTACATACATTTAATGTGTAACCAATAAAAGTTATATTTTAATTACTTATCATTTACTCACCTGGGAATTTTGAATGCACATTTTATATGGTTTTCTCTCTTTTTTTCTTTTTGAGTAACTGATTATGTTTAAAATAACCATAGTTATAGCAGCACTTTACTTTTAGTGTATTGATTGCATATAGAGACAGTGGCTTTGAGTGATATTAATTCTATATTTTAAATTCATAGGTATCAGCTGACATTGGCTAAAAAACTGGGCATTCTCACTATAACAGTTCTTGGGAAATGGGTGTAGGAAATGGGGGGGATGGACCCCCCCCCCCCCCCCCCCCGCGCAGATTTATCTATGTATGTTTGTATGTATGTATATATAAGCTATTTTACAGAATGTGTATACTGTACAATGAGCTGTACCCCCCAGAATTATTCTGGCTCCTACACCCCTGAGAAAAACCCAATCTTATGAATATCACATTAAAATAACATACATTTTGAAGGTTTTATAGTAATATGGCATTTGTTTGGCTGGAACCTGTTTTTTGCTGGCACTTATCCAAATTGTGTTATGAAAAATGTGTAATTTTTTTTTTGGACCATAATAACCGCAATGTGTTAGAAGTAATTGTATGAAATTTGCATATTTCAACAAAAAAAAAACAAGCAGCTTTTGGCACTTTCAGAGGGGCTCACAACTGGAATTCTATTGATATATCTTGCGTAGCTGACATAAACATTTTGTTTACGAATATGAAATAAAAATTGGACAAATAATAAAAATAAAATGCAAGCCTGTTTATTGTATGAAGATATATGTCATCAGTTTTACCAATTTAATTTGTTTTGTAAAAGTGTATTTCATTAGTTAATTATACATTAAAGGGACACAGCTAGTAGCCTCAGTTATTATATGCTAGTGGAGTACCAGTAAAAATAATATTAATTGATATGATTTTTTTTTTAGTAATGGAGAAACATCTTTTGCTTTTAATACATTTTGACCCCCCTTAACTCAAATATTCCCTGAGCATCTGCCCTTGAGACCCCTACCTGATTAACTCATGATTGGTGAATGGCTTCCAGGTTTAATAACTCTCTAAAGCATATGACTTCTTAGGTGTCTATCTGTCAACTGCTGGACTCTACTGATACATTGGAGCCATATGCAAAAAGATAACGGTCACAAGACCACTCTGGCAGGAGGATCTTTTTAGCGGAGTAAACAAAATGTAGTAATTCAAAGCTCTTTTTTTTTAAATAAATAATTGTGTTATATTCATTTTTGTATTTGTACTTTAACATCTACCCATAATTGGGATCTATGCTGTGACTCTTCAAAGAGACACAACAAAAGTTATAAGACCTTATAGGTAGTAAGAAATATAAGTATACTATGTCATTTAGAATATTATTATATCTACCCATAATTATAATCACATATGGTTTAGTATTACATATAATAGTTGTCAAACTGCGAGTCATCGTCCCGCTCTGCTAGCTTGCGAAGCAAGGGACGCAGTTCTGGCGGCAAATGCAGACCTTGCAAAGCGAGGCGCTGCATTTGTGGAGGGGGACATAAACTGCAATGAGCCAATGGCTCATTGCAGGCCGCAAATGCGGACCTCGCGAAGCGCATTTGCGGAGGTGGAGGCCCTACGGCACCTCAATCACGGTAAAAAAACAACCCAGAAAAGCGGGACTTTGAAGAAAAAGAAAATACGACCAGAAAAAAAAAAATACAACCCGCTGGACTTAGAAAAAATGTATAATCTTTGAAAGTATGTTTAGTACTGGATTTCTCAGAAATGATCTACTTTAGAAAAGTGTCTAATACAATGTATAGCTATTTTATGCTTTTTAAAGAATAACCTAAAAAATACAACTTGGGGGTGACACAGTCCGTCTTAAATAGATGTAGCTGCCCCACCATAAAAGATAAGACACTTGTTTACTTTTCAAGTTTTTTAGACCATGTGTATAAAGATTTCTTCAAATCCCAGCTCTAGATATTCGAAATAGGATCTTGACCCTTGAATTTTTTAGTGTTTTTATTCTCAACGGCTCAGTCACCACATTTGTGAAATCCTAAAAACACTAGTTTATTAAGATTTTTAGTCTAAGAGCATATTTAAGGAGGGAAAATGTCATAAACTTAAGTTTTTAATAGACCAGAAAATATATTACTTAACAAACACACCTCTTCCCCTAACCCACCTTTCACCCAGGCTTTAAGCTACAAGTGAGTTGAAACAAACAAGTTGGAATCATCTTTACATATAAAGTTTTCAAAAACTCTAGCTTTCTCTAATATTATTTTTTAATTTTAGTTATCTTGGTATGACTAATTGTAATTTTCAGAAGTTTCTCTGGGTTATTTGCTTCTTAAGAACACACAGTCCATTCCTTATCAAATTTCTACTCCTATATAATTTCAGAAGCCATAATCAATTTTCAGTATTTCATATAAAATTAGTAGTAGTTAGTTTTTTGTTTTTTTTTTGCATGCAAAGGTCGCCCTAGAGACAGTGACCGTGGCAGAGCTAGTGAAAACATATTTCTCTCTCTCTCTCTCTCTCTCTTCGCCTCTCTCTCTCTCTCTTCCCCCCTCTCTCTCTCTCTCTCTCCCCCCCCTCTCTCTCTCTCTCTCTCTCGCTTCCCCTCTCTCTCTCTCTCTCTCTCTCGCTTCCTCTCCCTCTCTCTCTCTCTCTTCCCCTCTCTCTCCTTTTCTCTCTCTTTCTATTTATTTCTCTTTCTCTCTCTCTCTCTCTTTCTCTCTCTCTCTTTCTCTCTCTCTCTCTCTCTCTCTCTCTCGTGACACTCCAGCAGGGGAAGGTTGCACAGACTTTGATCACTTTTCGGTAACATACTGTAAGAGAAAGGAGAGATGAGGAGAAGGAAGGTGGAAGGGAAGATGGGAAAGGACAGAAATAATAAGGGGGAATGGTGTAGACTGCACTGCCCCCCCCCCCCCCCCGACCAAGGCCCTCAGTGTAATGCACCTGTGGTAGATCCACCCCTGCCTAGAGACCCTACATTTTTTATATTGCATGATCTTAGCAGGTTGGGTATTTTGGCAGGTTGACAGAAACAAGATTCTAGAGGAGAACATGTTGGGGGATGTTTGCAGTATGTTCCCCATCGGAGGAATAAAGCGAAGAAAAAGAGCTAACAAAACAGGAAGTACACAACCCAACATATAGCAGCAGGACATGGCACCTCACACATAGCTTTGTCGCCAATTAGGCATAAATACTAAAAACTGATTTGCTTCTTCCCGATTACTAGGTCCCCTCTTAAGAATACTGTGCAATGATTCCATAAGGTTAGAGAAGGCCAACTTAAATCCACTTGTGCTGGATTCCCCGAAAATGGATTTGAGTTAATTTTTGCAGATGGTTGGTTTGCTTGTGGACCACAGCATGATGTTGTGGTATTAGCAGGTCCCAGGAGTTTCCAAGGACCTTCTTGCAATTTAACTTCAACCACAGCTCTGACACACAGCAGACACATATGCTTTCCTCTCACACTATTTTTTGAATAATGAAGTATTCTTCCATATTTTTACTGGTGAACAATTCTGATATTCGTGTTCGCAGATTGAGATTAAGCCAATAATTTACATTCACATCTGTACATTTGTGCTTTTAATCAGACTTTTCTGTAGTCACAAATTTTAAAGTTTTTATGTTCATATTCTACACAGCTGCGAAGCGAGGGCCGCAGTTGCTGGCAAGGAGCGCCAAAGGCGCTCCTTGCCAGCAACTGCATTTGCCAGCAACTGTAAATACAATAAATACACACAAAAAACACATAAAAAGCTTATCCAAAGCAAGAGGTGGCACCCAGGACCTCTGCAAGTTAAGTTACACCTCAATACCTCAATTTAAGTTGAAATACAAGAGTTTAGACATTAGAAAATCCCCTAAGTGAGAGAGAAATGGACGCCGAAAAAAACGAGGCTACAGGACCCTAAACACGCAAAACATCTACGGATTTACCCAAAAAGCTGGACGTGGTGCAAGAACAATGACACAAAATCAGCTACAGCCGCGTAACACACATTCGGCGCCATTTTACGGACGTACACAGCTACCCTAACGGATTTGCCTCGCTCACGCAGACTATTTACACTACTCAATGCACACATTGCTGACACTTACACAGCAGCTCCACAGCACTGAAAACACACATTGTATGCTGCAGCAACATGAAAACAGATTGCCAGCTCTTCAGCACAATGCTTCCTACATATATTACTTCAAAATAGGTAAAGTATATTCATTTATTATTTTAATCATTATTTCATTAGCATACAAAAAAAATCCCAACGATGCTCATAGCACACAAACAACCAACAGCCTCGCATTGAGCGCCGACGGCACTCAGCGAGAGGCTCGCAATGAGCGCCGAAGCATCTCGGAACACCAACAAAATTAGTGTCTCAACCAAACACCATTACCTGCCTTACAATCTTATTGGCGTCATTTTTTTGACAGGCAAGTCGCTAGTAGTACATAGACACTTGTAAATCAGGGCTTTGAAATAGTCCCAGGGGAAAGTTACAAAGCAATTTAGGAAGCAGAAAATGCACAGCCAGAAGTAAAATTCCAGGCACATCATGTAAAGCTTCATTAAAATTCACTTAAAATATTTTTCCTAGCAACGAACCATGTTTGGTTTATCAAAGCACAATCCTTTACAAATAGACACACACTCTGCAATGTCTCTGTGCAAATTGTTTTACCATTGATTATTATTCTGCAATTTCAATGAATAAAATAGCTTATTGTTATAATAGCATTGTTATGTTAAATAATTTTCAGAATCAATGAAAAATAATCAGGAGCCTCACTTTTGGAAAATAATGCGCTGTCTGCATTCTGCTTTTCTTTAGAAATGTTTTTCAAAGACCTCATTAAAAAGACTTCTGTAAAAACAAAAATGGCATAATTAAATATGCAGTTAATTGTCAGAAAATTATCCAAATTATGGAATACCAAATGTTTTATCAGATGTTTGTAAGAACATGTTTTAAGTACTGTTTAGCATTTTTTCCAAAGAAAATGTGTTGTCTGAACTATGGAAATCTTGCTTTTATTCACTGTGTATATACAACAATAGAAAAAGCCTTACTATCGTTCCAATTGCTTGACACTAACCATCAGTTAAACAAGAAAATAAAAAAATAGGAACTTTATTTGAAACTCTTAAAAACATATAATAACGATCCTCAGACGGTACCAACAATATCCTGGATGGATTGGTCAATCAAATATATCAATTGAAATGTACCATTAAATGCTGAATAGGTCTATACAAAGCAGTCCCTCTTTTCTTTGAATTCCTATCTGAGGGGCTATGGGGTTCCCCACAAGCTGGCTAATAGCCCTTTGATAAAGGAGTATCGACTAAATCAAAATGCTCACACTCCAGACCAGGAGTATAAAGGTTAAAAAAAATCCTTCATACTGCTAAAAACAACAAACTTTAGTCAATTCTAAACCACATTGGGTCCAAGAAATAATCTATCAGTACGAAATGGGTATTTTATAATAACCCATCATATATCTTCCCAATTGGGCAAACAAAAGTGCTGAATGACTGAACACTGATGGAATAAAAATTCTGCCTGATGGATTTCTCCTCTGTTTCGCCACATTGGCTTTTTTAAAGGCTAATAAGTGCTAAAACAGCAGGCACCGCTAAGTGAGGGGTTTAAATACCTTATAGGAAAATTGTATACTGCTTTGCGAGTAAAACCGCACATACATGATGACGTCACGTGTTTGTCTACGCAATTAAGTCATTATCAATAAACTTTATTAAATTGACATGGCCATGAAGGGGATTGCTTCTAAAGGTAAAGGTATAACGGAGAGAGACATGGACGTTGATGTGATGGCGTCACTCGTGCGTCTGCGCGTCATTTGGAATCAACTTTATTTAGATGAATGCACAATGTGCAAAAATATTTTATGACTATTATTACGGTTCTGTAATGTATTTTGCTCTCAGAGGGGGTATCATGTCCAACAAACTAACCTATGAAGGTTAGTTCATTCTCTGATTGAGCACCTTTGAGTTTTTTTTGTTTTTGTTTTTAATTTGTAGAATGTCATCAGTTTCCATGGCATTAGGGTACAAGAAGCACATGGATAAATTAATATACATTTGAAGACCGTAAAGATAAGACATCACAGCACATTTGCACATATGCATTGGTGCAACATTTTAAAACATTTGAAAAGTTCTCTAACAAAATCATGAACTGTTTATACAAGGGTGTCATAAGTGTAGACTTTCTTCACCCATCATTCACTGTCCCCAGTAAAACCCATTCTAACATGCTGGGTCAGACTTTCACACACTCTTCATAGCTTCAAACACGCTTCTTAAAACTTAACTATTTTGACAAGGTTACAACAATGCTCCCTAATGACCATTAAACATACTCTTCTACTAATAACAATGAATGTCTGCTTTCTATAGCTTTTCTTCCTGA
The DNA here is from genome assembly GCA_027410445.1 of Discoglossus pictus. Lineage (NCBI taxonomy): Eukaryota > Metazoa > Chordata > Amphibia > Anura > Alytidae > Discoglossus > Discoglossus pictus. Next base: position 124,080,351 of record CM050170.1, read on the forward strand.
TGGCACTACCATGAAGTAATTCCCTCAATGTTGTGTCTGTTTTTCCTTTTTTACCTCAGATAAAACATAAATGCATTCATAACATAAGGTTATTTTTGGAGTTGCCAAGGAGACACCGTAATAGCAATCACAGTGGCAAAGTCTTTACATGTTTCAACCACTATGGGGCTTCTTCTTCGAAAGAAAATGAAAAAAAATTATGTAGCCCTCTTAAATTTGAGCTACGTTTAAAAGCGTAGCTTGCATTGTAGAAAGTAAGGCCTACGGCTATTAAATTAGCCCTGTAATGTAAGCCAATCTGCGGGTCAGCTGCGAAAATAATCTATGGGCTGAACTTCGCGGCCGCAAATCCTTTGATTTGTCAAGCCCGTAACCACTACAATTCCAATCATGCTATTAAATTGCAACAAAGCAAGCCCATAAAGCGCAAATGTAGCCCAAATCCCTACGAGTGCTGGGGAGGACTTGCAAGGGGGGTAAAGTCCAATACATAGCACTTGTACTGTACTGTGAATGAAAACACACTACTGTACAATTATTAAAAATGAAAGTGATGTTAGGTCTTAGAATTAATAGCATTATTATAATTATCAAGCCTGCAAATCAACTTAATTTCATGTATATTTTATGTCGATCAATTCCGTCAATTAATGTGTTAATACATATAATGTAACCGCATGTAATAGAATATAATATTTACCGCTTTATTAAGATAGCATTATGAATGGAATGTGGGTCTGATCGTAACTTTTAATTGAAGCCCGTAGAACTTTGAAATCCTACCTCCACTTGTCTGTGACGCAATGATGATGATCTCCGTTTCCATTGGCTTCATCTAAACCCATAACTACGGGTTTGCTTAATTGATCCCCAGCAAAAACGCTAGTCCAACGGCTGACAACTAGTTTAAGTGTTTGCGTCTTGTAACAAGCAGCCCGTTCTAATTTAATAGCACAGTAACACAGAGGAATTTCAAGCCCGCAGCCTCTGCAAGCTTCACTTTGCACTTACGGTGCTGGAATTTAATAGGGCCCATAGTGTGTACATCTGCATATTGTGTCTTACACTTGCTGTACAATGTTATACCTTAATCAATGCTGTACCTGTATTTAACACTTTGAATATATTGGCACCTTATGACAGAAAATGAAAATAATACTATGTTGCATGAACAGATTATTTATTCTAGTTCATGCTCCAATAGCGTGGTTCTCAGCAGCCATTTCTGAGATTGATGTCAGATCATGAGACCTTGCATGCCATTGCCCAGAGACACAAAGTGTTGAGGGTTCTCTAGCACTTTAAACATACCAATAAAATTAGTCATATAGAGACCGAATATTGATGGATTCATCCATATCTACAATGTATCTTATTCAAATAAATGCAATACTAAATGAAAATGTATTGCGTCACATGTTTTAATTTTGTTGAAAATCGTCTGCATCTCAAAGGTGGTCCCCATGATCCCATGAACCAAAATGATTAGAGACACTGGTTTAGAGGACCACTCTGGTGATGCGTCACCATATGGAATTCCCTAACCTCAATATGTCAAACTATTACCTATTCTTCATAGATTCAAACACTCTAACTACTCATGTTCGAACAACCTTACTATTGTGTTTTCTGAAGTCATAAAGAGATTGAGATTCAGAGATGTTTAAAATATTCTTTGTTTTAAATGTATGGCAATGACAATGACTTCATTGTCCTTTTTAATGTATCCTAGCTGTATGAAAGTTTCCACAATTCACTTACACTTTAAGAAATTAGATCAACATGAAGTTCCCTTATATACTAACATGACGATAGAAACATATGTTCATTGGCTACTGTTAAAGTACTATACAACTATGATTGACTACAGCTTTAGTAGTATCCCCCCCCCCCCCCCCCCTTGGCATTTTTTGTCTTTTGTTGCCTCACAACCTGGAATTAACATGGATTGTTTGCGGATTTGCATCATTTAATGTACAGAACATACCCACAACTTTGAAGAGGTTGTTTTTTTTTTTTATTGTGAAAGCAAACAACAAATAGGACAAAATAACAGAAAAAGTCAATGTGCATAACTATTCACCCCCCTAAAGTGAATACTTTTGTAGAGCCACCTTTTGCGGCAATCACAGCTCCAAGTCACTTTGGATAAGTCTCTATGAGCTTGCCACATCTTACCACAGGGATTTTTGCCCATTCCTCCTTGCAAAACTGCTCCACCCCCTTCAAGTTGGATGGTTTGCACTTGTGAACAGCAATCTTTAAGTCTGACCACAGATTTTCTATTGGATTGAGGTCTGGGCTTTGACTAGGCCATTCCAACACATTTACATGTTAAACCACTCAAGTGTTGCTTTAGCAGTGTGTTTGGGGTCATTGTCTTGCTGGAAGGTGAACCTCCGTCCTAGCCTCAAATCACGCAGAGTGGTACAGGTTTTGCTCAAGAATATCCCTGTATTTAGCACCATCCATCTTTCCCTCAACTCTGATCAGTTTTCCAGTCCCGGCTGCTGAAAAACATCCACACAGCATGATGCTGCCACCACCATGTTTCACTGTGGGGATGGTGTTCTTTGGGTGATGTGATGTGTTGGTTTTACGCCAGACACAGCGTTTTCTTTGATGGCCAAAAAGTTCAATTTTAATCTCATCAGACCAGAGCACCTTCCACCATACATTTTGGGAGTCTCCCAAATGCCTTTTCGCAAACTCAAAATGTGCAATTTTGTTTTTTGCTGAAAGTAATGGCTTTCTTCTGGTCACTTTGCCATAAAGCCCAACTCTATGGAACGTACGGCTTATTGTCGTCCTATGTACAGACACTCCAGTCTCTGCTGTGGAACTCTGCAGCTCCTCTAGGGTTACCTGTGCTGCCTCTCTGATTAATGCCCTCCTTGCCCGGTCCGTGAGTTTTGGTGGGCGGCTGTCTCTTGGCAGGTTTGCTGTTGTGCCGAGTTCTTTCCATTTTGTTATGATAGATTTGATGGTGCTCCTGGGGATCATCAAAGATTTGGATATTTTTTTATAATCTAACCCTGACTTGTACTTCTCAACAACATTGTCCCTTACTTGTTTGGAGAGTTCCTTTGGTCTTCTTGGCAGTGTTTGGTTAGTGGTGCCTCTTGCTTAGGTTTTGCAGCCTCTGAGGCCTTTCAAAAAAGATGTGTATATGGAATGACAGATTATGTGACACTTAGATTGCACACAGGTGGACATCATTTCACTAATTATGTGACTTCTGAAGGTAATTGGTTGCACCAGAGCTTTTTATGGGCTTCATAACAAAGGGGGTGAATACATACGCACATGTAAAGTTTCTGTTTTCTATTTCTAAAAAATAGTTTTATGTATATATTTTTCTTATTTCACTTCACCAACTTAGACTATTGTGTTCTGATCCATCACATAAAATTCAGATTAACAAAACATTGACCTTAAGGCTGTAATGTAACAAAGTAGGTAAAAAGTCAAGGGGAGTGAATATATATATATATATATATATATATATATATATATATATATATATATATATATGTGTAATGATTGATTGTTTACTGCTTTCCAAATACTCTGATGTAAAGAAATGAAGGCATTCAATTCATAGTTAGAGCCGGTTTTCAATTGTGCTGCTTCTAGCAATATGGTTCAGTAACCAATGATAGAGACAGACCATGTGTAAAAGATATGCCGGCTTGATATAATATACCCTTGAATGGACTTCCTGTGCTGAAAAAGAGATATACTGGACTGTTAGTTATGAGATTAGAAATCAAATCAGTGTCTGTGATATGTATTTCATCACTGTTCCGTAACTCTGGCAATACCTTATCTAATGTATAAATATTTTCAAAATGTTATTAGGAGAGCCTTCACATTGACACATTCTATAGCACAATACCTTACTGAGGGCCAAATTCAATTGCGGGACATAACTTGATTGCAAATTGCCGATTTCCTGTGATCGAGTTACGTCCTCACGTAGCTCTACGTTTACGCTGCTATTCAATTGGTCGGGCCCGCAAGTTAGTCCCCCTTCCCACTAATCACAAACCATGCTATTGGCAGTAAGCAAACCCGCAAACTCAGAGCACTGTAAATGCAAATATAAATTCAAACCAGCACTGTAAATGATGAAAAACAATGGGTGACATTATGATTAAAAGCACAACATTCTCAAGCTTGCACATTGCCAAAATCAAATACTTTATTTCATGTTTAATTGCCGTCCAAAGTCCTAAGGGCTTGAATGACCTCCAAGCCCGTAACTCGTTATTCAAGCCTGTAGGACCTCAATGAAATATGGAGATTGGATTCCAAAGTCCTTCGGGCTTGTGGTGTTGAAGCCCGTAGGACTTCTGACGGAAAATAAACATGAAATAAAGTATTATATTTTGGACATGTACAAGCTTGATAATGTTGTGCTTTTAATTCTAATGTCAACCATTGTGTTCCCCATCATTTACAGTGCTGGATTGCTATTTTTATTTGCTTAATAAGTGCGTTGATTTGTGAGTAAGCCCTTTGCGACACCTCCTTGGTACAAGTAAGCTGTGGTTCGCATTTAGCCATTTACGGCCTTGACTGAAGAGTAATCGGAGCAATTGAACAGCGATTAGGGATATTTTGCGGCCGCAACTCTTGCGGCCATGAAAGATCAAAGGTTTTGAGGGAAGTAAGCTGCAATTGAGTTACGTTCTGCAAGCTACGATTCCTAGCGATTTGGTCAATTGGAGCCCGCAAATGGAAGGCAATTGAATAGCAACGTAGCTTGCGATCACCATTTGCGAGCCCGGATCTCAAAAACGTAGCAATTTAATGAGGCCCTGAGTGTCCCAGGTTGAATTCTCACTAAAAATAATATTGGTTCTACCTTCAGTTTTTATCTATACTCTATTAAGGAGTAATTATGGCACCATATATTTTTCACTATGTAGTCTTGATTATTCCTAATCCATAATCAGTTCTTAGTAGACAGTTATTTGTTTTGACTACCATTACTTTTGTTCATCAACTAGCTTTACTGTAGATTTATTTTGTGATATAGGTTAAAAAATACCTAAAGTTTTTTCCCTTTCTTCACGGATTTATTTATTTGTAATGTGTAAATGAAAATAAACTATTTTAATTGTATACCTGGCTAATAATCTTAAATACGTAGTTCTTTTGTGCAAATACTGAAACTGGTGAAGATTATATCTCCTTTCCAGTCAAATCAATGGTGTTAACTATCATATTAAGATATCATACTGCAGAAAATCATGGTGAGAACAATTTTAAACCGATCTATAATTTAGGAGCTTATATTAGGGAATCTAACATAATTTAACAAAACTTAATACCCTATTACATGGTAATTGCATACTGTTTCTGCATTCATATATCCTATTAGTTTCAAGAAGCTTAATAAAAGTTATGTTTTATTTTTTGTAGATAATGATTTATTTTACATGTGGCTCTTCTTTTCCTCTTGGAATACATTATCTATTCTCCTTTTAATAAGCATACCAAGCAGTCTCACATTGC
>CM050170.1:124090873-124437804 GCA_027410445.1 Discoglossus pictus
ATTAGTGATTTCTTCTAATATTTGCTCATGATTTCATTAAGTTACCTTCGTTACATTCTCTGCTCCAGTTTGCTTTTTTTTTATGCAACTATTATGAAACTTATGGTTGTGTGTCATCCATCTTGTATGCATTTGTATTCGCCACCCACCGTTTGTGTGTTAGCCTTTTACATCTGTCTTGTGTGAGTTTGAAATTTGTCACCCATCTTGTGTGTGTTTCATTTTCATCATCCATCTTAAGAGTATTTGTTTGTCTTTTTCAGCTATCTTCTACAAGTTTGATATTTGTCATCCTTGTCTTGTGTGTATTATTTTGCCTTTTGTCATCCATATTACATGTATTTATTTTAGTTTCATCACCTATCTCGTATGTGTTTTGTCTTCCATTTTGTATAAGTTTTAAATTTGTCATCTATCTTGTGTTTGTGTGCCTGATGGCCTTTGTCATTCATCTTGTACAAGATTGCTAAAAAACATACTCAAGATGGATGACAATTTTCAAAGTCAGACAAGATGCATAAGAGGTAATCTGAAATTCCTAAACGTTGGCATTTGACATTGATTCTTGCCCTGACAATAAATTACGAGTTACTCCGTTAGACTTTGACACCCAAACCCTACGCTAATAAGATTTTATGGATCACTCGCAAATCAGGGCACTGCCGAAACTGCAAAAATTTAAAAAAGCAGAAGAATGATTTACATGTACCAAAGACCACTCTCAACTGGTTTTCAAACCTTTGCTGAATTCCCCAGAAGCATTTAAATGGACAGTATAGCACAAAAAGCACTACAAAATTATGAAATTTCAACATTATTTGACATAACATTCCAATATCAACATATATGTAATTAATAAATATGATATGTTGGTATTAAGCCCGTTTTATAATACAAAATCCAGGGTAACACACATCCCAGTACTCAAGGGGTTAATACATGTCCCAGAACCATGTTGCCTAGGAACAAACACTCTAATGCACTCTAATGCATTGTCTTTAAATATATCATATTTTAACACAAAATAAACACATTTTTACTGATGAAGCTATAAATACAATTGTCACATATTTTTAATATTGAAATATGTATATAATTTCTAATGTTTCCTAGGAGCAGCATTTACAGCACTTGTTACTGCACTTCCCACTCATAAGATTTCAGACATTTACATTTCCTATTGGCTCCTAAGGCAGTCTCATCTGTAAGGTTTGGTTTGGCTGCCCCCTGCACAGAAATATATTGCATCTAAGACAGGATTCACGACCGTGCCCTAACTTAGAGCACCTGATTTACATAGGTCTCTATTTAAGTATATAATATGGCTGGTCTTCTGGTTACTGAAGGCACCTATGGTACTTTGATGAAAGTTGTGTGTGTGAGAGGGATGTTTACATTTCTGAAGGGTCAGGTTTAAAGTTTTTGTCGCAAGCTTCATTCATTCTTCATGCATGTATGAGGGAATGTGATTGGTGTCAAATTACCAAAAAACACCCCTCCTTCTATTTTCTCCCCCACCCTGTTCTCAGCTGATAAACACCCCCATCTTGCTCTAGCTCTGAGCAAGGGTTTAAATCAGACAATATGGATATACTATAGATAAAGACTTCAACATTCTGATCTTCTCTAAAAAGTTGTTAAAGCTGCTCAAGTTGTTTGTAACCCACATGCAATTTTTCCATAAAGTACAGCAGTGTTTTAAACTAGCGATCAACATATTGCAGAGCAGCTTGTGTGAGTCAGGAAATGTGTTTAATCAGAGTTAAAAACCCTGGATTTAAATATGCATCTGATTGGTGTCCTAGCGTGTGCTTGCCCACTGCAGAGGATGTCATTTGAGTCAATGTGACTGCAGTGTGTGACAAGCTGTTATATACTGGATATTACTCTCCTGCTGTGACTGCAGCAAAATGATGCACGGACACCTAACGTTACTGGTTCATGAGTGTTCATACAATTAAAATTAGCATTACAATTGATTTATTTTTTATTGTACATAGTAAACCAGGATGAATACTGAGTTTATTGGTAGCAATTATTCCTATTGTGGTGTTAGAAAGCACAACATTAACTAAATGTATTCATTAAAATGTTAGCTGACCATATACATGGTTAAAGAACCACTGTGATTTTTTTATATTGATAACAACAAACCATTTTAAGTACGTAAAAACAAAAAAAACACCGCTTTTAATTTTTTCACTTTTTTTACTGTGATTTGTAATTATTCACAGCAGGCTTCCTTTTTATTTTCTGAGCCTGTGTCTTTCTGGGTCTGTTTCAACATGGTGTGTCCTTGTAAACTAATGAGTTTTGTATTAATGCTAGTGAAACAGCTTGCAGTTATGACTGTCCTATCTGCCCTCAAAGTCTCCTCCCACCTCTGGAAACTAAAATGGTAGGTTACATAGTTACACGTATGAAACAAATTAGCAACATTAGCACGTGTTTGAGTCATGGGCATGAAAATATTAATTTAGCAGACTCTGCTAATGCATGGAAGCTGCCATGACTGTAATACTTGTGTTACCATGCATGAGTGGGTACTGGGCAGGATTTGTACATTTACTTGTAGTTTCCTTGTTGTTGTTTAGTCATTCAGTCATGTCAGACTTTCTGTGACCCTATGTTCGCAGCATGCCATACACATCTTGTGTCTGGTTGTGCCCATCCATAAGTTTATCTTGGCAAAGATACTGGAGTGGATTGCAAGTTCTTTCTCAAGTAGACCACAATTTGTCTGACCTGCCCATCTTGGGTGACCCTACATGATAATGCTCACTTTTTCATTGGAGTACACAAGTCCTTCACCACAACAAGGTAGCCATCCAGAAGGGTTGTAGGTTCCTACTACTGAGTATATGTGAAGGAGGGAGAAAATATCATACTAAAAGATGATGAACTTCATATGTGCTCAGTATTTATCCTTCAGCTTCAACTGTAAAAATATTAGACTATAGGAGATACAATTAATATATAAGACAAACCTGACAAAAGTATATATACTGGTACAGAAGGTGTTGAGGGGGATTGCTTGTTGGTGGTCCTATGGGGCAAAGGGATCCATGATCCATTATCCACTAAGTGCATTGGTAGGCTTCTCTGAAGAAAGTTGAGTGAAGGGTAGGGGAGTGTTTGACAGGTAGATAATTTCACAGTAGAAAACTGGAGTGGCGTGTAAGGAAATGTTGATGGATGAAAAGAGACGAATGCCATTAGAAGATGGTGGCTTTTAGGTTGCAAGGTTTTTCTAAATAAAAAGTTTTTATTTGCCATAAAACACATAAAAAGTGATAGCAAATAAGAGCTATTGTAAGCATAACAATATTTCTACTTAACAAATAGGAAATCTACATAGCATATATGTTAAATCATTCTACCAAATGTTTTCATATTTCTCACAGCCTATTTTTGCTGGTCTTTCTGGAAAAAAATACAAATCCTTTCTTCTGCTTTAGGCACTCAACAAAGCAGCTCAGATTCATGGCCAACTCAAAAGGGATTTGGCTCACGCTGACACTGCAGGCTGGAAACTGCTCAAGAAATCTTTTCAAATATAATATTATGGATTGTGTCCTCACCATGGACTTAATTAGAATTATTGAAGCACTTGTGGGGCTCAATATAGAATTGTCTATTCAGACATCATTCATTTGGCAACCTGGCAAGCCAAAAACAGATGTATGAGACGCAAGCATGAAGAATGGCATGGCTTAATAACAACGTCTATGGGATGGTAGCCACACAGAGTGCAGTCTCAAAGAGTATTATCTCATCTGTGCCATTTCAGGGTAGAAATATCTTGTATATCACGAGGACCATCCACTAGAATATACCTAGCATTTTCTTCTGCTCCAATAAAACCTCAGTTCCCAGACATGACTAATTCTACCCTACAGTGAGCACCAGCAAGGGCGTACATATTGAACAGGATTTGCGCCTCAGGTCAAAGCTTAGCTCCCTATCTTGTAGAAATCATATATGTGTTGGATAAGCAGTCTTTGGTGAGTAATTTTGTATCCTTTTACTGACATATAGAGTTGTAAACCTAATACTTAAATAATGCTGGAATTCTAGTTTTTCCAAGCAACCCAAAAAAGTGCTTTAGCTTCCTGTACTTGGTTCACTATATCCAAGGCCTTGCCCACAGAGTACAATCGGCTTTAGCCTTCCTTGACACCAGAGGCACATATCCACCACTCCGATATACTATTAGGTACTAGCAAAGGTCAAACATCATTAATTTGGACCCAGCATGGAAGAAATGTCTTCAGTTATCTTAAATTAGTATTTGGAAAGTCCTCATAGTTGTTTTAGACTATATTCCAGCTTCGTATCCTTAACCAGAAACCTTTTGTTATCACATCCTTCTGCTATATGGTTGCAATTTTATGAACTACAATATAATAATAAAAATAATAATAATAATAATAATTATTATTATTATTATTATTATTATTATTAATATTATTATTATTATTACTCTTCATTATTAAACTTTATAAAGCACCAATGTTTTCTGTAGTGCTGTTACAACCATGAAGTAGAATGCATAAAAAGACAACAAATACAAAAGCACCTAGCGTGATGTGTTTAAAAAGAACAGATTATCATATACACAAAAAAAAATAGGTGGATGTAAAAAACTTAAGTCACCTACACCTACATTTGCCTTATAGGGGACTTTTAGTTTTTATGACCCCAGGTACATTGGGTTGGCATACACACCTCCAAATTCCATCAACGGCTCCAGAGTTGTGATCCTCTCGTCTGGTTTTTACATTTTATTATAACAAATGTCTTTGGGCCACAGTCTAATAAAAGGTCCCCAAACTATTCTGTAAACGGTAGCAGAGGAGGATCTTAATCCTGTGTGTTTCATTTGTGTATATTGTATAATAACTTTGTTGGGTACATCAAGCATGCTATAATTTATAGATATACAGAAATATAGGGACAATGCAATAAAATAAGGCAAAAGACATCTGATCTAACATAGTTGAGGTAACTAACTTCAAACCGATTATAATTTTGGTACTCACACATGCAAATGCCATATTATAGTATCATCATCCATAATCTATATAGCACCAACATACTACACAGAGCCAGGGAACATTAAAACCTAGTTATGACAATACATCATTTGACACACTGATACAAAAGGAGTTTACAACCCTGCCCTTGAGCTAACAATCATACACATGACACTTTTATACAAAGTGCTTTGCAAAACTTAGAACGTGCAAATTTACAGACTAAAAGATCAATTAAACAAAATGTGAAGGAATTAAGCTTGTGGATGAAGCAGCTGTGGAAGATGGAAGTGATAGTGCAGATACCTGCACTATAAAGTAACACAAATCATAGGTGAGAGGGTGTGGAATAGGGCATGCTAGATGAGTTCAGAGGCAGCAGAGAAGGTGGTGGTGAAGCTATACAGATTAATGCTCATAAAAATAATACTTAACAACCCTCTTGCTCTATGCTCATATACAGAGGCTGTAAGTGATGGGAAGTAGTGTAGAGTTGAGAGCATACATGTTTAGAAATTCATGACATTTTATAGAATGGGAGAGGATATAGTTCAGGAGAGAAATAGAAAATGGCAGATAAAAAAATAAAAAGAGTAAAGATAGAAAAGTTAGCATGAGAGGAGAGAAGGTAGGGCATAAGTAAAATGTTTTGGAGACAGGATTGTTCTATAGCAACTTGATTCCCAAACATTGCTTTAGTTGACTAGGGTTGCGAGAAAGCACTTGGATACTAATGATCATGTTCCTGGATCACCTAATAAAAATTCTGTATGCTTCCTAAATATTATAATGTGCTATACAGACCTGTACTTATTAGCCAAATCTAATGTCTAGGCATTTCTGTATTGTTATCTGCATTTATATTCATTTTTCCAAATACCTCTGTAGATTAGGAAAAAGTACACATGGTTATGAAGTATGCAACAAACATTAGCAGCTATGACAATCATGGGCATAAAAGTATTTTCAGAGCAAGTCTTCATTTAGGCCGATTCTGCTAGTGCATAGAAGCTGCCATGATACTCATGCTTACTTTTCAATGCACAAGAAGGCAGTTACAAAGGAGGGCCAACAAGGTTTAAACTATGGTTGCAAGCTGCCTCTACTGAGCCTATAGGAGGAAATGGGAAATGGTCCTGTACTGAAGTCTTATCTGAATCGACCAATGAATCAACAAACCCCCTCACTCCTCCCTTCCCCTTCCTTTGCTCTTGAATAGATAATACAAATTAGAAGAACACTCCCACTCAATCTCAAAACAGCAGGAAATATGGATGACATAAACATTGCACAATCAAGGTTAAGTAAAATAAAGATTTTACCAAAAATGCTTATGGTGTAGACACTAGTTAGTGTTTTTAATTAGTTACAAGCTTCACAAATATATGACATTTTTAGAGCTGATGGACAATGGGTGGTCTGCAGTCAGGTTTAGAAATCTCTATTACATTGTCCTTACAGCACCACCATATAAAATAAGATGAACAGACCCCTACCCTACATAGAATCGTGGCCTCTGGAAAGCCTTCAACCCATATACTATAATTGTGACCATGATTATAGCTTTTTCACATGCTTTCTTTGTAGACCAGCTTCCATGTTATCAGAATCTTCAGATGCTTCCGAAACCCCAAGATCTATAGCTGCAGAAATTGTCTTAAAATAGGGACTGATCATATAAACAAGAGATAACTCTATCTCTACAAAAGATTTATTAAATTTAACTGCATTCATCTGTGAAAATGTCTCTTTTATGGCTTATTTCTGCTGTAATAAAGAGACAACAAATTTTAGAGAATTAAATAGGAAGCGCCAAGAAGAGCAGCTAAGTAGTTTTTAACCTTGGGCAATTTCCACAAACTGACCTAATTCACACAAATAAACCTCAGTCCAGGCTACAAAGCAGCAAATACTTATACTAATGCACTAACTTATGTATGAATGCAGAACAACATGACCATTTGAGATGAGCTTTATGAATATATTTGTAATTAAGCTTAGCCATTGAATAATAATTTATAAAAAAATAAAACATTGAATAATAATTTTATGTATACATTGAGATTTTACAATACAAAGTAATGAACAAATCATAATCACGGGACCACTGTGGTCAGTTTTTTTTTTCTTCTGTATTTTATATAAAATAACTAAACCTGAAGATTGTCAAATTATTTTTATACAACAGAGGCACTGTATATTTTGTAAGTTTTATATGCAATTATTCTTTGCTGCAGCTTTTCATATTATGGTCATCACTGCTGCTGTCTATTAATCAGTAGGGTGTATTCTAGTAAACTAATGAGCTTCTTTGTGCTGGGAGCACGAGCAGTTGTATATGCCAAATTTACGTTGTGCAGATAGGCCTTTCCTGTGCATTCAGAGTCCATAAAAGCGTAATTACACATAAAACATAATACATTAGGGTCTTTATTATTACATTTTATATAGTAAAAACATGTTGCCTATTTTTAAGTGTAGTTTTTTAATAATGTAAATTGTAATAATAAGACCACGGTGGTACTTTAAGTAGAAATATAACTAGTTACATAGATTTTTATATCTCTTATGGATATTTTAAATAAAAGTTGATATTCAAATGTTTACATTGTACGCAGAACTGTGACATATTTTTTATCTAGTGATCTATTGAAAGATGTAAATAAGGAGAGAAGAGAAAGGTCAGAATATTAATATTTTTAAATACATACAAGCACTTGGTGTGTGTGTCCATAAATTACTAAACTGTTTTGTGAGATAGGTAGGTGGTAGGTTATTTGTAGAGGATGTGGTCTGGTCAGACATGGTGCTTGACTAGTCTGTAGAGTCCAATTATGTTCTGTTATGCAGTAGAAAATTATCCATTTGGTTTTCTGTTATGCTGGTGTGTACAAGCCAATTTTTGTTATTTGCTTGCCTTGCGTATAATCTAATGACTAATGTCCTTGACACTTTTTCCAGGTACCTCACAAAACTTGTAACTGTTTCAATTCTCATTTTCACATTTTACTTCTGTTTTCCTTTTCACTTCTCATGTTTCACTTTTCATGTTTCACTTTTCATGTTTCACTTTTCATGTTTCACTTTTCCCGTTTCATGTTTCACGTCTCATGTTCACCTTTTCAATTGTCATGTTTCCCTTTTCATGTTTCCCTTTTCATGTTTCCCTTTTCATGTTTCCCTTTTCATGTTTCACTTTTCATGTTTTACTTCTCATGTTTCACTTCTCATGTTTCACTTTTCATGTTTTACTTCTCATGTTTCACTTCTCATGTTTCAATTTTCATGTTTCACTTTTAACTTCTCATGTTTCCCTTTTCCCCTTTCCATGTCTCCCATCTCATGTTTCACGTCTCATGTTTCACGTCTCATGTTCACCTTTTCAATTCTCTTGTGTCCCGTTTCATGTTTCACGTCTCATGTTTCCCGTTTCACTTCTCATTTTCCACTTTTCATATTTAATTTTTCATGTTTCACTTTTCACTTTTCCTTTCTCATGTTTTTCGTTTCATGTTTTCCGTTTCATATTTTACTTTTCATGTTTCCCGTCTCATGTTTCACTTTTCACTTTTCATGTTTCACGTCTCATGTTCACCTTTTCACTTCTCATGTTTCACTTTTCATTTTTACATTTTCACTTCTCATGTTTCACTTTTCACTTTTCATGTTTACTTTTCCCGTTTCATGTTTCACGTCTCATGTTCACCTTTTCAATTCTCATGTTTCCCTTTTCATGTTTCCCTTTTCATGTTTCCCTTTTCATGTTTCCCTTTTCATGTTTCAGTTCTCATGTTTCACTTCTCATGTTGTTTCAATTTTCATGTTTCACTTTTAACTTCTCATGTTTCCCTTTTTCCTCTTTCCATGTCTCCCATCTCATGTTTCACGTCTCATGTTTCACGTCTCATGTTTCACGTCTCATGTTCACCTTTTCAATTCTCTTGTGTCCCGTTTCATGTTTCACGTCTCATGTTTCCCGTTTCACTTCTCATTTTCCACTTTTCATATTTAATTTTTCATGTTTCACTTTTCACTTTTCCTTTCTCATGTTTTTCGTTTCATGTTTTCCGTTTCATATTTTACTTTTCATGTTTCCCGTCTCATGTTTCACTTTTCACTTTTCATGTTTCACGTCTCATGTTCACCTTTTCACTTCTCATGTTTCACTTTTCATTTTTCCATTTTCACTTCTCATGTTTCACTTTTCATTTTTCCATTTTCACTTCTCATGTTTCACTTTTCACTTTTCATGTTTACTTTTCCCGTTTCATGTTTCACGTCTCATGTTCACCTTTTCAATTCTCATGTTTCCCTTTTCATGTTTCCCTTTTCATGTTTCCCTTTTCATGTTTCCCTTTTCATGTTTCAGTTCTCATGTTTCACTTCTCATGTTGTTTCAATTTTCATGTTTCACTTTTAACTTCTCATGTTTCCCTTTTTCCTCTTTCCATGTCTCCCATCTCATGTTTCACGTCTCATGTTTCACGTCTCATGTTTCACGTCTCATGTTCACCTTTTCAATTCTCTTGTGTCCCGTTTCATGTTTCACGTCTCATGTTTCCCGTTTCACTTCTCATTTTTCACTTTTCATATTTAATTTTTCATGTTTCACTTTTCACTTTTCATTTCTCATGTTTTTCGTTTCATGTTTTCCGTTTCATATTTTACTTTTCATGTTTCCTGTCTCATGTTTCACTTTTCACTTTTCATGTTTCACGTCTCATGTTCACCTTTTCACTTTTCATGTTTCACTTTTCATTTTTCCATTTTCACTTCTCATGTTTCACTTTTCACTTCTCATGTTTCACTTTTCATTTTTCCATTTTCACTTCTCATGTTTCACTTTTCACTCTTCATGTTTACTTTTCCCGTTTCATGTTTCACGTCTCATGTTCACCTTTTTAATTCTCATGTTTCCCTTTTCATGTTTCCCTTTTCATGTTTCCCTTTTCATGTTTCCCTTTTCATGTTTCACTTCTCATGTTTCACTTTTCATGTTTTACTTCTCATGTTTCACTTCTCATGTTTCAATTTTCATGTTTCACTTTTAACTTCTCATGTTTCCCTTTTCCCCTTTCCATGTCTCCCATCTCATGTTTCACGTCTCATGTTTCACGTCTCATGTTCACCTTTTCAATTCTCTTGTGTCCCGTTTCATGTTTCACGTCTCATGTTTCCCGTTTCACTTCTCATTTTCCACTTTTCATATTTAATTTTTCATGTTTCACTTTTCACTTTTCCTTTCTCATGTTTTTCGTTTCATGTTTTCCGTTTCATATTTTACTTTTCATGTTTCCCGTCTCATGTTTCACTATTCCCTTTTCATGTTTCACGTCTCATGTTCACCTTTTCACTTCTCATGTTTCACTTTTCATTTTTCCATTTTCACTTCTCATGTTTCACTTTTCACTTCTCATGTTTCACTTTTCATTTTTCCATTTTCACTTCTCATGTTTCACTTTTCATTTTTCCATTTTCCATTCTCATGTTTCACTTTTCACTTCTCATGTTTCACTTTTCATTTTTCTATTTTCACTTCTCATGTTTCACTTTTCACTTCTTATGTTTCCCTTTTCCTGTTTCCTGTTTTCCTTTTCATTTTTCATGTCTCATGTTCACCCTTTCAATTCTCATGTTCCCCGGTTCACTTTTCACTTCTCATGTTTCCCTTTTCCTGTTTCATGCCTTCCTTTTCATGTTTCACGTCTCATGTTCACCTTTTCAATTCTCATGTTTCCCCGTTTCATGTTTCACGTTTCATGTTTCACTTTTCACGTTTCATGTTTTCCGTTTCGCTTCTCATGTTTCACTTCTCATGTTTCCCTATTCAGGTTTCACTTTTCAGGTTTCACTTTTCAGGTTTCATGTTTCCAGTTTCATGTTTCCTTTTTCATGTTTCATGTTTCCTTTTTCATGTTTCCCTTTTCATGCTTAATTTTTCCTGTTTCCCTTTTCACGTTTCCCTTTTCACGTTTCCCTTTTCACTTCTCATGTGTAATAAGACCCGACCACTGCACATTGCCTTATTGTGATCGGTATTTTGTTGATTGACGTCACGCTTCAATTTCCTCTTTGGGTGAGACCTGCAGGAGAATGCGCTGGCGGAGGATTTTTCCTCTAAAAAGTCCAACAAAGTTGCAACTTTAACTATGTATGTGTTTAAGGAAAATGTGAACGTAACAGAAAAATAGATAGCGGTTGTTTGCTGGCCAAGAGAATGTGATATGTTATCTAGAATGAGTAGCATAGACCAGTGGTTCTGAACAGTCGGTTGTACCACCAGTACTTGTCACCGAGACCTTATCTGCTGATCCTCATGGATGAGGAGAGCCTAACACTTTATTATAGAGGAAGTTATAAACTGTTAAACTGTACTATATTCAAAACCTTGCAAAACTAGATGAAAATTTATTCTTACACATGCAGTAAAATGCAATTCAAAATGTTCTGGATCTCTCCATGGGCACTGGTTGGTGACCAGCCAGTTCCCAGTCCAAACAAGTTTGAGATCCACTGTTATATATTAAAAGGATATGGGAGACTCCTTGATTTTAATCGGTATATAAAAACTTTATGTATTTTTTTTAAACTAAGAAGTGCTTATAAGACCTGTTTTTACTGCCTAAAATGAAAAAAAAAACAAATAGTCTTAGTATGGGTCATCCCACTGCAGCATATGCAGACACAGGCTCTATTTATTACTGATTGTGCAATGTAATGTCCAAGCCTATGGGGGACCATGTCTCAGTAGCTTGTTGCAGGATGTTGCTGAGAGATGGTCCCTGATTAGATAGTATGAGACAAAGCAAACCCAGTACTACATAGTTTGCGTCTGTGTGAGCTGCAGAGGGCTATTTGTTTACTTTTAGTAAGAAGTGCAGAAAAAAAAAACAAATAGTCTTAGTATGGGTCATCCCACTGCAGCATATGCAGACACAGGCTCTATTTATTACTGATTGTGCAATGTAATGTCCAAGCCTATGGGGGACCATGTCTCAGTAGCTTGTTGCAGGATGTTGCTGAGAGATGGTCCCTGATTAGATAGTATGAGACAAAGCAAACCCAGTACTACATAGTTTGCGTCTGTGTGAGCTGCAGAGGGCTATTTGTTTACTTTTAGTAAGAAGTGCTTATAAATTCTGTTTTACTGCCTAAAATCAAAGTATATAAAAGTAAATACATACCCAGTTATATTATTTAACTAGTAACATCCAGGAATCTTACATATCCCTTTAAGTAATAGAAATTGAGAAAATTCCTTGTTAAGCTATTGTAAATTCATTATACTTTCATACAACTGGCAAAGCAAACACAGCTAATTGATATATATGATCACTCTAAAAACTTCCTAACAACTTAACAGACCCAGCTGAAGGAGCAGCAAACACATTAAGCTATATTTTATGTTTATTTTGTTCTATGCATGTCTTTTCTTTATCGCATTGACCTAATAACCTAATGACCTGGTAGCTAGATGTTATGTTTAGACCTTGATTGTGAATGATTATCTCATTCAATTATTAAAGAATAAATAACTTTAAACTTACTTTCAGTGTTGCTTTTTGACTTGATAAAGAGAGGCATTATCTCTCGAAAGCTTGTCGCTTTATTATGAATACGTTTGTCCAATAAAAAAGGTATCACTATTCACTGCAATACTCTGATTATTCAACTATGTATGTGTTAAAAAAAATACTCTATAGTGGAGGGCTTCTATCACTCTTTTGCCTATATACAAACCTTATCAGAGTGCATACAAGTGCTCAGCTATAGTCTGATACTCTAATCTTTAATATTTAATACTGCTATTAAAACTATACAAATGCATAATTAAACCAACTAGATCCTCTTTTTAGAACATTACTGTGGTTCCCTAGAGGTTTCAGGTTGATAGAATTGATGTGACACGCATTGCATGTTGGGAATACATCTTGCACAGATCTCATGCACCTGATGCAATGTGATGATTTTTTTTGGGTACAGAAAGTTTTCTTATCTGAGCGCAGAGTGAAAATGACAATTTTATATTATTCTCTGTTGAGTACATTGCTAAGATGTCCTGTTTATTTCTAGCTCATAAACCTAGCATATAATTCAAATCCCTTCAGTGTGGGTTGGCATTGTATGCAAAGATATATCAGTTTGGCTCTAGTAAGTAAGATCAATGAAGTGAGAAATATCAGTATGTTTGTATATTATTTAGTCGGTCAGTCGCGTCTGACTGTCTGTGACCTTATAGTTATGTCTCTGGCTATGCTTATCCATAAGGTTTTCTCGGTAAAGATACAGGAGTGTGTTGCCAGTTCCTTCTGTGATTTTGTCTCACCTCTGCTATGGCCTGCCCATCTTGGGAGACCCTACATAGTATAGCTCACAGCTTCATTGAGGTACACAAGCCCCTTCACCATGACAGGGCAGTGATCCAGAAGGGGTGTTTGTATAGGGAAATGCAAGAATAAGTCATCTATAGGGGCCCAGTTACCTACTGTGGTTAGTTACCTGTATAGGGTCATCATAGTGACACAAGTGTAGGGACAGATAAATACAGGAGGGCCGACACTAGATGCTAATCTAATACAAGGCTGTTCTAATATAAAAATGGAAACATCCTATCCCCTAAACCAAAGCAAAAAATAAATTACATCATGAGCATTGTATATTAAAATACAAAGTAATTTAATGGGCAAAATATCAAATATTATAATAAAAAAAATAACAAAAAGTGCTAAATACAGTGGTTAAAAAAAACACAAATATGGAAAATCACTTTGATACATCAACTTTCTAATTTGACACCAAAGCCCAAATGTCCTTTTCACAAGGTGTCTCAGTGTATAACATATTTTCAAGGTGCATCAATGTGCTTTCTAACAAATAACATTACCCACAATTACCCCGTAGGAGGAAAGTTTCCAACTGAATCTTCAATTCAATGTCCAAAAATAAATAGTCTCCAATACTCATGGAACTCAAAAGATAGGAGGAAAAAATACAGAGTATGATGTTTTTCTAAATGGATCCCATATGGAAGGTTTTTGGGGTCACAAGTAATATAATATCCCTGAGTATCCATTTACTTTTATGTATTTTATTTTATTAAGAAGTTTCCTGTAAGCTGTTTTATTCTGCCTAAGATCTTACACATAGTCCCTAATTTTATGAGGACCGTGTACATCGAAGTAAAGGGTGGGCAGTGTCTCCTATTAAACAATCAGTGACTACATTCTGCAACATGCTGCTTGAGAGAGGCCACTGACAGGCTAATTTGAAACACTACACTTCACAGTCTGTATATTTATGAGCTGCATGAGCTACAGAGGCCAGACATAAAAATGCACAAATTGTATGATATTAAGAGGGGGAAAAAAAGCATATAAACACTTAATAATAAAACGAAGTACATAAAAGTTAATAGATACACAGGGATATTATATACCTAGGGGCATCCAGAAATCTTCTATGTTCATTTAAGTTACCAAATAATTTAAAACTGTATTTAATACCAAGCCATATATCATCTGGATGTTTCACAGTGCACTGATTTTTTTAAATAACATTTAAAACCCTAAAGGCTCCAGTTGAGGACATTGAGTTTTATTTAATTATTTCCAGATTCAAAGCTGACAGCATGAAATGTATGGACAAGGATATAAGTATAGATCCTATGTGTACAGACTCTCGCTGGCTCAGTATAGAGCTCTGTTTAGAGAACTGATCATCTTATAACTTTCAGCACACAGGACATTTTGTCTCCAGCCTGGGAATAAATAACTAGTCGTGAGCACACAAGATGGAGTCCTGTCACACGGCAGCACTTACAGCATTTAGCTCGTTCTGCTGAGACAAACACACTTATAGTCTTTGTGTCTCCAAACAACACAAAGCTCTGCTGGGCTCCTCTGAGATCAATGTGTTGGTATAGCAACAAGTGCCAGAGTGCGCCATGATTATAGGCCTCATACAGGGGGTAATCCTGAAATCCTGAGCTGAGAGGGTCTCCACAGGCAGAGCCATGCAAACACTGGGAGGCATGATTTATTCTTTATTTTCCTTTTTTCCTTCTTTCTTTCTTTCCTTCTTTCTTTCCTTCTTTCTTTCTTTTTTTCCCTTCTTTCTTTCTTTCCTTCCTTCCTTCCTTCCTTCTTTTTTTTTCTTTCCTTCTTTTTGTCTTTATTTTTCTTTCTTTCTTCCTGTCCTTTTTTCTTTCCCTCCTTCTTTCCTTCTTTCTTATGTTTTTATCTCTTTTTTCTTTCTTTCTTCCTTTTTCTTCCATTCTTCCATTCTATCTTTCTTTTTGTCCTTCTTTCTTTTACTTTTTGTCTTTCCTTTACCTGTTTTCCTCTTTCCTTCCTTTCTCTTCCTTTCTATCTTCCTTCTTGCTCTTCCCTCTTTCTCTCTTATATTTGTTCCCTATCTTTTTCCTTTAGTTTAAAGCTTTTCTTGCAACTGCTCCATTCTTGTTCTCTTCCTCTCTTTGCACTTTTATTCTTCTTTCTTTTCTTTCTCTCTTTTCTCTTTCCTTTCTCCTTTTTTCTCTCTCTCGCTCTTTACATATTTTCTTTATCCTGTTCTGTTCCGGTTTCTTTCTTTCTTTCTTTCTTTCTTTTTTTTCTTTCTTTCTTACTTTCTTCATTTCTTTCTTTCCCTATATCCATCTCTTTCTTTCCTTTTTCGCTCCTTGTCCTTGCTTTATTTTGCCCTTTCTCTGTAAACTGTACTACCAATGTGTCTGTTAAAGGCATAATGACAACCCATCTTTACAGTATACACTTTTGAAGAAATCAGTTGTTTTTTTAAGTTTTTCTTAAAGAGCCTGGAACAAGCAATTCAAAAATACTGATTAGCAGTTTTCACTTGCTTATTCCTATAGGTGTCTGCTTGTTTGTGCCTGTGATCGTTAACTTTGGGGGGAGGGATGCATTATTTTATCATGCAGTTAGATGCCTCTCTAATTAGCCTTCTGAGTTGCAAATTAGCATATTGAGCAGCGAGTTAGCATACAGGAGCCGCACAATCAATGCTGAATATCTTATGAATGATTTACTATAGTGATGGCTCATACAATCGAGAAGAAGGTGAGGTGTGATTGGTTGTTAAGCCCTGACCTTTCTACCAGCCAATCAGGATAAATAGCATCAAAAGCTAGAAGATATTCTTCTGATAGACTAACTGTCTCTAGAAGACATAGCTGTTGTGACACAAGATTATTGTTATACTCCTTTTAAGCCATGAGATCAAACATGGGTGTGGATCATGACATGAATTTTGTTAATTGCAAGATTAATCATAATTAACGCCAGTATGGTAATTAATTGTGTTTCAAAACTGCAGTGGTACCGTTTTCAGATGTTTGTATTTTATTTAATGTCATATTTCCATTACAAAACAGTTTCCAAACATATGTTGCATACCAACGGATAAAAGGAAGGCACCATCTGAGTCGTGAGAGTAGAAACTGGCAGGTGCTAAATGGCAATATATTTTTTATTTATGTACTGGTGTACTTCACAGTTTCAGGGGAGGAAAGTGAAACACTTTTAAATGGAATAGTCATGTCCGAAACCATTGGTTCTTTTTACAGAGCAATACAATCATTTTCTACTTTGTGTTTGTGTGTGTGTGTGTATATATATATATATATATATATATATATATATATATATATATATATATATATATATACATATATACATCTAAAATAAGTTAAAAACTGTATTTTTTTTGTGAAATTGTAGAAATAATACAGTGTAATAACTGTATTTCTCAGAATTCTAAACAGGAAACACATTTTTTTAGCTTGTTTTAGTTATTCCACTTCATTCTTGGAACCTGGGCAGGGACATGCTGTATTACACAACTTTAAGCAAAGCCCAGGATGGATAATGCACAAGTACATATACTTACGTCCATGTTCTGCCTATGTGCTATGCTCCACTTCCTGGGGTGCGGTGCAGCCGCTGGGTCCACATGGCGGCAGGGCCAGGGGGGATCCATTGAAGGGTGGACCAGGGTGAGTGAGCACTGACCCCCCTCCGCCTGCACTGGCGGTAGCTTTGCCCCTGTTTAGGTCTATACTTTTATTGTAGTAGATGCTGCTTGTGCTTGAAGGATGCCATGTTTGTGACTTCCACACTTCCAACTGTATTGAACACTGAATGGGTGTGCTTTGCTAATTTTGTATTATTCTTTTAAGAGTTAAACGAAGAGGGAGGGAGCAGAGAGTGAGTTTTTGAAGATATCATTACAGCTCAAGACATCTTTCCTCTCCCTCTCTCCCTCCCATAGGCTCAGTAGGGGCAGCTTTCAAATATACCTAGAAGCTTTGCTTGCCCTGTTCTGTAACCACCTCTTGTGCCCGGAAAAGGAAATAATAGGTTCATGGCAGCTTCCATTCAAAAGCAGAGTCAGCTAAAACTTAGATTTTCAGTAAAAATAAGGTAATGCCATGGCAAACATAGCCGGTAAAATTGTTAATTTGTTCCATACATGATGTTTTTTCAAATCCACAGTGGGTCATTTTAATCTTTTGGTTCTTATCTATGATTCTCTGCACCACTTATACATCCCTATCAGCCAGGCCCGGGAGCATGTACCAATTTATACTCAAGAGATTTAGTCTTTTATTTAGTAATCAGTATCTTCCACCTCACTGGCACTGGGTAAGGTCAGTCAGTGCCATCACCAGCTCCAGGCTAACTGCTGAATAAACACTGCTGTCTATTCCTCTCCATTTGTCATGTCTCTATATATACAACAGACTGACAGTCAAATAGGGCACAACTGATGATTAGCATGGAAACTTCAATCTGTCTATATACAAGGCACAGAATATGTTTTTGGTGCTGTTCTTAAAAGTAAATCTTAATATAAAACATTACAATTAAATATTTAATTTTAATATTACATTTTCATATGTAAATCCATTAACACTACAAAAGCCCCTCTTAATACATATATTAAAAGTACACGCATTCACTCTGTGTAATATAATAACCTACTTAGCATATTCCTGTTATTTCCTTATTATAGTGAAAAATCCTTCCCAATATGATTGAACTATTGGGCAACTCCATAGTAAATGGCAGTATGTCCCATTTATTTATATCTACACCAACAGAAAAGAACCAGAGCCATGAATGTGTGCTAACTTGGCATACAACGATAATTATTATTATTATTAACTTTTTTTGTAATGCGCCGCCGACATATTCTGTAGCGCTAAGCAAGGTAGATACAAGTAAAAAAAACAAAAACATAACAAATTTCAATTAATGGAGGGCTTTGTTCTCGAGTTTAAAGTCAAGCAAACAAAGTGCTTTCTCTAAAGCACCCAATAATGTTGAAAACTCGCAAACTTACAGTCTAATGGGTATGGGTGAGGTATAGAAAGTAGGGTACAATATATTGGGGAAATTAAGGATGAAGCTGATACGCTTCTTTAAATAGATGCATTTTAGTGAGTTTTTGAAGGATTTAAAGCAGGAGGAAAGTCTAGTGGAGCGAGGCAAGGAGTTCCACAGAATCGGGGCAGCAGAAGAAAAGTCCTGAAGGCGGGAGAGAGAGGAGGAAGGAAGAAGGCTATTTAGAGACAAGAGCAGAGATATAAGAGGGTGCATCATTGTTTAGGGCTTTATATGTTATGGTCAGGATTTTGCATTTGATTCTGGAGGTTGTCGGAAGCCACTGGAGTGACTGACAGAAAGGTGCTGCAGACACTGAGCATGGAAGATGAGTCAAGCGGAGGTGTTCATTATGGGTGGAAGTGGAGAGAGATGGGTGATTAGGAGGCCAGCAAGGAGAGAATTGATTAAGGTAGAGATAAAACACCTTGTAAATATTTTGCCCCCTATGCCTTCCATGCAACCATTGCTTTTCCTGTTTTAAGATCCCTTTCCCATAGTATCATATAATTTAGTTTAGCTTCTCAAATCTTGCCCTTTTGTGCATACGTTTATATATATCATCAGTACTATACCTTTCTGTTAACACTGGCAGTGGTAGATGCCACATCCCCATTATACAAGCAGAAACTCTCTCTACATCCAAAATGTCCTGCCACTTCGGGAACATAAAACCAAAATGGTAGCAACATAATTGCTTGAAGTTTTTTTTTTTTCATTTTAAAAATATTTGTCTATTTTACATTCTGGTTCTTCATAATTTAAATATATGATCAGAATGTCCTTAAAATATCCAACATTTAAAGCTCAATCGTCAACAGTTCACCTTCACATTTCTGTAATAGCTGGAACTTTTGCTGTGTAACTTTAGAAGTAACTAGCCATGTTATCTATGTGCATATTTATTTCTTACTTTATTATTTTAAAGAGGCAACTTTAGGAGAAATGTGTTTGAAAATATAATTACAATACTATCAAGGCATCTTATGAGCAATCCCTTCCACTCACTGTGCTCCTTAGGTTTACACTATACAATTCCAACTGAATTCACATTTGTCATTCAATGAGCGAACAGAAAAAAATTCACTTTTAGGTTCCACTCAAACGTCCATGGGGATGATGTATCTGGTCTCTAGCAATATTAATACTCCTGCCTAACCTCCCTAGAGGGAGATAATCCAGCAGGCGTTTTATTTAAAATGACAGGGAACACGATATTGCATTTCACCTCTCAGTTCCTTTCCACTCCGTTCATTGAAGTTCTTCTTGACACATCCGCATGGTATGGCTCCTCTCAGTTCTCATCCTCAAAAGTCACTCTCTGGGGGTACATTTAGCTCCTTACTATTTTACTCAAGAGTGCACTTACTGTCTAGTGCATTCGTTAGGACATGGGCCAGGCTAAAAGCAGTCCTCATTACAAGTAAGTTTTACTGCAGAGATATTGTTGTTTTATCCATGCTCCATATTTATAAATGTGTTTGTGTTTGTGTGTGTGTGTATATATATATATATATATATATATATATATATACATACAGTAAACTCCCCGTTATCCGGCACCCACAGGGACTTCCTATTGCAGGATAAGTGTAGTTGCTGGATAAGGCGTTAGCACCTAAACTGGGCCATTTTGGGCCAGAAAAAAACAAATAGGAAAAAAAATTGTTTTTCTTTGTGCAGTCTCGAACTGCTGAATAGTGCCGGTTATGCTGCTTTAGCGGGAGTTTTTTGAAAATGGGGAATTGGTTCCGGTTGCTTGAGAGTGCTGGCTGGTTAGGTCCCGCATAACCGTGATTTTACACTATATACATATATATATATATATATACACACACACATATATACAGTAGTCTTGATTATGCCACCTAAGTAGGACCTCCATACTGGTGAGTAATCGAAATGTTGGGTGATCCAGAAACTAGTGATGGAGGGGTGAAAGCTAATTGAAAAAAATACTACATAGTAAGGCAAATACTGTAGAATTGAATAAACTGCATTTATCAACTCTATTGTTGGTACTTTACTTTAATTACATCACCAAGGGAAAACTGCAATCTTTCATTCGATTCTCGTTCAGAGCATTGCTTTTATAACTAACTAGCGACTTGCCCGTCAAAAAATGACGCAATAAGATTGTAAAGCAGGTAATGGTGTTTGGTTCAGGGATTAATTTTGTTGGTGTTCCGAGATGCTTCGGCGCTCATTGCGAGCCTCGCACTGAGCGCCTTCGGCTGTTGGTTGTTTGTGTGCTATGAGCATTGTTTTTTTTGTTTTTTTTGTAAGCTAATGAGATAGTTAATAAAATAATAAATGAATATACTTTTTTTTTATTCACCTATTTTGAAGTAATATATGCAGGAAGCATTGTGCAGAAGAGCTGACAATCTGTTTTCATGTTGCTGCAGCATACAATGTGT
Organism: Discoglossus pictus; assembly: GCA_027410445.1. Taxonomy (NCBI): domain Eukaryota; kingdom Metazoa; phylum Chordata; class Amphibia; order Anura; family Alytidae; genus Discoglossus; species Discoglossus pictus. Next base: position 124,111,730 of record CM050170.1, read on the forward strand.
GTTTTCAGTACTGTGGAGCTGCTGTGTAAGTGTCAGCAATGTGTGCAGTGTGTAGTGTAAATAGTGTGCATGCGCAAGGAAAATCTGTTACGGTAACTGTGTACTTCCGCATTGTGTAAGTTAGTGTTGTAAAATGGCGCCTAATGTGTGGTACGCGGCTGTGGCTGATTTGCGTCCTTGTTCTTGGATCGCGTCCGTCTTTTTTGGAAAATCTGTATGTGTTTGCTGGTGTTTTGCGTCTTTAGGGTTCTGTAGCCTCGTTTTCGTTTTTTTCGGCGGCCATTTTTTCTCTTGCTTAGGTGATTTTCGGGTGTCTAAACTCTTGTATTTCGACTTTAATTGAGGTGTAACTTCAGCTTCCGAGGTCCTGGGTGCCCCCCTTGCTTCGGGTAAGCTTTTCATGTGTTTATTTTGTGTATTTATTGTGTTTTTAATGTTTTCATGTGCGTGGGTTTCAGGCGGTAAGGTTGTATTTTTGCGAGGTCGTAATGCTTTTACTTAAAGTCCCGCATCTTGTATTTGTTTCTTGTAAGTCCGTAAATTTTGCGCGGCCCGCAGTCGCTGGCAAGGAGCGCCTTCGGCGCTCCATGCCAGCAACTGAGGCCCTCGCTTCTCGAGGGCCGCAGGCTCGCTATGCGAGCCCGCAGCGTTGGCAACCCGCATGCCTACAACTATATATGGGATTTCTCTTCCTTTTCCAGTAGCCAACTGGAACTATGCCCACACTGAATTCCAATGTAAGTTTTCGAATGGACCCACTTTTGTCTAGTCTTTTTAAGGCTTCAAGTTTTTGTTCAGTTGAGGCAATTACTTTCTTTCTGTTTTGGCACGCCATTTTCCATAAATCACATACAATCCAGCAGAGGGAGTATCAAAACAGTATGTAGATGTGCACATAGTACAATAGAGTGCATGTCGGATCACAATGTTGGATAACACTCAGTGTTGTCTAATCGTGAGTTGGATAATCAATGCTCTTGTGCAGGGGTGGGGAAGTTCGGTCCTGGAGGGCTCCGCACATGCCAGGATTTGATTGTATCCCTGCTGCGCATAGGTGAGTGAATTATTTCTTCAGTCATCCTGATTTACTCACCTGTGCACAGAAAGGATATTCGCAAATACAGTCCTGTGTGGGGCTCTCCAGGACCGGACTTGGACAGCCCTGCTCTAGTGCATGTGTGTATATATATATATATATATTTATATATATTTATATATATACAGTATATACTTGAGTATAAGCTGAGTTTTTCAGCCCTATTTTTAAGGCTGAAAAGGGCCCCCTCGGCTTATACCCGAGTCCCCCCCCTTACTTTACCCCTCTAAATACCTCCCCTCTCCCTTTCCCCTCACTTACCTCCATCTGCAGCTGCTCCTCCGCTCCTCCGCGCTCCTTCCATTTGCGTCGGGACCCGGCATAAGCTAATGACGTGATGTCACATGCGCACTACATCATTAGCATTGGCTGGGTCAGGTCGCAGCCGGAAGGAGCGCGGAGGAGCAGAGGAGCAGCTGCAGATGGAGGTAAGTGAGAGGAAAGGGAGAGGTGGAGGTATTTAGAGGGGTAAAGTGAGTAGGGGGTTTTAGGATGAGGAGGGGGGTTTAGAATGAGGAGGGGGGATGAGGAGGGGGGTTTAGGATGAGCATGGGGATTTGAGGATCGGGGTTGAGGATGGGGGATTGAGGATGAGGATAGGGGGTTGAGGTTGAGGAGGGGGGTTGAGGTTGAGGAAGTGGGCTGAGGAGGGAGGTTGTGGAGGGGGGTTGAGGAGGGGGGTTTAGGATGAGGAGGGGGGTTGAGGATGGGGCTTGAGGATGAGGAGGGGGGTTGAAGATGAGGAGGGGGGTTGAGGATGAGGATGGGGGGGTTGGGGATGAGGAGGGGGGATGAGGAGTAGGGTTGAGGATGGGGGGTTGTGGATGAGGATGGGGGGTTGAGGATGAGGATGGGGGGGTTGAGGTTGAGGAGGAGGGTTGAGGAGGGAGGTTGAGGAGGAGGGTTGAGGAGGGAGGTTGAGGAGGGGGGTTGAGGAGGGGGGTTGAGGAGGGGGGTTGATGATGAGGAGGGGGGTTGAGGATGAGGAGGTAGGTTGAGGAGGTAGGTTGAGGAGGGGGGTTGAGGAGGGGGGTTGAGGAGGGTGATAAGGGAGGGTGAGGGAAAGAGACACAGGTAAGGGAGAGGGGGAAGAAACACAGGTAAGGGAGAGGAAGAAGAGACACAGGGGAGGGAGAGTGGGGGAGAGACATAGGGGGAGGGAGAGGGGAGAAGAGACACAGGGGATAGAGAGGGGACACAAGAGGGACACAAGTAAGGGGCACAGAGGGCACACAAGAGGGACACAGGGGGCAGCACATTTCCCAGCCTCGGCTTATACTCAAGTCACTAAGTTTTCCCAGTATTTTCCCACCCTCGGCTTATACTCGGGTCGGCTTATACTCGGGTATATACGGTATATTTATTTTTATATATATATATATATATATATATGTGTGTGTGTGTGTGTGTGTGTTTTTTGTACTTGATGAAAGAGGAAGACTGGTGGAAGAGGGTGTTTACTATCTCCCATAGAATTATCTTGACATAATTCTACTAGTCTCTGACCTGCTTCATGTTTTGTTCCCAACTTTAGCATTCCAATCTCCTGTTATGAGAGTAACATATTTTCTTGGTGTCATTTCTAGGAGATGTTACATATCTTAGTAGAACTTTACAACTTCAGCCTCTTCAGCATCCATGGTTGGAGCATCGACTTGATTCACTATGCCTTGAATTCAAATTGAAATAATTTTGTCACTTATTGTGTTGTGAATGAGCACTGCTTTGGCCACCCTTTGATTAATTATGAGGGCTACTCTGTTTCTTCTATGGGATTCTTGACCATAGTAGATCTGGGGGTTCTCTCATAAGAAATGTCTCATTCCAGTCCATTTGACTTCACTAATTCCTAGGATATCAATGTTTAATCTTGTCATCTCATTCATTCTTGACCACATACAGTTTGCCTTGGTTCATAGTTCTAACATTCCAAGTTCCTATGATGAATTCTTCTTTGCAGCAGCGGACTTTCCTTTCCGCTCCAGACACATTTGCAGCTGAATGTCCTCTTGGCTTTGGCCTAACCACTTCATTAGATCTGGTGCTACTCGTACTCGCCTTCTGCTCTTCAGTAATATGGTAGGCACCTTCTGACCTAAGGGCTCATGTTCCAGTGCCATACCATTATAGAAAGTAGGGTTCACTTAAAGGCAAAACGTTTAATCTACCTGTTTGTGCTTATCATATAATTACCCGTCTTAAGAGTGGCTATTGTACATTTATTTTCCTATGGGCGTGAACTTTTTCTGACAAATTCACAACAACTTTTTGAAGATGGGGAAACAGTCTCACGATCTCTTTCTTGCAAATTATCTCAGGCTTTATCTTGCCACTTATCCCTTATACTTTTGTAACATGTAGCACACTTCTACTCATAATATAAAATATTATTGCCCTGTCAGGGTTATTTGGAGCATCAAGTCTCAACTTCTGTCAAGATTTCCATTTATTTTATGGAAATAAATATCTTTATCTGTGGCGAACCTAGTGAATGGAGGGCCCAGATGAAGGAGTATTTGCAGTTCCGTCTTACTATTTCTCTATGCAAGATAGGAGATGTTAGGTGTCAATAAAAAAGCCAAAACATGTGTATTTGGTCAGATTACCCTTAAAATGACCAGATCATCTTTCTATAAAATAATTATCCATTACTCTCCTCTAAAAAAAATAAAAATAATAGACCACATTTCTCATGTATTACATGGCCCTTACCATATTGTCCCCCTTCTGGACCGAACTTGCCGACCCCTGCTCTACATTATGACAAGGTCCTATTCGGTTGTTGTTGGCCACTTTTCTTGTTGTATGTATAGTGAAACCTTCCACGTACATGCTTTTCAATGCATCTTTAAAATAATACTTAATACAATTAATACATTTAATAATCTGCTTGGTTTTGCTTGTTTATTAGTCCATACCAATAAATTATTAGTTTCTTTCTTTGTTTGAAAACTGTAAAAGCTAAATGCTCTGAAAACGCACAAAATTCCACTTAATAATGGGCTTTTTTGAAATACCCTAAATAAAATAAATATTAAATACTTAAACAGCATTTAAATGACCACTATGGTCATTGTTTCTCAATATATACAGACCAAATAAATAAATAAACATTACCTGTACATTTTTTTTGGTTGTATATACAATTTATTTGCCACTTTTCCATCGTATCTGGTGCCGCCTTCCACAACATTCTGTTTCCTTTCATCTGTTGGAGTAGGTCAACAGAAACCAAAATGGAGGCTCTCACTGCACCATAACTGGACATAAAAAGTATGAAAATAAAGGATGTGTTTTATTATTTTGCTCTTATCAAGAGACTGGAAGGTCCAGTGATTAGGATTTGGTGCTTTCACCTCTTAACTGGATTTGATTCCAGTTAAGGAACCAAGAGGTCACACCACCCTAAATCCGAGCAGGATTGCGCTTGTTCAGTACTTGAATGGGAGACCATTTAGGAATACCGGGAGCTGTATGTTGTAGCTCACAGGAGAAGGAACTGGAAACCCACTCCAGTATCCCTGGCATGAATACCAATTGGATCAGCATGACCATGTTGTTCCTGGTGTGTTGCTGTCCATGTGGTCGCGGAGAGTCAGACACCACTGAATGACGACGCAAAAAAGCCAGTTTTACAGAGAATAATTATTTTTGAATGCTCTGTTTAGAAGTTTCCATCTTGTCTGGTTGTCTGGTTGTCTGTGGATAGCAGAGGTCAATGGGTCTGGTTTCAGTGGAGAGAAGAGTACGGAGAGGGAAAGGGGATTTGTTCTACTTCCATACATGCTCAGTTGCACAGAAACATAGATCTGTTACATATGAGCTAAATAGCCATATAGCCTGTCCATTGTATCTACCAAAAAGATGGATCTTAAGTAAGTTGCAGGATAGCCATATGCTTTTCCTAGGCCAGCTTAAATTCCTTAACTGTGTTTGGCCCAACTACTTCAACTGGACGGTTGCTTCTCTTTTCTACTCTCTTTCTGTAGTAGTATCACATTCTCACATTACCCTTAAATATTCCACCTTCAATTCATGAACTCTTGCTCTTTTCTTCTTGCATTCCTCCTTTTCTTGAAGACACTTCCATCAAATTTTATTAAATCCTTTGATTTAATTACAATCCTTGCTCCTTCAAAATGTAAATGCCCCTTTCATCTATACAACTTTCTCCAAAGTATCATGAGGCATCATTATTTTCTAATTAAAACTTACTTTATGCCTGTGAGAGAGAGAGAGAGATAACACAACTATGATGTAGCTTAAGGCGGACAAAAGAATGTGTGTATGTATATGTATGTGTGTGTGTGTATGTGTATGTGTATATATATATATATATATATATATATATATATATATATATAATTAGTAAATAAATAGTACTTCTGTGTTCACATTTGAATATCTAAAATAAGTTAAAAAAACTGTTTCCAGTTCATAATTCCGAGAAAAACAGTTATTACATTGCATTCTGGGAAGCTGAGAAGGGACATGCAAATGTGCCCACAAATGCCTCGCTCTTCAATCCATAGTCCATTTTAAACATGGCTTCCTTTAAGCTTACCGTATGCCTGCTGTATTACACAGCTTTTACGCAAAGCCAAGGTTGGATTAAACACAACCTGAGAATCCTATCCATGTACAGCTGGTTCAAGCTTACTGGCTATCATCAGCGTGGAGCGGGATCCCAGCTTGTGTTGTGGACTTTATGAGTAGGTAGTTCACCACAACAATCAATGTTCTCATTGTTCAATAGCATTTTAATGTTTTTATAGCATTTAAAACATTTTTTATTTAATTACTCTAAGTTTTAAGCAATTTCATTTAATCTGATTAGTTTGATGAATTCACTCTCATTTCAGTTCCTCAGGGATGAGTGTTATGAATTCACGGTCATAATTTCCCCCTATTTCTTATTCACAGAGCAATAATATTTTATATTATGACTATGAACGCACCATTTCTGTAATGCTTCTGAATTATGAGATGTCATAAACCAAGTTATAAAACTAATCTCTGTAAGGAAAAAAAAAATGAGGTTTTCCGCTGACTGTTCCAAAAAGAAACAAATATGGCTTACGGTAAATAATGCAGTTTTTGATTAATGGTTGGGTGGCAGCAATATCTAAAGAATAAAAAATAGAAATGCAAATTGCAGTTATTTGTTACAGGAGAACCTAAGAAAAAGAAACCTACTCATTCATTTCTGGTACATATATTTATTTCACCTTATTTTCTTGCAGGTATAAGATGGAAACTATGCATCGTTTATATTCTAATGCTCTAAAAATGATTGATTTTTTTGATGAACTGCTAATATATTCTGTGATGCTGTGCAATGAATGTAAGAAATAGGATGACAGCACAAAACATTCGAAGTAATAAGCAAAAAGCAATAGAATGGAGGGTCCTGGTGCAAAAAAATAAGTTTTGGGCCCTCCTCCCCATGACACCTTTCAATATCCTGTCCCATAACAGTAACCCTACCCAAGACCCTTACCCATTGCTGCCCCACCCCAAAGATTGCTCTCCAAAAAAAAAAAATATATATATATGTATATATATAACATCACCCACCCGTTTTAGAATCCATTCCCATCCAGTCCTTTTTAGCATTCATTCCGTCTCAGCATACATTCCCGCACAGCACCCAACCCCTCTCAGCACCCACCTCACATAGCACCCATCCCTATCTCCTTTGCTCCTCCTCACAGAATCCATCCCCCTGTACTTTGAGGTGATCCAGCCCTCACTCTCTCTCCCTTCTTCCCTGCTACACATCCCCTGTTTGCTGAACTGCTCAACACTGCCACATCTTGGAGCTGTCGAAGAAATACTTTTATTTAAAAAGGCACACACCAATTTCAGACTGAAAGAGGGTGCAGCCAAGGCTCAGGGGGGCCAAGGGAGTCTGTGAAAGGTTGGGCTGGGTAGGGTGCCCCATATGGCCACTACACTACAGAAAAATATATACACCCTTCAATTGATTAAATATTTGACTTAACTGGATATGCAATCCTACTGTAATTACTATGTGAGTCTATTTAACCCTATTTTAAGTTGTACGCAATTGTGGAAACACCCACTAAATAGTGTATTATATGCAAGAAGACAAATCCGTATAGGAAAAATCAATGGCTGGTAATGATAAAGCATAAGTGCATATAATAGTCAATAAACAAAGGCTACATTTTATACTTTTTACTATCTATTTTGTTTCATAATTAGGAAAAAATATAAAATAATATTTTAAGTATGTAAATCAGATTGTTCTTTAAATATGGCAGATACTTAAAAGGTAGTAAGAACCCTATTTTAATGAATAACTTATTTAAAGGGTAGCGGAACTAAAGATAAACAGTAGACATGATGTGTGGGCAATGGGAGGACAGGATTGGGGGTCTACCACTTAGTTGATTCCATTGTGGTTCAGACCAATATATTTGGGTCTGGATCATTTTGAACGACTAATAATGTGGAAACTATTGAACAATGTTGGTGTTGACCATCCTTGTTGGTTGGTTTCCAGTAACAAATTGGATGGATTTTTGAGTAAACTGTTGTGTACGGCAGGAATACAATTACATTTTGTTGTTGTTTAGTCCTTCAGTTGTGTCCGACTCTCCATGACCGAATGGACCACAGCACGCCAGGCACATCTTGTGTCTGGTTGTGCTCATCCATAAGGTTTTCTTGGCAAAGGTACTGGAGTGGGTTGCCAGTTCCTTCTTCCACTATTTTTCTGACCTCTTTGCTATGACCTGTAGGTGACTCTACATGGTATAGCTCACAGCTTCATTGAATGACACAAGCCCCTTCACCATGACAAGGTAGCGACCCAGAAGAGAAAAATTTAACTAGTTTTGTTTAATTAGATTATTTAATATATAAAGATATTTGAATAAAAATGTATAATGCAATAAAGGAGGAGTGAGTGGAAAAAAGTTTAATCATGAAGGAAACCTAGAATATAGAGGAGAAAGTGTTTGTGCAGATCTAAACATAATTTTATTAACAAGTGATTAAAGGTACCCTTTTTACTCAATTAAACCTTCCAAACAGTATCTGCAAAGGTCCACTCCCAGAAGACCATGCAAACTAGGTATCTGTAGTATTAGATGTACTAACCAATTACAGATTGTCTCTCCATAACATTTCAAAGCATTCTGTTGAGAAACAGGCTTTCATTGGCTAGTAGATTTTGTGCCATTGTGTGTATGAGTTGCTTGGGGTGGAGCTTTGTAGGGACTGTTTGTAAGATTTCAGTGAGAGAAAAACAGATGTAGGTGAGCTGGATAATGAATGCATCTGAAAGAGGAGAATTAGTAGTGTATAAAAAAAATGTTTGCATGAAAATATCCCAAAATAATTATTCATTAGCTTACCTTGAAGTTAGCAAAATTTCTTATGTTTTTTGGCAGTTGTATTTTATTGTGTACACCCCTAAAAAACCCCTAAATTAGCAAAATCAGGCTAATACATTGTAACATTCTTGACCTCAGTGGCTTCTGTCATGAGCTCAGTACAACAACTGCAACAGTTACTTCCTGTGCTCTGTACCAGAAAGGTTGAAATATGTACCCGTCTTTATTTCCTGTGTGTACCCGGCTTATGTAAATGTCCTGTGGGTGTGAACCACTGGATTTGACTTTTGTGCAAATCACTTTGTAAGTAAACTGAAATTTTCTATATAACACATGTTTACATACACTACTAATTCTCCTCTATCAGATGCATTCATAATCCAGCTCACTTACATATCCCATTAAGCACTTGTTAATAAAATTATGTTTAGATACAGACATACACTTAAGTAGTTTTATTATAATATTACAAACAGGGGACCTTTCATATCCCTTTAAGTGATCGCTACTCACACCCAATCAATTCCCTATCCATACAGGAGGTGAGTATTTCCCATCAGGCCTTACAAGTATATTGAGAATATACATTAAACTTTTTTATAGGCTAATAAGAATTTGTATTTGTGATGGTAATAACATTTTATTAATGTGTTTTTTTTTTGTGATATTCAGGTTTCAAATAAACCCATTTTAATATCCTAGTTCCCAATTATGTTTTGCTTTATTGCTCTTTATATCACATTATTCAACGGCTTATACATTTTATGTGGGATCATTTTCGTTATGTGAAGAAATCAGAATAATTAAAAAATAGATAGAATGCAGGTATTTGGAAAACTTCCAGATAAAAAAAAGACAATTTAACGGTAAATGTGTTTGACCATTATTTCTACATCAGTTTTCAGAGGATTCACTGGTGGTTCAGTGGATGGGGTTTGGGGATTTTACCGCTGTGACTTGGGTTTGATTCCAGTCAGGGAACCAAGAGGTCACACCACCCTGAAGCCATGCTGGGTTGGGCCTGGTCAGTACTTGGATGGGAGACCACATAGGAATACCAGGAACTATATGCTGTGACCCACTGGAGAAGAATCTGGCAACTCACTCCAGTATCTCTGTCATGAATACCAAGTGGATCAACATGTGTAGTGGTCCATGAGGTCACAGAGCGTCAGACGTGACACACAACAAAATTAGCAGCTGTGTAAGCCATGGACATAACAAATTTGAGGGAAAAATGTCAGTTTTCCAAAGACTCTGTGTGTGTCCATGTAGTTATTACAGCATTCACTTGTAAATGAGTAGCTCACGTATGTTAATTAGCTGCTTTGATGAGCTAATTAGGACTACAGTCTACTTGTCTGTCTCTGTAGTGGCCAAAATAAAGAGCTGCAATGTTATATGGCATTTAGACCACACTCCCACCCTTATCAGGCACTCTGGGCCGCACGTTAGCACTCTAGGCCGCACACTAAGCCACACATTCGCATACTGAGCTGCACAGTAGCATACAGGACCCGCAAAATCAATTCTAAATATTTCAGAAATTATTTACTGTGGAGAAAAACTGCTAGTACAATGTCTAGTCTGTTTTTAATGCTCTTTAAAATTAAATAATTTTCCTGTTGTGACTCCTTTTCACTAAGAGACAAAACATAATACATCTTAACATAAATAATGAGATTAGTTACGTCTCTTGAGTTTGCAAGCAGTTGATTTTGCAAAATAATCAATTTAGCTATTAAAATTCACATAAAACCTTAGTGTTTCAGACCTCTACCTATTATTATAATTTTTTTATTGCCTAAAACGTGTCCATTTGGTTGGGGCAGATTTGCAGGGGAGCCTTCCAGATAGGAGTCTTTAAATGCCGACTTGCCTCCAATGGGTACTGTAGGCAAACATAACCCCATCATAAAATAATCTAGGACTTCCTCTGAGGCAGATCATCTCCAAATTCCTCAATCCTTGCAGAAGATGGAAAGAAGTAGCTCTCCTAGACCCAGCGACATTAAAATTCAATGTAACCATTAAAACTTATGTTTGAATTTATTTTCTTCTGAGTTTTCTAACTAATTACTAAATCAAGAAATTAAACACAATTATATCTAACTGGTCACTTGCTCCTCACAAATGACGGGATAATATTTTATATTTCTTTTTCCCCCCTCCCTCTGTCTCTTCCCCCCTCTCTCTCCCCTGTGTCTCTCCCCCTTCCCCTTCTCACTCCCCTGTATTTGTTTTCCTTCCTCTCCCTCCCCTGTGTCTGTTTCACCCCTCTCCCTCCCCTATGTCTCTTCCCCCATTTCTTCCCTGTGTCTGTTCCCCCCTCTCCTATGTCTCTTTCCCCTCTCCCTCCCCTGTGTCTGTTTCCTCCTTCCCCTGTGTCTCTTCTCCGTTTTCTCCCTCCCCTGTGTTTCTCCCCCCTTCTGTCTCTCCCTCCCTTCTGTCTCTCCCCATCTCCCTCCCCGTCTCCCCCCCCTCTCCCCCCATCTCTTCCCCCCCTCTCCGTCCCCTGTGTCTCTTTCCCCACTCTCCCTCCCCTGTCTCCTTCCCCCCTCTCCCTCTCTTGTCTCCTTCCCCCTTCTCCCTTTCCTTTGTCTCATTTCCCCCCTTACACTCCCCTGTGTCTCCCCCCTCCCTCCACTGTGCCTCTTTCTCCCCCTCTCCCTCCCCTGTGTCTCTCTCCTCACCCTCTCCCATCCTCTTGCCGCGCATTGCGCATGCGATGCTACCGTAGCGCAATGCACATGTGCAGCTTTCATCAGGCAATGCACAACTCACAACTTGCAGGGGTAATTGCGAGCGTTATACAAAAACTTGCATTACCACAACTATATATGTGATTATTTAATGTGAAGCAATGTTTTTTATTGGGTCATTTTCAATGAAAATCTAGTGTTAAACAGTAACCTTTAGTGTTTAGGATTTATTGGACTGAGCCCATACATAGCTGGACAGAAACTGAAATTACACAAATTCCAATAAAGTTATAGCAAAAAGAATATGAATACATAGCACATTTTTCTAGATATGTCTAGATATTTATCATCTAATTTTTGCAATAGTGTATGACCTGTCCTAGACCATTTGAGAAATAGACATTTATTTCTATTTGAACTTTGGTTCATTATATTTCCAAAGAACAATTCATGCCCAGAGCATATAATTTCTAGAGAGTCTCACATTGGTATTAACCAAGAAGAGTAATTATCATGTATTTATCTGAAGGATAATTTGAGGCAGAAGTTAGCAGAATTTTTTTTTATAATTTTCACTATAATTGGCAATTCATTTTGAAGATATCTGGCAATGCTTTTGTTTGCACAAGTGCTAATATCTGTTTCAGTGTAGGAGCTACTGATGGTGCAGCAGGTGCAAAGCACCAGGCCCATGACAGGGTATGGACCATCTTTTACTTGGAGTAAAGCAGGTCTCTTAATTTGTTTGGTTAGTTATTTTTTCATAGAAAGGTGATCTGATCATCCTAGAATAACCAGCTACATCTACTTTTTGTCGTATTTAACATGTCTTACAGGCACCATAATTATATAGAGAGATGCAAGTGGGCCTCCATATTATTTTGCTCCAGGCCTTCCATTCATTAGCTTTGCCACTGATCTGTTTACATTGATCTGAACATTAAAAATGTGGTGGTGCACCAAATGTTCATCTAGTTTGGCTGGGTGTATTTATCGGAGCTTATCAAATGATTTGAAAGCAGATTGAAGGAGCAGGGGAAGAAGAGTCTAAGGAAGTGAGCAAAATATAAAGACGTGGATCAGATAGAGTGCACATCTTTGCATCGGTAGACTTATGTGGCTCGCCTAGACGCACTGTATAAATGTGTTGTAAAATACAAGTATGGTATAGATCAATGGTTCTCAACCATCCTAGGATGTTTGCCAGACCGTGAGACCTTATCTGGTAGTGCTAAGGAACAAAGAGGGATGAGGAGAGTCTAAGACTTTAAACATATCACTGTCAGTAATCACAGCTATAGTTAGATTATTGTAGAATGATTGATAATTATTGAATTATGTATCCGCACTTAAAATGTATCCATATCAGTGCAAATCTAGATGACGATTTAGTGTGCCATATGTAATATAACCCTGCTTAAAATATTCTGGATCTAAAGTGGCCCACATGGTCACTGGAAGGTAACTATATGGCCATGTGATCAAAACTGTTGAAAGCTACTAGTCTAGACGTCCGTTTTGGGCTATTGGGAGCCACATAAATGGAAAGGAGGTCCACATTATGGCTCATTTATTTTGGCTGAACAACAAAGTTTTAGTCTATTTCATCTGATCATTGCCAACTGTTTAAAAATCTGTTTGTTTTTGGCTTGCGTTTTTTGACCTTGATATCCCTATGTCAGAAGTCGGCATCCAAATGAACAGTACAGATCAACATATGGCTCGAATATCTTTGGTTAGCCAGCAATACAGTGGGAATTATGGGGCAGGAACAAAAAGCTTTTTTGTCCTTTTTTAACAACCATCTGTAAGACCACCCACATAACACACTGCCTCTAAAACACCCAAAGAAAGTAAAATAAGTTCATCAATTTAAAGTGCATTTATTATTATTACATCTACACACAAAATATATAATGCAGCACCAGCACGATATACAATGCAGTAATGTCCCTATTTGGCTGCATTCTATTAAGTATTACTACTGCATTCTAAGGAGTGATACTACTGCATTCTGGGTCCCTCTTCTATATAATGCAGCGGCAATGGTGGGCAAAAGGCAATTCCTATGGGCCCCCAGCCTGTCCCTTGGAGTGAGAGAGCATGTTCCTCTTTAACGGTACACAGTCCATTATAACTCTAAAAAACTAATAAAAATACCAATTACACTTCTAAATAGTTTTCCTTATTATATATACCTTTGTTACCATTAACTTCCTACAGTGATTTTACCATTTTATTGGGAGTCAATGTGAGACCCTTTAAGGATTCATTGGCAACAGGAGATGTTACTGTTAGGGACTATGTGGATCCTTTTGGACCCCAATGGGGGATATAGTCCATAGTAGTTCACAGGGTCCCCCATGATATCGGGTTACTCTTAGGTGCCATGAGAGTCAATAGGGATCCAGATGCAGATAGGTGGAGGCCCAAAAGGTGTTAATGGGGCCATTATGGGGTATATTATGTATTTGGGTTAATGGGTCCCCATGCCAAAGCACAAGTGGTGGGTGGAATGGGGCCTTATGTTCTCCCATTTGTTGATAGTTCATAAGAGGTATTGGGGCAAAGGCAGAGGGGTCATAAACCCTCAGATTTATTTTAATTATATTTAACACCAAATCCCTACTAATTGGGAGGGATTTATATAGATAGGCATATGAGAGATTTTTTGGACTAGTGTAGTGTGTTCATGTAATAGGTGGTCTTGCTATAGAGAATAGAGAGTTTCCAAAGACCCCTACGGTTATATCCAAGACAGGTTGTGAGCCCTTATTATAGCTAGATAATGGCTGGTCCACCGTATGGGTGCAAGTAAGTATCATTTACTGAAGTTTTCTTGTAGAAGGAGTGTAATAGCTCCATGAACTTGCTTCTAAAACCTCCAATAGCTATGAATGAGCGTTGTGTGAGCTTCTACGGGAGCCATGTAATCAAGCCCTCAATCTGTTTTACTGTACCAGATTTGGTCAACCTTTGCTTTATTGTTAGGTGTTTTTAACACATATTTAAGCAAGTTTTAGAATTGTCTAGCTAAATGCTTGACGTACTATCAACTTTTGATGTTATTTATTAATAAATAATCCAGTGTTTATTTTTTATTTTTTGTTCTTCTTGTACAAGAGCTGGTATTTTACTGTGCCATTTACAAAACCAATTTATTTTATTCAACTATCTTCATCTAGATATTTGGCAATCTCTTATTGATGCTCACCCTTAGGTTCAGTATCCTAGAACTAATTAAAAAATGGTCTTTTGCCTGTAATTTATGTGAAATCTGGACATCCTGGATTTGAGCCATTATAAAAAGTATGATTCAGATTTTTATTCATATAATGATGCAGATTATTTGTTCCCAGAAACAGGAAATTAGTTTTTTATTTTGTGATAAATTTTAATGGACTGCCTTATCCACACCTCAATAGATTAAATTGTTTCATTAAAAGGTTACACAACCTATGAAGTAACTACAGTAGCTTTATGTTGTGAGACGTTATTTTTATAGTGTTTCGATACAAAGAACATTATCCTCTAGGTCAGAATGTTGCTGTAAATTATGATTTAATTAAATGTTTTGCAGAAAACACAATGTTACTTAATGTTGGCCTCCAGCCTTTAGTGCCAAGGTTTGTATACTATTTGTTACATTTCATTATGTTCTCCAAAATAATAAAATTGAAATGGTCTTCACTGATGAGTAGAGAACCATTGATAGAATATACCATATTGGTGTATTAGATCTTACATTTTCAGTTAGCATTAATTAAAAAAATGGAAATCTTAAAAAATGTAAGTAGAAGACTGTGACAATGGACATGATACCCCACTGAGTGTCTATGATTTTTCCCATGCATGCACCTCGGTGGGATATGTGCCAATGTGCAGTCTACATGTACTGGCAGAAGTTAACATAAGGGATGAGACTTGCTGGCACAATCGCCACATCTGGGAATTTACTGCTGGAGATATCCATATCCTGGGACTAGTGCCTTGGAAACTCAAGGGTGAGGGAGGTTTCAGTTGGGTATGTGGACATGTCATTTAATTCCTGTTCAATATCTGACTGACATTTTGTTGAGTCCCCTATAAAACTGCTTACCCATCCCCAATAAAGTCAGTTCTGGTCAACAATTCGCAAATGTGAGCGCTGAACTTTGTTAGTTCAGCTGTCTTAGATAGGATACCAACCCAATAAGAGGACCTCATTGGTGGTCGTGCCGGTCCTGCTGATCCCAGATCGTGACAAAGACACAGACAGTCTGGCAAGCTTTTGGCTTCAAATAT
Source organism: Discoglossus pictus (assembly GCA_027410445.1). NCBI lineage: Eukaryota > Metazoa > Chordata > Amphibia > Anura > Alytidae > Discoglossus > Discoglossus pictus. Next base: position 124,127,176 of record CM050170.1, read on the forward strand.
CCATCTACTAATTTCCTGTTTCTATCCATGAGCAGTGCTAACTGGCTTCTTTTATATATATATATATATATATATATATATATATATATATATATATATATATATATATATATATATATATATACAGTATATAGCTTGTCACAGTTCTACTTTGAGTTAGAATAGCTCATGTATAAAAACAGAAATATAATAATTCATGTATTAAAAAAAATGAAAACAATATTCAAAATAATTCAAACACACAAAAACACTGATTCCTATTGGTAGAAAGTATTATACTTGCAGATATAGGGCATTATTCAATTGCAAACCTGCAGTTTACGTCATACAGGCCGTAAGTCTGTGGTCTTGAAATTTGCTACAGTTACAGAGCAATTCAATTCAACAAGGCTGCAATTTAAGGGCTGAGGCCTCAAGACCGTAAACCCTGGTTTCATATGTAGCACTTCCGGGTATTCAATCTAATGAAGCGCTGCAAACTCCAGCAAGGCCGTAATTAGTGATCCTGTCACAGGCCAATTAACCAATAGGAACCAGAGAATACTTATTAACGCCTCAGAAAACAACTTTAAAAGCCAGTAGAAACCAGTAGTCATTTACTGTGCTGTAACTGAGCAAGTGAACACACAGGTCTAGGCGTTGGTGGGTTTTTGGAGAGAGAGAAAGAAAGAGATAGAAGGAAAGATTTTTTTTTGTCTTTGTTTTTTTTGCTTTTTTTTAGTTTTTGCTATTTTGACCACTAACATATATTAACACCTAATTTACAACACACATAATTACAGATATCACATAATTCACACACATAGATTAATACGTATACATAGCTATACATAGCGAGAGGCCCCAGCACATCTACATCCCCCCCACAACCATACTATAATACACATAATACACACATTCTTCTTTTACCTCATACGCATACATGTATATATTATATAGATTAATAATTATATTAATTTCATAATTTCCAGGAGGAACCCCGGAGGAGGAGGAGAAGATGAGAGGTAGAGGTATGGTGAGAAGAGGAGGAGGCAGGTCAGGGAGGGGAGGTAGATGTGTAGGAGAGCAGGAGGTGGGGAGGGATGTGTCCCAGATGTAGAGACAGAGGGTCAAGGGCCTGATCCTGGGGAAGGGGGGGGGGGGAGGTAGTGGGGCTGATGGACCAGCCCCAGGGAGGACAGAAACCCCAGGCACAGTTGGAAGGGCAAGAGACTGTGGCAAAGTACAGGCCCCCCAGTTATAGCCCAGAGGAGACAGACATCCTCCTCATGGAAATTCTTGCCCGCCATAGCATCATACATGTTGAGAGGGAAGTGAGGCCTATCCTTCAAGACACATGCCTGGATTGAGATTGCTGCAGCTGTTGCTGCATTAGGTGTTGCAAACTGGGATGTCAAGTCTGTGAAACACAGATATGATGACTGACGGATGAAGGTCAAGAGGAAGATGGCAGCGGAGGCCAGAGCAGCCTGTACAACCGGTGGTGGACCTTCACATTACATATTGCGGATGGGAGCGGACCCTGAAGGAGTGGATCAAGCCAGCGGCAGTAGTGGGCCTTCCAAGACAGCTGGTTACCAGGCAACCCTGCAATGTGAGTATCATATACAGTATCACACTCTCATATGCACACACATGAACCCAACACACATAGATAACTGACATACAATAGCACTGTAAGCTCTCTGGTTATGACTATAGATATATGGGGCAATAACCATGTAAATCCAGCAAACATTTATTATTATTATTATTATTATTATTATTATTATTATTATTATCATCATAATTGTTATCAATTAAATGTCTGTCCAATACCTGCAGTTAAAACTGATTCGGAGTAGCAGTCGGCAAATAGATTAAGATTGATTTTACATCCAAAAGAGAGTACATGTATGGGTGTGCACACTGCAGCATATGCAGATACAAACTCTGAAGGACTGCATGTGCATGTCATGTATTAGCCTAACCTGGCCATGTCTCATCAGGATGTTAACAACCATTGCTGCGAATTGGTCACAGATTAGTCAGTCTCATACACTGTACAGCAGATTCAGATGAGTGTGTGTCCTAATGAACTGCAGATGGCACACCGCACCAGTTTCACTAATATAGCTTTCATACTGGCTCGCGATGAGTGGTGAAGGCGCTCAAGCGTGAGGACTATAAAGTACACAGGGCGCTCATCGTGGGGCTTGCGATGACCTCCGAAGGCATTCAATGTGAGCCAAGCGATGAGCGCCAAAGGTGTTCAGAGAGGACATAGCCTCGCATTGTGTCGCAAACAGCATTGCCAGGCTTCAAATTTTTATTGCGTCATTTTTAACTGGCAAGTTGCTAGTTACATATATTGATATGAGCCATTATTCACAATGCTCATGATGCAGGTCAGTGTCTATCTGTGTAAAACAATCACCACAGCCAAGTACAAGTGACCGTGATGTCAGGGATATGGAAACACACATCAAACAATTGTTTAGAGGATCAATACTCAAACACTATTTCCCTTTCATTTCAGTATCCATGAGGCTTACACTGATCACAGAGACACAGCCTTTTCATCCACCTCATATGTCATGGAACCACCTCCACAGATGTCCTGGTACCGGAGACTTCCATCAGCAGGCCCACCACTGCTACCTGGTCAGATACCATGGATGCCTTGGCAGGACCCCACTGCTCCTCCACTCGTAACCTGGCTTCAACAAAGCTGGGCTAAACCACTGCCACGGCCCACACCAACACCACCTCCACGGCCCACACCAACATTATCACCCCGGCCGACACCACCACCATGGTTGACACCAACACCATAGTCACGGGCACTCCTGTCATCACCGTCCCCACCGGCACCACTGTCATCACCACAGCCCATCGAACGTCCCAGTATGTCCAGTGACAGACCTCACACCCCTCAGAAAGCACTTAGAGGGAACTTGTGCACCACATCCAGATGGAGAACAAAAGCAATATTACCCCAATGGAACGACTGGCATTCCAACATCCAGAGTGACATTGCAACCACTCTTGTTGACAGCATCAGATCGCTATCTCACGAGTTTACAATTGAAGGATGGAGAGGTATGAGCAAAAGGCTCATAGGGACAGACATTCCAAAACAAGACTCATTGAGCGGCTAGTGCAATTGGTGGAAGGCAAGGTCATATCTCACCAGCCTTCGGTTTAACAGGCTCCACCCTCATTGCAACCAGAGCCTGCAGCCTCCTCATCTCATACCTTACCGCCAACGCCAGCTGCAACACATCCACCAAAGGTGGACACTTCAGCAATTGATGTTCAATGTGGATTGTCATTGTGATGAGGTGTTAAAGTCAATCCAAATAGTATTCTGATTGATATCTTGTTCTTGACTCTGTAGGTCTTAATAGCCCAATCTCACAACCATGAAGACATGTTCCTCAACCTCCTCTTTCTGTTTTCTAGAATCTGATCATCCATTTGGGATTATTCCTTAAAATATGAAAACACACTGTGTGTGGAATAGATTTGTATAACATTACCCATGATGTATTGCATCTGAATAATTAAGCAGATGCTAACCAAAAGTAAGTTCTATGCGCTTTACTGTTTACTTCAATTTAATGGAGTGATTTCTGATGACCATTTTTTGTATCAGATTCCTGTTGCAGTGGTGTAATGACCACATGTGACCCTGGTAGGTGCTATGCATCATGATTATTCTAGACTATGACATTACCCCCTTTAGGTATCCCTTTTTTCCAAAAAGCCTCTTGCCCTTCTAGGATCCACCAACACCACACCCATTATATTAATGCACAGCCTTGTACATTTCTGAGTGTGCACTGTGTATGAAATAAAGCTTTGTTATACCGTTCTCACCGTGTCAGTGCGTTTTCAATGGTTGGGGTTTTGGGACATCCAAATACATCCCAATTGTGTCACATTCCTACAGTATATCTGTAAACTAATGAGTACTAGTTACTGTGCAATAGATTAATACATATAATAATGATACTAATATAATAATATAGGGTTAATACACATGGCAGGTACAATTTGTGATACTGTAGAGCATTAAAATTCCCCTGAAGGTCTCATAAGAACATGACATGTAATAATATAAATTAATAGCAAAACACTTTATGGGATTTCACCAAATGATAATGGGTATACATCTTGGCCACCAGCAATGGCGTGGGACTTTCCAGGATGGGCATAGCAGAGATTATCCCTGATGGAGGTGTGTTGGATGTTGCTCCACGTGCCTCTGCACAGCCTCCATATGTGTGTTTGTGGCCCTTCCTGATGGGTTAGAGTAGATTTGTTTGGGATATGTTCCCCTGGTCCCCTTCTGGATTGCTACCTTGTGGTGGTGAAGGGGCTTGTTTACTTCAATGAAGCTGTGAGATATACCATGGAGGGTCTCTCTAGGTGGACAGGTCATAGCAGAGAAATCAGACAAATTGTGGTCCACTGGAGAAGAAACTGGCAATCCACTCCAGTATCTTTGCCATGCAAACCTTGTGGATAAGCACATACAGAGAAATAAATAAGAGTGCTGCAGTACATAGGGTCACAGAGAGTCAGACATGGCTGAAGGACTGAACAACAAAAAATGAAATGTTCTCCTGGTACTTGATATATGTCATGTGACGATGTAATTTGCCCACTATTTATTTTCCTAATGTACAGTAGATCTGATGAGTGAGATGTATATAAGATTATCTTTGGATTTTTAGGGTCTACATTAGAGCCTCTGTGAGTGAGAAAGGGATAATATGGCAGGCCATTTCATGTTTTTGTGTGGCAATTTAATCTTGTCTATAAACCCTTTGCGGGTCCTATTTGGAACCTGTAATTTTTTTGGCTACATTTGCCATTTGCGGGGGTTGAAGACAACTGCGTCCTTGGGGAGATGTAGCATTTTGCGGGCCTGACCGATCAAAGACTTTGATGGGGTGTAAATTACAATTTTGACAACCGCAAGGTCCAGCCTGTAACCTGCAAACTATTTGTGGTTTGCTAAAAGACGACAATTGAATAGCCAGTTAGTTTACGGACTACATTACGGGCACCAGTAATCAACAATTGCTTGATTGAATAGGGGTCATACAGCTTATTAAATTGTGATTCAGTAAATTTAAAAGGGCTCTATTTAGGCACACAGCATATTTTATTTACAGAAGATTTTAGTTAGTGAAGACCTTGCTTTTGGATAGAAGTTCACTAACTAAAAACGTCTGTAAAATATATATGCTGTGTGCTTAAATAGAGCCCTTTTAAATTTACTGAATCGCAATTTAATAAGGCTGATAGTGTTTAATAGATAAAAGAACATTTAAAATAATTTTTGTCTAAATCTAGCATGGCAGCCTCCTTCTTTTTTTTTTTTTTTTCAAATATGGTGATAAACTGCTTCAATCAATTGCTATATTTTCTAGGCCATTGCTGCATCATCTGTGATACAAGGTCATTTGAAAGTAATTCTGTTCACAGCACTTTGATTGAATTTAAAAGGTTGTAAGTAAAGAGAGAGTGAACTGGGCATATAATTGTGATTTTATTTTTTTATTTTTTATAAATGAAATACTAAGCTAAATTGCAAAAGTACCTTGGACCATTGAATCTTAATATTTTCTTTAATTTGTTTTAACAGTTTGGTAAACTATATTTCGCCACTAATGTTACTCAGTAAAAGGACTGCCCTTTTGTTCCTCATTGATACCAATCTCTATCTTGTTTAGTTTGTCCTTGCAACAATATATGCACAGATCATGTCACTGATGAAGGGCAGAGCCATGCACACAGCTGGGCAGTCTCTACTTATAATGGGACAGGGGCTGCCTATGGATTAATCTCCATAGAAGAAAGTCATACCATCATTTGTGCATATTCTGTTGTAAAGACAAGTTAAACACAATGGAGGTGGATCAGACCTCAGATCTACAACAGTCAGACACCAGAACCCTCAGGAGAAAGTCTGCTACATTGACCTGCCCCAAATTATGAGAAAGTAGACCAGCGTATCAAACAGAAACCTATAAAAGTAAGAACTTTAAACTTTGTGCTGCTAATAGTTAGACTTTAAACATTATAAATCATATATATATGCATGTACTTTCATTTGAACAGTGTTTATTTTGAACAGTGTTTATTTTATAGTTTTTAATGGTCCTTTTAAGAACTGTAGAGATTTTTTTTTATATTACATAAAAGATTAAGATTTCCCTTGTGACCAAATTGGTGTTTTTGTATAACTTTTATAGTTTTCAGTAACAGAAGTCACTCTAAGGTTGTTTAGTCATTCAGTTGTGTCCAACACTTCTTGACCCTATGGACTTCAGGGAAGCAAGGCTCAGCTTCTGTCTAGGCATGCTCACTCAGAAGGTTTTCAAGGCAAAGATACTGGAGTTGGTTGCCAGTTCCTTCTCCAGTGGACCGCAATTTGTCTGACCTCTCTGCCATGACCTGCCCATCTTGGGTGACCCTACTTGGTATAGCTCACAGCTTCATTGAGATAAACAAGCCCCTTCACCACAACAAGGGAGCAATCTAGAAGGGAACTCAAATTATTTTGGAGGTGGCAGCTTTATATTACTGATTTTGGGGTGTAAGTGTCCATCAAGGGAGGGGGGTTGTCATTGTGAATTATTGATATCTTGGACTTTTTGTGGTTAACCCTTTCACCCAAATACTCATGTTAGACTGACAAATGTAGGGTCTCTTACAGTGTATAATTCTATTTCTAATTATACAACAAAGACCCATTTACAGCAAAAAATGAAAGTGGAAGTTACTAGTTAATAAATTAAATGTTTTTGTTGCAGTTGGTGCTACTTGCAGTAGACTGATAAATGTAGTTTTTTTATTTAATTAATAAATAACATTTTTCTTTCTCTAACTTCCCTTGTATTCTTCTTCCTAGCATGTCACAGTAGCTTGGATTCTCTGCATTTTGAGCTGATATTCACCCAATAGGGGAAGCACAAGAATGGGATTTGTTTACAAAGACTACCTGAATTGCTTTTCTTAGTAAATAATATTATTCCATTTTCTAAGATAAGCCTCATTGCTTTCTGATTTCTTTACTCAGACACACAATGAATATCGTACAAATATCATCCAAAATCCAACCTTGACCAGATTTAAGGAAAGGAATGTACCTTGGTATTGAGCGGAGGAAAGAAGAGAAATAAATGTAGCTTTTCAAAAACAAGTATCTTAAAAAAAAATTAAAAAAAAATCTCAGAGCAGGGGTAGTCTATTATTTTTGTACAGAATTCAACAAGGTAGAATATCTTTATGGCAATGAAGTCCCAGGTTGGAATCCATCTTTTTTGGGGATAAATATACAAATATTTCATTATAATGACATCCAGAATTTTTGATGAACAATGCACAAATACAAAAAACAAACAAAAATAATAAATATAAAAAAGAATTGACGGTCCTTTTATCTTTAAGTTTCTTTGAATTTCTTCTTTTGAATTGCTATTGATCAATCTACAGTATTTCAGCAGATAGATGATCATGAAATAGAGAGTAAAAGAGACACAAAAAAGCTCTAAGTGTAGTATTATTAAAATACTCTATATCAAAAACATATGCGCATCTAACATTTAGTAGTGCATTTATATCCACATTTTTTTAACATGTAAACAAAAGGGTCTTGTGGTCTGTAATTAGGAAAGCAAGTGCCAGCTCCTTTGTGTCCTTGATGATGCTTAATCTTTTGTGAGTTGTTGGATATCCAACTCAAAGACCTGTTTACAAGCTCCAATACCCCTACCTATGTGTTTAGTCTACTTATGACTTCTACAGAGCTTTGGTCTCAAAAAGTAACATCTAATGTCCAAAGGATGGCTTGGAGAAGGTTCAGTCAAGGTTCAGAAGCTATATTTATTTATGGATACACATACAAATATATCAATATAATGGCATCCAGAATGGCACAAGAAAGATGGATGCCATGAATACGTTTTAGGAAATGGAACATGTATAGCTTATTTAAGCATTTGGTAGTTTCAGCTGTCCCTTCTTCATTGCTACCCAAGATGTGCAGGTCATAGTAGAGAGGTCAAACAAATCATGGTCCATTGGAGAAGGAACTGGCAACCCACTCCAGTATATTTGCCACGATAACCCTATGATTAAGCATAGTGACATAGAGACATAGGGCCTCATTCTATTATCGGCCGTAAATCGGCCGTAAGGCTGCAATTCCTTGCAGGGGTTCAGTTAACTCGCGATTCTATTATACGGCCCCGCAAGGATCTCCCCTTACGACCGGCCGCATATCTTGAAACCGGCCGTAAGCTCTGAAATCTAAAAACGCAAAAATAAATTCAAGCCTGCACTGTACAGCTCTGTAAATGCTAGGGATCATATTGGGGGACATGAGGATTAAAAGTAACCCCCTCTCGAGCTTGCACATCAGCCCAAACCCGAGTTCAAATTAACTGTTTATTTTCCGGCTGCGGCGTGGGCATGTCTGAGGTGCTCCAAGCACTCTGGACTTTTTACATGTATATTTTACGTATATTAAAAAATATATATTTTACGGATTTGAGTATAGGGTAATTATGTGCTATTTTTGCTAACACCGAATATCACTTTATAGACTCCGCAAAGTGCAGGATGGCTTTATTTGAGCTATTTTAGGTGCTTAATTGGTGCTAGCGGGACCTGTTTGCTGCAAGTAAGCTGCGGCTCCTTTTTAGCCTTGCAGACAGGGTTCCCGAAGCAATAGAATAGCAACCAGGCTTTTCTTACGGCCGATTTCCTTGCGGCCGTTTTAGATCAAAGGATTTCCTCCGGCGCTTGCGGCCGCAAGAGATAGCAAGGCGCCGGCCGCAAGCCTGCCGGAGTCCCCGGCCGGAGGGGAATAGAAAAGCCGGAAAGCTTGCGGCCGGTCCTTGTGGCCCCGCAGCGGCTGCGGCCGATAATAGAATGAGGCCCATAGTTAGCTGTTGTCACAACGCAAATTCAAGTACAGTAATTCAAGTACAGTGGCAGGCACTTCAGAACTACAGACTCATAACATAAGGTGTATGCTTGCTAATGCCAGAAGCTTGCCAGGAAAAATGGGAGAGTTAGAATTATTAGTAATTAATGAAAAATGGGATTTAATAGGCATTACTGAAACGTGGTGGGATGAATCTCATGACTGGATTGTTAATCTGGATGTTATAACCTATTTAGGAAAGATAGAGGCAATGGTAAATGAGGAGGAGGGATTTGTCTGTATGTTAAGCCTGAATTCAAGCCTATAGTCAGAGAAGATATTTATGGTGGACCTAGTGATAAAGCTGAATGTTTGTGGGTAGAGTTAAATAGCAGAGCAGCAAATTCCAAAAGAATATTAGTAGGAGTATGCTATAAACCCCCAAATATAGCTGAAAGTGAGGAAATACAATTATTGTTACAGATTGAAAATGCAGCTAGACATGGTCAAGTTCTAATAATGGGAGATTTTAATTACCCTTAAATAAACTGGATAAATGAGACCAGCAGTTCATATAAGGGGAGCAGGTTCTTGAGTACACTCAGGGATCATTATCTGGCCCAGGTTGTACAAGAGCCTACTAGAAATGAAGCTATCTTAGATTTACTCATCACAAATAATATTGATATAGTATCAAATGTTGGAATAGGGCAACCTTTGGGAAACAGTGATCACAACACAGTCTCGTTTGAGATTGAATTAAAAATACAAAATTTTAAGGGGCCAACAAAAACTCTTAATTTTAAAAGGGCAGATTTTAACGGTCTAAGGGCAGCAATACAAAGTATAGACTGGGACAGAGAACTTGCATGTAAAAACACTGACCACAAGTGGACAACATTTAAATCCTTACTAAATATACTTACACATCGGCATATACCGTGTGGGAATAAAAGTTAAAGGAGTAAATCCCATCCAATGTGGCTTAACAATGATTTAAAGATCAAGATACGGAGTAAAAAACAGGCATTTAAATTATACAAACAAGAGGGGGCAGAGATGGCTTTACAGGAATACAAGGAAATCAACAAGGCTTGCAAAAGGGCGATTAGACTGGCTAAAATAGAAAATGAAAAATTAGTTGCAAAAGAGAGTAAGACTAACCTAAAATATTTTTTAAGTATATTAATGGGAAGAAGGCGAGGAAGGAAGCTATAGGAACATTACAATGTCACACAGGCCGTCTGATAATTAGTGACCAAGAAAAGGCAGATGAGCTAAATAGGTTCTTTTCTTTGGTATACACAAGGGAGGTACCAGTGGTTGGGACACGGCAACAAAATTGGCGCTACACTACCTTTGCCAAATAATTGGTTAACACAGGAAGTAATCCAAAAGAGGTTGGAAAAAATAAATGTTAATAAAGCCCTGGGTCCTGATGGAATACATCCCAGGGTACTAAGGGAACTGGGATCTGTAATAGCCAAACCATTATATTTAATTTTTCAAGATTCACTCAACACAGGGTCTTTACCAGATGACTGGAGAAAAGCTGATGTGATACCTATATTTAAAAAGGGAGCAAGAGCAAATCCGGGGAATTATAGACCAGTGAGCCTCACTTCTGTAGTGGGGAAGCTTATAGAAGGGTTAATAAGGGATAATATACAAGAATATGTCTATTTGAACAGGATTTTAAGTAGGAGTCAACATGGATTTATGAGGGATAGGTCATGTCAAACAGATCTAATTAGTTTCTATGAGGAGGTTAGTATGAACCCGGTTCAAGGCAACTCAGTGGATGTAGTCTTTTTGGATTTTGCAAAGGCTTTTTATACAGTGCCACATGGGAGACTATTGTGCAAACTAAGAGATACAGGAGTTGCAGTAAATATCTGCTCATGGATTGAGAGCTGGCTAAAAGACAGGAAGCAAAGGGTTGATGTAAATGGAACATACTCTGATGGGACTAATGTGGTAAGTGGGGTTCCTCAGGGTTCAGTATTAGGTTCCTCTCCTTTTTAACATATTTATTAATGACTTAGAGGTAGGATTGGAGTGTGGTGTCTTCATTTTCGCTGATGACACGAAGTTGTGCAAGGTAATTAAATCAGATAGTGATGTGCTTTCCCTCCAAAGGGATTTACATAAAATTGAGAAATGGGCATCTAAATAGCAGATGAGATTTAATACAAATAAATGTAAAGTTATGCATCTGGGAAGGAAAAATAGCCATGCAATTTATAATCTTAATGGAGCAAATCTAGGTGTATCGGATATTGAAAGGGATTTGGGAGTGCTCGTGGACAACCACCTAGGTAACAGTGCTCAAAGCCAAGCAGCAGCTGCAAAGGCAAATAAGATATTAGCATGTATTAAGAAGGGTATAGAAGCCAGGGAAGCAAATATAATTCTGCCACTATACAAATCTCTAGTACAACCTCATTTGAATATGGAGTACAATTTTGGGCACCACTTCATAAAAAGGACATTTTAGAGCTGGAAAAGGTACAGAGGAGGGCAACAAAACTAATAAGGGGAATGGAGGGGCTTAGTTATGAAGAAAGACTAACCAAATTAAAATTATTTTCTCTAGAAAAAAGGCGTCTAAGAGGAGATATAATTACCTTATATAAATACATCCAGGGTCAGTATAAAGATTTGTCAAGGGAGCTTTTTGTGCCAAGAGGTTTTCAACTGACAAGAGGACATCCGTTGAGGTTAGAAGTAAAAAGATTCCACCTTAAAGAAAGAAAAGGGTTCTTCACAGTAAGGGTGGTTAATCTGTGGAATTCTCTACCAGAGGAGGTGGTGACAGCGGATTCGATAGATAACTTTAAAAGGGGACTGGATTTATTTCTAATTAAAAAGGGAATTCAGGGTTATCATGGATAATTAGAGAGGCAGTATTGATCCAGGGAGAAGTCCGGTCGCCGGTGTCTGGGATCAGGAGGGAATTTATTTATTTATTTATTTATATACAACTAATGAATTAATAGTTAATCCGCATATTGCAGATCAGAGGAGATCTTAAAAGGTTGAACTTGATGGACTGAAAGTCTTTTTTTAACCTTAAATACTATGTAACTACTATGTAACTATGTAAAAGACTGAACAAAGCTTCCAATGAGATACGTGCAAAAATGAATAATGCAATGGAGATCCAGAAGCAGAGGGCAGTAGGTCCTGATTGGGACCTGGGTTTATCTATTGACTATCCTTGTCTTAGACTAAGTCTCCTTTCCATGAGCAAGTGAACCAGGAAGCTGCACAGACTTCAAACACTGTACCACACTTACCCCATAGGTCTATTGATAAATGGCAGCCATAATAGAGAGTCTTCTTCTATCTACAGGTTAGCTCAATTTAGCCAGATTTGTGGTTTCAGTTAGTGAGCCTTCCAGGCAGGAGGACCAACCGAGGTCATAGGCCTGCTCTCCATTCTATCCTTTTGCTGCTAGTTCCATGGAATGACTTTGATTTAAAAATGGTAGATCTATTTCCATCCCAATGTCACTATCCTGCAAATTGGATCTCCTCCATTCATTTTCATACTCAAAATGGGACATTCTCTTTTTTTATTAGCGAAGTGGTTTAAATAAAGTAAAATTCTAATTAACTACCATATGGCATTCATCTTACCAATATATTACTTGGTATCACTGCATTCATTGCGTCTTTGCAAATGAATGTTCATCAGTTGCATACTGCACGTAAACTATAGTTTTCATAAACTCAAATTTCCCAGCTGTGGTTTAATCCGAATATATTATCACTGAGACAAAAATAGCTTTAATTAAAGCTGCGGCCAAAGGCAACTAAAATGTATAATCCTCTTGTAGAGATTCCTCAGTGATAATAAAGGGATTTTTGTGCATGTTCATATTGGGAAATTATGAAACAGGGAATGGTTATATTTGCTCTGGGTTTGGGGAAGAAGGAAAAACTGCATTTGCACCAGCTGTGTCCCTATCTGAGCAGCTGTGTGTTCCTAACCACAGCCCAGGAGCTGCATAGATCAGCATAACATGAATTTAGATTTAATTGAACAAACCAACACACATGCCATTTTATACAAATAAGCATGAATTTGCTACCATGGCATTTCATCCGCCTCTATATTTTTTCATGCCTGCCCTACATTGACTATTGGAATTAAGAAGAACAATGCTTATTTGAATATAAAATACATGGAAATGACTCCAGCAGCTGTACTGACGAATCAATTACAGTTAACAAGCTATAGATAAGAGTACAGACACATTATAGAGTAGTTATGTACTATGTGTGTGTGCGTGTATATATCTACATATATATATATATATATATACTGTATATATATATATATACCATATACTATGTGATTGTTGATTATATATATATATATATTTTTTTTATAATTTTTTGCTTTATTTGTGAATCTAAAAATAGTATGGTGTCTGATTCAACAGAGAGGGTCCACTCTCGAAAGCTCGACATGAAAACTATGAATATGTCTGTCCAATAAAAAAGGTATCACTATATACTACTACCTCACTCTAATTATGTATGTATGTATTTATTTATTTATTTATTTATATATATATATATATATATATATATATATATATATATATATATATATATATATATATATATACAGTAGACTCTCATTTAATCAGAACTCAAGGAACCAGAAAAGAAATTGAATACTGTACTTTAAAAAAAGAAAATTATTTAGAGGGCTCAGTAATTGCCAGGAGCCAGGTTGTCATGTTACAAAATGCTTCCTATTCACCTGGAAGAAGACAGGCATGAGTGACTGATCCCTGGCAGTGCTGGCATTACGTTCCCCGGGTTCAGCACAGCACCCTCCAGCTGCTGCTGCTAGAACAGCCCTTACTAACAAATATACTGTATATACTTATAAGCCGAGTTTTTGAGACCTTTTTTTAAGGCATAAAAGTATATACTCGAGTCCCCCTTCCCCCCTGTGTCTCTCTAACCCCCCCGTGTCTCTCTAACCCCCCCGTGTCTCTCTAACCCCCCCCCCATGTCTCTCTAACCCCCTGTGTCTCTCTACCCCCCAGGGTGTCTCTCTAACCCCCCGTGTCTCTTTCCCTCCCCCCTCCCCATCCTCAACCCCCCTCCTCATTCTAATCCCCCCTCATCATTCTAAAACCCCTCCTCACTTTACCCCCCTAAATACCTCCCCCTCTCCTTTCCGAATAACTTACCTTCATCTGCAGCTTCTCCTCCGGCCTCCGCTACTTCCTGCGTCGGCACCTGGTCTATGCTAATGACGTGGTGCGCATGTGATGTCACGTAAGTAGCATATAACGGGTGCAGACGCAACCCCCTCCCTCCCCCCTCCTCATCCTCAACCCGCCCTCCTCATTATAATCTCCCCCTTCTCATTCTAAACCACCCTCCTCACTTTACCCCTCTAAATACCTCCCCCTCTCCCTTTCCCCTTACTTACCTTCATCTTCAGCTTCTTCGGAGGGGGGTTGAGGATGAGGAGGGAGGTTGAGGATGAGGAGGGAGGATGAGGAGGGAGGTTGAGGATGAGGAGGGGGTAAGGTTGAGGAGGGGGGGTTTAGGATGGGGGGGTTGAGGATGAGGATGGAGGGGTTGAGGATGAGGATGGGGGGGTTGAGGTTGAGGGGGAGTTGAGGATGGGGGGTTGAGGAGGGGGGTTGAGGTTGAGGGGGGCGGAGGTTAGCAGTTGAGCAGGGGGTTTAGAATGAGGAGGGGGGTTGAGGATGAGGAGGGGGGTTGAGGAGGGAGGTTGAGGATGAGGAGGGAGGTTGAGGATGAGGTGGGGGGTTGAGGTTGATGAGGGAGGTTGAGGTTGAGGAGGGAGGTTGAGGATGAGGAGGGAGGTTGAGGATGAGGAGGGAGGTTGAGGATGAGGAGGGAGGTTGAGGATGAGGAGGGGGGTTGAGGAAGAGGAGGAAGGTTGAGGATGAGGAGGGAGGTTGAGGATGAGGAGGGAGGTTGAGGATGAGGGGGGTTGAGGATGAGGAGGAAGGTTGAGGATGAGGAGTGGGTTGAGGATGAGGAGGGAGGTTGAGGAGGGAGGTTGAGGATGAGGAGGGAGGATGAGGAGGGAGGATGAGGAGGGAGGATGAGGAGGGAGGATGAGGATGAGGAGGAAGGTTGAGGATGAGGAGGAAGGTTGAGGATGAGGAGTGGGTTGAGGATGAGGAGGGAGGTTGAGGAGGGAGGTTGAGGATGGTAGGATGAGGAGGGAGGTTGAGGATGAGGAGGGTAGGATGAGGAGGGAGGATGAGGAGGGAGGATGAGGAGGGAGGATGAGGGAGGTTGAGTATGAGGAGGGGGTTGAGGTTGAGGAGGGGGTTGAGAATGAGGAGGGGGGTTGAGGAGGGAGGTTGAGAATGAGGAGGGGGTTGAGGAGGGAGGTTGAGAATGAGGAGGGGGGTTGAGGAGGGAGGTTGAGAATGAGGAGGGGGGTTGAGGAGGGTGATAAGGGAGGGGGGAAGAGGCACAGGGAAGGGAGAGGGGGGAAGAGGCACAGGGAAGGGAGAGGGGGGAAGAGAGACAGGGAAGGGAGAGGGGGAAGAGACACAGGGAAGGGAGAGGGGGGAAGAGACACGGGGGAGGGAGAGGGGGGACACAGAGGGCACAAGAGGGACACAGGGGGCAGCACATTTCCCTCCCTCTGCTTATACTCGAGTCACTCATTTTCCCCAGTATTTTGTGGTAAAATAGGTGCCTCGGCTTATACTCGGATAGGCTTATACTCGAGTATATACGGTACTTAGCAGAGCATCCTATGTGCAGCTAATCTAGGCCTCTATTAATAATAACTCTCAAGTAACCAGAATGTATAGATGTATAGATTTATATACTGTATACATATATATATATATATATATATATATATATATATATATATATATATATATATATATGTATGTGAGTGTGTCTGTATATATATATATATATATGAGGAGGGGGGTTGAGGAGGGAGGTTGAGGATGAGGAGGGAGGTTGAGGATGAGGTGGGGGGTTGAGGTTGAGGAGGGAGGTTGAGGTTGAGGAGGGAGGTTGAGGATGAGGAGGGAGGTTGAGGATGAGGAGGGAGGTTGAGGATGAGGAGGGGGGTTGAGGATGAGGAGGAAGGTTGAGGATGAGGAGTGGGTTGAGGATGAGGAGGGAGGTTGAGGAGGGAGGTTGAGGATGAGGAGGGAGGATGAGGAGGGAGGATGAGGAGGGAGGATGAGGAGGGAGGATGAGGAGGAAGGTTGAGGATGAGGAGTGGGTTGAGGATGAGGAGGGAGGTTGAGGAGGGAGGTTGAGGATGAGGAGGGTAGGATGAGGAGGGTAGGATGAGGAGGGTAGGATGAGGAGGGAGGATGAGGAGGGAGGATGAGGAGGGAGGATGAGGAGGGAGGATGAGGGAGGTTGAGTATGAGGAGGGGGTTGAGGTTGAGGAGGGGGTTGAGAATGAGGAGGGGGGTTGAGGAGGGAGGTTGAGAATGAGGAGGGGGTTGAGGAGGGAGGTTGAGAATGAGGAGGGGGGTTGAGGAGGGAGGTTGAGAATGAGGAGGGAGGTTGAGGAGGGGGGTTGAGGAGGAAGGTTGAGAATGAGGAGGGGGGTTGAGGAGGGTGATAAGGGAGGGGGGAAGAGGCACAGGGAAGGGAGAGGGGGGAAGAGAGACAGGGAAGGGAGAGGGGGAAGAGACACAGGGAAGGGAGAGGGGGGAAGAGACACAGGGAAGGGAGAGGGGTGAAGAGACACAGGGGAGGGAGAGGGGGGACACAGAGGGCACAAGAGGGACATAGGGGGCAGCACATTTCCCTCCCTCTGCTTATACTCGAGTCACTCATTTTTCCCAGTATTTTGTGGTAAAATAGGTGCCTCGGCTTATACTCGGATAGGCTTATACTCGAGTATATACGGTACTTAGCAGAGCATCCTATGTGCAGCTAATCTAGGCCTCTATTAATAATAACTCTCAAGTAACCAGAATGTATAGATGTATAGATTTATATACTGTATACATATATATGTATGTGAGTGTGTGTGTATATATATATATATATATATATATATATATACATACAGTATATATATATATATATATATATATATATATATATATATATATAATGTGTGTGTCTATATATACAGTATATATATATATATATATATATATATATATATATATATATATATATATATATATAATGTGTGTGTCTATTTATACAGTATCTCACAAAAGTGAGTACACCCCTCACATTTTAGTAAATATTTTATTATATCTTTTCATGTGACAACACTGAAGAAATGACACTCTGCTACAATGTAAAGTAGTAAGTGTACAGTCTGTATAACAGTGTAAATTTGCTGTCCCCTCAAAATAACTCAACACACAGGCATTAATGTCTAAGCCATTGGCAACAAAAGTGAGTACATCCCTAAGTGGAAATGTGCAAATTGGGCCCAAAGTGTCAATATATTGTGTGGCCACCATTATTTTCCAGCACTGTCTTAATCCTCATGGGCATGGAGTTCACCAGAGCTTCACAGGTTGCCACTGGAGTCCTCTTCCACTCCTCCATGATGACATCACGGAGCTGGTGGATGTTAGAGAACTTGCGCTCCCCCACCTTCCGTTTGAGGATGCCCCACAGATGCTCAATAGAGTTTAGGTCTGGAGACATGCTTGGCCAGTCCATCACCTTTACCTTCAGCTTCTTTACCAAGGCAGTGATCATCTTGGAGGTGTGTTAAGGCAGTGCTGGAAACTAATGGCCACACAAAATATTGGCACTTTGGGCCCAATTTGGACATTTGCACTTAGGGGTGTACTTAGGGGTATGTGTGTGTGTGGATATATGTATATGTATGTATAAATATATATATATATATATATATATATATATATATACAGTATATAGAATCACTATAATAGTTTGGAATGCCGTAGGCGTTCATTGCACAGGCGAGCAGTTGAACCACGCAAGTCTTATGCTGTAATGAGCACCGAGGCCAGTAGGACTTAGCGCGGTGCACACAATTATGGCCTTTAGGACATCGATGGACTCTGGGCTTCGGAAAAATACGACTATAACGACTAAACCAAGGAAGTCAAAAGACCTGCTAAAACAATAAATATGCCTCAAATTAACTTGCCCACTCACACATAGCGCAGGGGAGAGACAGGGAGCCTGTGAGTAAGGTTGACAGTTAATTTGAGGCATATTTAGCATTTTTTCAAGAAGGAAAATCGGCTAAGCAAGAAAAAAAATAGCCCCAGAAAAAACGTAAACACGACGAAACCGTGGCCGAAGGACGTAAAAACAAGCTTAAACAAGTAAGACTTAACGCAAGACAGTAACTCTTAACCTAAGGTAGTAACATTCATTGCAATGCCCCTAAAATACATGGGGGGGAGAGGCTCACAATGAGCACCGCGGTGGTCACGATAAGCGCCAAAAGCGCTCATCGCGGGGCCTGTAAATTACACGGAGGAAGAGGCTACCAATGAGCCTTGAAGGCGGTAAGCACAGGGCTCGCAATGAGCGCCGAAAGGGGCACAGAGGGACCATATACTCGTATTTTGTGCCAAACAGCATTGCCAGCCTTACAATTTTACTCCTGTCATCTTTAACGGGCAATTTTATATTCTATAAATACAGGGTCAGGCACAAGCAACACCCTGATAGTGGTTGGTAAGGTAAGTGAATGTCTCACACGAGATGTTCAACATTTTGAACATTATTTATATTTATAAAATACATACAGACTTACTATAGGAAAAAGGAATCTGTAATCACATTCAACCGATAAAGTACTTTCCATTGTCTTTAATTTTAAGTTATACCATATTTGGAACCTTCACTGTGTCTTTTTTTGTTGTTGTTATTATGAGGTCGCTAAATTCTCTAGCAGTTATGTTTTAGTTTACAATAAATATACTGTCAAACGTAAAATATATCATATAACATTACATAAATGATTATTTTGATGTTGAATCATAAAGTTGCACTGTTTTCTGTAGCATATTATTTCACTAAACACAACTTTAATTCAATTCCTATTGAGCTGTAATCAGTATATTATGTTTACTGTGCTTACAGCATGTTAGATCTCGTTTAGCAAGTAATATGTTATTGTTCCTTTGATTTTCTTGTAACAACATCCTTCAGCTGAAATTACTTCTTGTTCTACTGAATGCAATTTATTTCATGTATTCTGGTTCTGTGCTTGAGGGAAATAACTGTCTTTTTCAGATACGCAGAGTCATAAATAAAAATGCAATGGGCAAGATTCAGTGATAATGATTGTGACAATGGATATGGTACCCGGTCCAGTGGCCAGGAGCCAGACGAGCTCCGGCTAAGCTAAAATCTGTCAACCTTACTTTTACTCTTGCATGCATCCTGGGTGGGAGATGGCCTATGTGCAGTTAACATCACCCAGTACATGCAAAGACAAGACTTGCTGGCACCATGGCCACACCTGGGAATTCTGAGCCTGGTACCTTGGTTAATTAGTGGACAATGGGAGAGACTCAGAGGAGACGGAGGTTTAAGTTGCACATATGGACAGGCCAGTCGTTTCTGTTTTAGTGTCTAACTGGCCTTTTGTTCAGTCCCCCATAAAACTGCTTACCCATCCTCAATAAAGTCACTTCTGGTCAATGATTACAAGTGTGAGAGCTGGACTTCATTAGTTTAAAGAAACTATTTGGGCCTTGCCAGTAAGGTGTAGCTGCATTTTCCTAGGCACATGAGCTTAGTCTCCCTAAGGGTGATAGGCGACTCCAGACATGCAGTCCCATTAAATTCCCCCAAAGTGTAAAACGTAGCCCGTAACAAAGTCTGCCAGACTTACGGCTATTAAGTTGGCCTTTTAAAGCTACCCGCAAATGACCTGTGGGTTACAGGCGTAAAAACCCTACGGGATGTCGAAATCTGAACTCAGTTGCCACAAATCCTTTGATCTGTCAAGCCCGTAATTGTTACGTTCCAATATCGCTATTAAATTGCAACAAATTTCCAAAGACGCCCTCGCGTTCAAGCCTGTAACCTTCAAATGGAGGCAAAAATATTACGCCCTCCCAATAAACCCTGCAAAGGGTTTACAGTCAATTTCTCAACACTGTAAGAGACAATATAAACACATCAGTGGACTTTAAAATATGGGGAAAGCATGGAAAGACATTACAATTACTTGCACAATAATTGCCAAATAAAAAATAGGCATTACATTTTTTTTTTATTTTGTCATATGTTGGAATGGTCATGCATATGCCAATATGAAAAGACATGCTGAAACATGCAGAAAGCAATTAAAGACACACTACCTGATTAAATAGCAACACAAAAACATGAAACTGATGCCGTATTAACCCTTCCTCACTCACAGAGGCTCTAATGTGTACCCTGGAATATAAATATGATTACATATACATCTCGCTCATCACATGGGAAAACAAATAGTGGCCAAATTACACCACCACATCACATATATCAAGTACCAGGGGAACATTTTATTATTTGTTTTTTCAGTCCTTCAGTTGTGTCCGACATTTAGCTAGGTCACTGCCTGCGCTATTCCACAAGGTTTGCATGCCAAAAATACTGGTGTGGGTTGCCAGTTTCTTCTCTAGTGGACTGGGATTTGTCTGACCTCTCTGCTATCACCTGCCCACCTACACTGGCCCTACATGGTATAGCTCACAGCTTCATTCAGGTACACAAGCCCCTTCACCACCACCACTTAGCATCCTCTGTCAATCATCTGCGGCTAGACAGCTTTCTATTGGCTGAGAGGCCTGTGTCACACTGTTATACTACGATTGGATAGTAACGGCCCATCGCGGCTCGGCCAGCCCCTTAACAGCTTGCGTACACAGAAAGGGTTTCCGGGTTTGCGTCTACGGCTCGTGATTCCCGGCATGGTTCAATGTAATAGCTCTGTAACGCAACAGAATATCAAGCCAGCAGGCTTTGCGGGTGTGCCGTTGCCGCTACGGGATTGGAATTTAATGGGACTGATGGACTCCTTGCTCACTGTGCCTTAGGGAATTCAGATACACCTCACTGATGAGTCCCACAGAGATATACATCAGAGTTTCCTGTTTAGGAAGAATTGTCTGGATCACTATTGAGTGAGACCTCATTGATATACTATTTCTCCCTGTGAAGGACGCAAGTGAGATAAAGGAGGATTATCTTGCCCATAGACCAGATTTGTTAAGGTTAGTTCATTCTCTGGTTAAGCAACTAAATTGTTTTTAAAAATGGCTGCCAAGTTTACAATCAGACTATAGCAGCAGTTACAGGACAGTTGTATCAAAATGGCCACAACTAGGTTATAACCTGTCTCCTAGCAACTGCCACAGCCTCAGCTGGTGCACATAATGCATCTGGGAGTTGATTTCACATCTGTATTGAATGAATAAGTCCAATTGCTGTGTTAGCTCTCATATATATAACATGTAAAATTTTAAAAAATCATAAAGAACATGTATAATGTACGGTAACAAACTTGTATATCAAAGAGAGAGGAATGAAGTGTGGCTTAAAACATTAAGGATAGCAATTTCTGTTTTGATCAGCAGTTTTGGCCTTAACTATGGCAAGCTTTACATGTTAAGCAAAACAAGCTTTATAAGCCTAATGTGATGGGCTTTAAACCATAAAGAAAGGGCAAGCTTAACTAGATGAGGGGGGGGGGGGGGGGCTTAAATTGTGAAATATTGGCTATCTTTACTTGAATATGAGGTGTGACTTGAAACGTGATGTTTTGGCGAGCCTTACCATAGGTCCAAAAAGGGCCAAAAATTTTAAATTGGCATGAAGGTCACCTATAAATTAAGGGAAATGTGATTTTTGGCGAACTGTATATATTTTTTTGGAACAGCTGGAAGAAATGGAGTGAAAATAATTCTAAGGTTAGTTAGAGAGTCGGTATAAAATTTAGACTGCATAATAATAAAAGTAATGATGGAGGATGGAGTTCTGAAAGTATGAGATTATGTTGGATGCAAATATATGGAGGGAGTATACTTCAAAGGTCTCGAAGACTTGGAGTGTATTCAAAGGTATCTCAAGCAGAGACTAAACTAGTTAGGCTGTGTAGGACTATATTGAAGATGCAATGTAGGATGTTACCTTTTGTAGATAAAAATGATGGAGACTGAATTAATTAAAGAGTTCATTTGAAATATAGTCAAATTGTTCCAAAGGATTGGAAACTTGAATTAAAGGATTTGATAATTGTCGATTTAATTTCATCTAAATTATGCAATAAAATAGTGTAAAAATATTGGAATGATTTAATTAGAGTAAGTAAATAGTATTGATAAATGAATGACCGCTTATTATGAGAGAAAGATTCTTATTTAACTAACAGAAACAAAGATAAAAATACTTTAAAATATTTTAAAGAAGAGAAGAGGGCATGACGAGAAAGGGGAGGAGTTAAGTTGCAAATATTGGGGTGCTTGTGTTTGAAAACTATTTTTGAGGGCATATGAGAGTAAATGTGATTATGATATGTCAGGTATGCTTCCCATGAAAGCCTGATACTAAAAGGGAGATTATGAAGGGTGCCATAATGAGTGACTGAGGTGCAACAAAATAAATAAGCAAGTGTGGAATGCGTAAGAACAAAAAAGCACCAATAATTTGCATGAGGATGAAAACGCGTCAATCTGAGGGTGTGAGAAGGTATATGAAGTTATGGGGTGCATGAATGTAATAATCAATTAAAGGGTGAATAAGCTGTGAATGAACTACCATGGTGAGTATTAGTGTATAGCCTTCAAAACTGGGTCATAGGATTGAATGTGAGTATATGGGATCATAAGTGTAAAAAAGAAGTTATAGGTGTCATGTGAAGGAATACGTGAATTGAGGAACAATAGAATGAATAATGATTGTGGGTGCAAAGTGGATCAATCAGCGCTCCGTTTATTGGGGTTTAGTGAATTTGTATAGAGATAATCACTGCACAGTACAACAACATGTATTGTTTTTCCTCCTGAACACTTACACCATTTTGAGATACCATTTCAAGGATATTTAGAAACATTCATGGATATTCTCTATATTAACATGGTTTTGAGTAGTAATGATTTTCCACCACCAAATGTTGTAGATAATAGCTAAAATACTATATGTTTTCATATATTTTAGTTTTGTTCCTTAAAATAAGATTATAGAAAAATGGTATACATTTTTCATATATCTGTGAAATGTATAAGTCTAAACAAACAAAAAGAAAGATACACACATGGGAATTGACAATAGCCAATTAGACTACCCTGTGGGATGGAACTATGGGAACAGTCTATTTGTATTTAACTATACCATTATAAAAGAATACATTTACTGAGACATATCTGTCTTTACCTGTCCGAAGACCAGACCAGAACCAAAGTACCAGGCACATCTTCTCTACACAGGAAAGACAACAATCCCAGATTTGTGTTCCAACTTTCATCAATTACTACTAACTTTCCTCTGCACATGGAGCATTGGACCTTTGTCTGGGTTACAATTTACCATTTAGGAAGACCCCCAGTGATTTGCATAAATTAACAAAAAGAGAGAGAATCACACCAGAAAACTGGCAGTAGCTAAATATCCTGCCATATGAAATGGTTCCCACACAGGTTACAGACTCTCTTTACTTCCTTGTTCCATTACAGATGATACATTTTATGAAACATACTAGATTGTTCCTTTAAGGGCAGACCAGAACCATAAAGAGAACCAGAATGCACCCTGGGTGAGCACTATCCAATAGGGAGCACTATTAAGTGATGTATATACCCACGTGTGTCTCCCTTTCCTCACTATTCATAAGAAGACCAGTAACTACTATCTGATGAAAGCTGTTTATGGTTTAATGAGGCTTGGAACACAAGCATTTAAAAGAGTATATTTTAATAATTACAAAACTTTTGTTTTTTTGCATGAAAAAATATGAATTAAAACTTGTTTAAACTTCATTGAAACCCACAGGACATATAGAGAGAGTACTTTGACAACCAAAGAGATGTACAGACTAGAGGGCCAGCCCTGTAGAGTTTCTGAATAAGTGCTTATGCTCGGAGACCTTTACTTGAAAAACACCCTATTGCAGATTATCAGTAACATATATCTGATGCATTAGTAATAGCATATCTTTTTATGGACATAAGAAAATGGTCTCACTAGATGTGCCTACTATTTCATTTATACCCTCAAAATCTGTTTTATTGTGAGATGTAAAGCAGTTTGCCATTGAACTCAAGAGAGTCTATAAACAAAAGAATAAACTCATCGACACCAGAGTTCAAATATATAAAATGCTTTACAGGAGGTTAAAAGCCATTAACTCACAGGATTGGAATGTTCTAATGATATTGAAATGGTACGGTCATGTTGAAATTGGACAGAAAGCTGATCATTAAAAAAAAACACTCAGAAAGCTTAAGAGAAAATAAGCATATTTGTTTTAAAATTGTGTTATGGTGGGTAGAAAGTTGATTGAAATACCCCCATGGAGATCAGTTTCTCCACAAAATTACTCTGTGAGCAGTTATTCAGCTATAGCTAAGGATTCTGGGTTGTGACATGCAAATGAGACTCAAAGGTGGTACTCGAGGTGGTCTCATTTGCATGTCACTAACCAGAATCCTTAGTTGTTAGTTGTTTTGAAAGCTCTGTTTAAATAATTGTTTTGCTTGTTTGAGATGGGTAGGTGAACACAAAATGGCGTTCATTTTCTTAAAAACGTAACAGAATACTAGTAAACAAACAACGCTTTAAGATACACGTGTGGAAATATTAACCAGAGTATATATGCCACAGCTATAATTACATTTTCCACTCAGTAATATGATAAAGGGTATAGTTATTGGGGTAATGTAAATTGTAAAATAGTTGGATTTAACAATACATAAACTTCACCTTATCCAAGGCAAAAATATGAGAAGTGGTAAAGTAATTTTCCTTCCACATAACCTGACCAACAGAGAGTGGGGAGGATGAAGGGTGGTTGTTAGTCGATCAGAAAGAGGTAATTAATCTGACACAAAGGGCGACTAAACATGAATCCATGGGCTTCCCACACTTCACACATATAAAGCACTGTACACTTTGGATTCCTTGTACACGACCTTTGGAATCAAGGTAGCCACAACATTTTGCTCTTCAGGCGAGCACCTTATATGCACTTAAGTACTAAGACCTATGGAGTTTGCTGTCAGAGGTCTAGGTGTCCAGGCTATGGCAGGGTCAGTGGCAGTTGTCCCCCATGCTAACCTTAGCGTTTATATTTATTATTATATTTCATAATAAACAACCACTTGAATATAATTATGATTTTGATTTTGACTCTGTGCATTGTAATGGTAAGAAGGTCTTGCAGTCCTTTTGTTGTCTTAGGAAAGTTCTTCAGTTCCTGCATCTGAGGGCTTTAGCTGGAGACATAATAGAAAAATCACAATCCCTTGGTGAGGATGGGTGATGACAAGTAGGTCTTCTTGGTCCTTGTCCATCTTTGGATTCTGGGCAAAAGGGGTCTCAGGGGAAACAGGTAACGGAAAACACCTGAGAATCAAGCAGATTTCAGTAGAAGCATAGTCCTGGGTTTTGTAGAAAATATACAAATTATTCTAATTGTTTGTTGTTATTTCCATTATTGACTTCTATTATTTTTTATATTTGTTTTTAATCATTGTAATTATAATGTCCTCATTTTAAAACTCATATACATTGATCAAAGATGATTTTTCTGAGTACTGGTTTCCAGGTAAAACAATCTAATTTGATGTACAAACATCTTCTGATATTTATGGGAAAGAAAACCATTTCATTATTATAATTAAAGACCTGTAGAAGCTCATTTGCACAGTCAGGAACCTGTGTGGGTGGATGGCTTCTAATGACCCCAATCCACATGTCAGCATGACTTTGTATTGTTTATGTAAATCTAATGCTAAGTGCTGGAAATGTTCAAATGTATCCAATACTAGAACACATAAACATAGTGACTTCATACATTATATGCAACATCAATGATACAATATATGTATACTGTACTGTGTTAACAAAGCAGAGTTCTAATAGGATACATATTTTCAGTAACTGGTATTTCCTTTTTGGAAGTTTTAAATTAAAAATGAATGAAATTACATTTAATAATTACCAAAAATGTTGTTAAAATGTCAAAGTGGCAAAAAATACAAATATTTATGCAATAATTTTACTTGCATAAGTCGTCAAAATTAATGTTAAAGGGACTCTTAAAGCAAACATTTTACTAGTTTACTAACTTCAGTGTAATTATGATATGAAATTGACTTTTTTTACACATTTATACTTCATTTATTTTTCACTTTCTGCAGCCTTCTCCTTTCCTGCTTTCTCTCATGAGAGGTGACATCCTCCTCAGCTGTGACCTAATGCTACGCCCACAGGGAGGACATTGTACCACCAGTGCCTCAGGCTGCTAACTTTCAGGCAGTAATAATCTGGGTATCTCCATGAGGCCAAAGTAGTTAGCAGGAAAGGGGGAGACTGTAGAAGATGACAAACAGTTATTCTGGGGACTTCTTAAAAGTACGCAAAGTTTAAATTACATTGAGATAAAATAGTTTTTTTCTGAAGAGACTATCCTACTTTTAAGGATGAGTTAATGCATCACATTGCAGCCACTTTATGCTAGTTATGAACAGCATATAAGTCTGTTGTGATGTCATGCTTTTACACAATCATGTGACGTCACTTGCACAGTCATTCAGCACTGGCAGTAATTTGCCATTGTAACTTGGATTTTCCATTTTTTATTTGCCACGTAAAGGGTTAAAAGAAAACAATGTAGAGAAAACATAAAAAGGTTAACATTTTAGGAAAAAAAGGTTTTTGTTTTCTTCTTTAATTTCTTTTATTGAATCTTGACATATTTTGTAACACATAATTATCTCACAGTGGGATTTTCAGTAATATTGCACAATTCCCCCCCCCCCCCTCCTTTTTCCTTTCCCTCACCAATTTAGCAATTTTTTTTTGGAATATTAATTATTTTAACACAGGCTCACTCTGTAACCAAACAATAATAATCCTAAACTAGCAACCTATCATTTTACAATTAAATGTCTGTTTCTATCCATATATATTTGTCAAACACTTTTCAGTCATATTACAGAATTTAGTCAAATGCATATCTTAGATGTATTTGTATGGTCTTCAGTTTAATAACTTTTCTGCCATGTCCCCATCCTGGTCTTAGATGTTTAGCATGTTTTGTGCAAAGCCAAGGTGTCCAGATCCTTTTAGATTTATCTACACTGTCTTTTAAGGTACTTGATCATTTTTCCATTATTAAAATAGGATTAATTTATTGAGTAAGGTGATAGAAAGGTAATCCTTTTTGTAGCCCTCTAGTATTTATGTATATATGTGTACAGGATTGGATTTACATACCTGGAGCCTCTAGGCCCAAACTCTTTAGCTCCTCTCCGGGTGCACGAGCCATGTGCAATGCTGTTTCCCTGCCAAAATTAAACACGCATGACTTAGCCAGAAAGAAGCCTCCTGTGAGCCTTTCAAAGCGAGGCGTGCCGATCAGACATTGCAAAACGAGGGACCTCGCCTCCAAACACTTAGGAAACACTGGAACGCCTTAGGCAGCAAGCCCTTCACGAACGCGGGACTTAGAAAAAAAGAAATACTTGACGCGGGACTTAGAAAAAAAAATATGAGATAGGAAAAATATGAAGTTAACGGCCGAACCGCGCAAATAGAGAAACACGAAAAACACCAAAAAATAAATAAATAAAAAAATACAAACAAAACATCACACACAGCACGGGGGGACAGCCAGAACGTCTGGGAGTGAGGTTGCACGCAAATTTAATTTTAATTTGCCGAGTTTCGGCCCTGGAAAATTGGCTAAGCAAGGAAAAAAAATGGCGGACCCAAAATATGAAAACGAGGCTACACGACCCTGAACTGCACAAAAGACCGCCAGCTGTGTTCCACTTTCACCCAGGAACATACGAGGTACAAAATACACTATTACAAAGGACGGGAAATGCTCGCGAACCGCGTAGCACATAGACAAACAACGCCATTTTACAACACTAACATCCAACTAACAACATTCTGCATCTAAACTAGCGCTTTACACAAATAAACCAACGGTTTGCCCTCGCGCATGCAGCCTATTTCTAATGCACAGTTGGGACATTCATGACACTATCTCCTCAGGCCAGCAACAGTCCAACTGTACATTATATGCTGCAGGAAAATAAAAAGACATTGTTAGCTCTTCAGGCTATTGATTGTTAGATATATTAATTAGAAATAGGTAAACTATATACATTTATTATTCAATTAATTAATGAGTATTTAAAAAAATAAAGATACATATAGCTGTCTTTGTGATGAGTGCAAAACTTGCTCTGAGGAGTCAAAGGACACGCCAGGAGAGGCTCGCAATGAGCGCTGAAAGTCCTTAGCTTAACATTGTGTAGGAAACAGCATTGCCATGGCTTCACATTTTTGACGGAAAAGTCACTAGTTGCATATAATGAGTATTGCAGTATATTGTGATATCTTTTGTATTGGACAAATGCCTAGTTTATAGAAAAGTTAAGTCCATATTAAGTCCTGTATCTTTAGTGTCAAAGAACATGGTATTTTTTATTTCAAATGCATTTCTATCTTGAATGGTATTGAAATTTTATCTGAGTATTTAGATTTTTAGGTTTCTCCACTGGAAGAATGTATTTTACATATATTACATTGTATTATGTAAGCCACACAGGAGGATGTACATTAATATGACCCCTTGATGTTATAGGTCTTGTTATGTGTGGCTGTGTCATCATTACAAATGTGTTTACATAATTTACAGAGACTTTTGTTGCAAGGTTTAGTTCCATTTTCTCTCTTGAGCTCTATATTGGCCAATCTTCAAACATACAGCAACCCTACCACTTCATACCCACCTATTTCCCCTCCCCCACAAAAGAACTGGCTCATGGCACCTGTCTAAAGAATGCAGGGACTATGATTAGTCATAAGCCAACCCAAATATAAATATATTGTTATGCAAATCAGACGCCCATTTCAGGGAAGCGCCCCTAGGCCATGTATGTGTAGTAGCATATATAAGAACTAGCATATATAAGAACAGCTAAATTAACCATAATTGTTAGGTTTTAAAGGTTGGCAATCCTAGCAGATAATGTGCTGGTTCTGTTTTATCAAATATATAGTTTTTACAAATGGGTACATCCATACTATATGCATCAATGTACCTCTTTGATTGCAACCCCTGAAACAATTTGACAAGATCATAAATTCACCTTACTAAGTCTAGAAGGTGTTAAAATATCATATGAAGATATTTTAACAATGTCTCTATCAGAGATGTGTTTGAGGCAGCTTATAAGAGCAGTAGAAATATATCCATCCAATCAGTATCCAACACAACTCCTAGGTCCCTTTGGGATAGTGTTTTTAAAATCTTTATTCAATCTTCATGTTCTTTTTCATAATGTATAATCAACATTCCAAAAAGAAGACAACTAAAGGAAGACAATATTAATTGTAAAAAAGTTTATTATATACTGTTCATCGTTATAGCCCAATTCCTAGTTCCGATCAGGGGAATATGACGCTTTGTAGGGTAATATATCATAAAAGAAATAGAATTAAAAAAAGAGCTCCATCACAAAAAATTTAAATACAGGTGTAAATATCCATTACCTGTTCTATTCAAGTCAATCATTGTCTATTTCCAGTAGATGTGCTCATTGTGGTGCCACCTCCCAGCTGCATTATACCAAGAGACTGAGTTGTGTGTTGGTGGTTGTCATATATATGTGGTATGTGTTATATGTGGGACAGTACATCGGTGTGAAAAAATGCTAAGTCTGAGTTATTTTTTCAGAACATCATAAAGGGGTTTCTTTCCTGCTCTAAAATATTTAGTAATCAATGTTTCACCTTGATCTCTTGCCCAGCCTGTCTACTTTGTGAGTACCACATGGGCGTAAAACATGATGCGGTCACAAGTCTTTCGCTATTTTGTTTTGATTTGTTTTAATGTATAAAATAATGTTTTTTATTTTTTTTACTTAGTGCAACAGTTTTCAGTGAATGCCATAGCTTTGTTTTGGGAGTTAGTTAAAGTACTGGATTGGATCCCAGTGTTTAACGAAAGTGGTTTCATTTTACATGGATGAATGCCCAAGTTATGAACCTAAAGACTGAAACAAATCCTGACTCTGGGTTATAAATAATTTGGCATGTGTTTAATTTTTTGGACAGTTTAATTAGCTTACCAACCAAATTGATGACAAGTGTTGTTGGAGAGTGTTAATGCAAATGGAGAAACTCTTAAAATATTTGTATGGTGGATATAAACCCTTTCCCCGGGGCACATCAAAAGGGTCAAGTTCTTTATCACTTCCTTAACACTTATCCAATGTACTGCTAAATCTCACCCATCTAACTCTTCTGCCTATCTGTAAGTCATTATCCATTTAAAATAGTTATGTATGAAATTCTACTCATTTGATGATGAGCATGTACAGCGTGATGGCTACATTATATATTAATTTACAGCCTTATTAAATTGCAATTGGGCCAATTGAATAGGGCTCTATTTAAGCACATAGCATTTTTTTTTACAGAAGTTTTTAGTTAGTGAACTTCTATCCAAAAGCAAGGTCTTCCCTAACTAAAAACTTCTGTAAAAAAATGTGCTTTAATAGAGCCCTATTCAATTGGCCGAATTGCAATTTAATAAGGCTGATAGTGGCTAAATAAATCTATATTTATTACATTTTATGTATGTTTATTATTTAAATGTTTTAGATAGACTTTAAACTTTAATAATCCTAGCTCCATTTATTTCTAGCTCTAATTCTTTTTTGGGGTTTGATCTAGGGAACAGGACACTTTGGGACTCATTAAATTGTCCAAATTGTAGTTACTTAATGTAGCCCACAAAAGTTACTGCTATTAAATTGACCTCTTTTAGCTACCCACAATCAATTTGCAAGCTAAAAGCTGAAAATTTGGGCTGTCCGTGTTTGATCTGTCAAGGCCGCAAATGTTACAATTGCTAAAATCTTAACAATTCAACAACCCCACAATTGCCTTCAAACCTTAAATGGCAAATGTAGACAGAAATTCTATGAGTACTAGAGAGGACTCGCAAGTGGGTTAAACACCTGTTCATAACACTGCAAAAGCAAATAAAAACACAATACTGTACTTAAAAATACTTGGAAAGCTTTAGGATAAATTGCACAACAAGCTCGCAAATCTGCAATAAAAAATATTGTTTTTTAACGTTTTATTTCAGTGTTATATCGATCCCGGCAATCAATTGGTTAATACATATCACTGAACTCGCATGGACTAGAATAGTAGATTTATTGATTTTTTTCTATTGCAACATTTCTGGAATGCGAGTCCGATCGCAAATCGCAACGTCTAAACACTAATCGATTGTGGTTTAAACACCATGTTTTAGACGTCATGATGACGGTCTCATTTACTATTCGCTGTGTCTAAATTGTAATTTACAGGCTTGATTAATTGATCATGCTTTGAAATGCTACATATGGAAGCACGGTTTACGATTTTTGTTTTCAGCCATGTAGTTGCGGGCTATTTCAATTTAATCGCTTTGTAATTGCTGCAAATTTCAATTGGAATTTAATAAGGCCCTTTCTTTTTAGTTGTAAGATATGTAATGCAGCCATTTTTACATGAAAGCTATAGAATGTGTCATTCTGTGTCATTTACATTGTCATGTCTCCGGTAGTTGCATGCTGGGAATGATGATGTCACAGTCTTTGTATATTTGTGGTAAGCAGTAGCAGAAAGCTAATGGCCCATTGGTACTGGCAAAGATTGGTGTAAAGAGGAATTCTTACTTTATTAGGGAAGAGGGGCAGATATTTATCTATATGGAAAGGTGATTTGATAACCCTGGAGGTATTCTGATAACGAACATGGACTTTTGGTTTTATATTGACCCCTTACAATCAACTACCTTGAATAGAGAACACAGTATTTGTATAATATATTTATTAAATATATTTACAAAATGCAGATATTCAGTTAAACTTTGGCAAATAAAGTCAAGTTATGAGAAATTCAATTTTATACATGTTATAACTTTTTAATGACTACTGTAGTCTTACATTTACATAATGTAATCCATTGAAGAAATAAACTCGATAGTGAACAAATATGTTTGAAAAAAAAAAAAAAAAAAGATGAACATAGCCTTTAACCCTTTGAGTGCCAGGGGACTGGATACTCTTTAGGACCCCTGATCCAGAATAATTTTCAACATTGTGACATGCATTTATTTATGCATTTTTGTACATATTGAAAGTATAAATTAGTTGCTTTTCACCATTACCTTTCTACTGACATGATTGTTTTTTGTATCTCATGCAATATCAAATATGCACCGTAACCTTACTAGATCTTGTATACATCTTGTATATATATATGATTGAATTAAGAATGTAGGAGTAGCACCGACACTATGTATAATCAATCTGGACAAGATAAACCTGCACAAGACCCTATTAACAAAAGGGCAATAAGACACTGGAATATATAATGTGTTCCAAAACTGGAAAAAATTTAAATAAAGCATAAAAAAGTTTGGATCTATCCTGTTATGTTGTCGGGAGAGGTCCACCGCTGCAGTGCGGCCTCCAACTGCTAGATGGCGCTGCCGATATTTTGTAGCGCTGCTATGTGAGAGAAGTTCTAAGCTTATAATGCTAGCCTAACCCTCACCCTAAGTTTACCTAAGCCATGATTCTACGATATGGCACCAGAATATCAGCAGCACAATCTAGCAGATGCTCACCACCACTGTTGCTGCCTTGCGCTGCGCCAGCATGCGCCAGCATAATAGGATAGGACCAAACGTTATTATTTACCATTAACTTTCAATGACATGCTTGGTTTTGTTAAATGCAAAGATTTGTATAATTTATTAGAGGAGGGGGCACATAAGCAACATCCTAGAGGTCATCTAACCAACAACATATATTTTTGGCAATTTTATTGAATTCTACAGGGTGTATAGGGTTGTTGCAAGGGTGGGGGTACAAATTATTTTGCACCAGCGCGCTTTATTCACTAGCTGCACCACTGTATACCATGTATTATTCATTTAAAAAATCAATGTTGTCTGTGTGTTCTAATTTGTAGGGTTTTGTATTTTTCTAGACAAGTATATTTGAGTAATGTACTAAGTATTGTGAAGGGGGTTTGTTTTGACTTGACTACAATATCTTTAGAAGGATGCAGAATTATTGCAGAAACTATACATATAAATAATGTTTTTCAGCCCCCTAAGAGCTAATTAATGGTCTTGAATAAAGGAAGTTACAGAGAGGCCACGTGTTTTTCCATAATTTATTCTTAAGCAATATCGTTACAAAAGGAAATGTATTTAATTTAGTTAATATAAATTTTATAGTGTTTTGTTGAAAAAAAAAATCTAATAGGTAATTATTAAAAATATAGATCATACTTATTACAACTGGATAACTAATCAAAGATAATTCATAATATACTTTGAAATATACACTGTTAATCATATTTTTCTTATGTCAGTACTGAAACTCTGAATCCATTTTTAATTGCCAATAATAAGAGAGTTTGAAGGCACAGACTAAATTCTATATAATTTAAACCCATTTACTGCTTTGAAGCTTTTAAGTGTGTTCCTCGTGTTATTAGACGTGTTAGCAATTTTGACAGCCTAACCGTTCCTCTTCAGTCACTTTCTCAATTTGTATGTTAAAAATACATCTTATAATTATTTATTTAATTTTTTTAAATGTGTATAAAAGTACAATTCTCTGGCACTAAAGACTACTATATATATTTTCTCCAGTGACACCTACAAATCAACTTTATAAATACAATCTAGATTGACGCTACAAAATACTTATAGTGAACAGGGAACATAGTAATTATAGTCCAGTTCTTGAGGATGAAACCTGTTGGGAGTAATAGCATTAGTGTGACTCCTTGATAATGAAACGCATATGGAGGAGTAGTATTAGTGCTACTCATTTGAAGATGAAACGCGTAGGGAGGGGTAGAATTAGTGCTACTCCTTGAGAATGAAATGCATCTGGAAGAGTAGCATTAGTGCTCATCTTTAAGGAAGAAATATGTCTAGAAGAGTAGTCTTAGTGCTAATCCTTGACAATGAAACTAATCTAGAAGAGTAACATTAGTGATAATCCTTGAGGATGAAGCATGTCTAGAAGAATAGCATTAATTCTAATCCTTGAGGATGAAACTCATCTAGAAGAGTAACATTAGTGATAATCCTTGAGGATGAAGCATGTCTAGAAGAATAGCATTAATTCTAATCCTTGAGGATGAAACTCATCTAGAAGAGTAACATTAGTGATAATCCTTGATGATGAAGCATGTCTTGAGACCCCTAAATGTCGTCTGTTGATGTTTCAAGTTCTGGAAAGGGATATCACCAACCCAAAAAGTTACCACTCATAGGCAGCATGGACCTTTAAAACATACAAGGCATTTTCAATATTTTGCACATAAATTCACAAGTCTTGTTTACCATGTTGGTTCATGTCTAAGATAAACACTTACTCTTAGATCTCAACTCTGTTTTTTCTTTCTGTTAGTTTTTTCCATGCTTTGTGAGACATGACAGAAATCCAGTATTGGTATACTCCATGATGAAAACATCACCTTTGTATCAAGATTTGATAGTGATATTTATATTTGTCCCTATTGTTTTCAATAGTGATTATAGTTTTCCTTTCCAATAAATTAAAGGTATGTGAAATGTTTCTGGATTCCACTAGGAATATATCTGTTGCAACATTCTGCAACATACTGCTTAAGAGAGGTCACTGATAGGCTAATATGAAACCCTGAACTTCACAGTTTATGTATTCAGGTGCTGAATGAGCTACAGAGGGCTGACCCAAACACATACACATTGTATGATATTAGGCAAACAAGGCAGATTTGTTTAATCACTTATTAATAGAATAAAGTACATACAAGTAAAGATATACACAGGGATATTATATACCTGTTAGGTACCTTTAACCAGGGCTGTATCTACCTTTGTGGAGCCCCTAGGAAGTGAAGTGGAAGAGCCCCTGTGAGTGAGTATGCAAGGTATGCATAGACCCATTTTTGCCTTTTCTGTATGTGTAAGTTCCCTTTCCTGTTGTAACTGTCTTGTTCTAGGTGGTTACCCCCAGAAGCCAATCTATGAACTGCAACATTTCATTTTTTTTAAAGTCAGGAAGCTCCCCTGGGCGGCTGCCTAGTTTGCCTAATGGCTAATCGGGCCATGCCCTTAACTATATTGCACTTATCTGTCTGCTTACTTATTGTTTTTATAGTTGTATTTCCACATACCGTATAAGTTTTTGCTTTGCCTATTGCTACTAGTGATGTCGCGAACATCAAATTTCAGCGATAGACTTCAATGGGCAGGCGAATTTCAAAACCCACAGGGACTCTTTCTGGCCACAATAGTGATGGAAAAGTTGTTTAAAGGGGACTAACACCTGGACTGTGGCATGCTGGAGGGGGATCCATGGCAAAACTCCCACGGAAAATTACATAGTTGATGCAGAGTCTGGTTTTAAGCCATAAAGGGCATAAATCACCTAACATTCCTAAATTGTTTGGAATAACATGCTTTAAAACATCAGGTATGATGTTGTATCGATCAGGTAGTGTAAGGGTTACACCCGCTTCACAGTAACAGACCAATCTCCTCGTTTAATGCACCTCAAACAACCGCAAACAGTCCCTTTGCACAACCGCAAACTCCCCATTTGCACAAGGTTGGATACCAAGCTAGCCATAACCCGTTCCTTGTCCTCACTGATGTCATTGAAGGTCTCTTCCTCCACCCAGCCACCAAGGGTACCCGAAAGGTGACAACAAGCCCCCTGGGACGCCTGCTGTGTTTGGTCTTCCACCTCCTCAAAGCCACCTTCCTCCTCTGACTCCTCTTCTTCAGACTCCTCTCTCTGCGTTGCCTCTGTCTGCGTTATTATAAGGTGTGTACTGTTAAGTAGTACTATTCCTATCGGTTTACTCCCTGTTACGTCCACAATTAGGGGACGTGTATATGGCATTGATTTTTGGAACAGGGAGATGGAAAAAGATGCTTGGTCGGACCTCCGACTTCAAATTTGGGGCACTGCGCGTGCAATCTAAGGTGCCACCAGATATGAGTGTCACTGTGCACTGGCAAAAGTTGGCAGAGTAGGCGCTGTAGGCCTCACACACACGCCTGTAGGCAGGCAATTGCTATTCTATCTATTACAGTCAAAAAAGTGTTGTTTTATTTCACTGAGCACAATATAAGCTGTGAGCCTGACACAGGCAGGCAACTGAAATTAGATTAAAGGAAAAAAGGGTTGTTTTTTTCAATGTATGGTACACCCACTATGACTGGTGAAACAGAGCAGAATATTAGCTGTGAGCCTGACACAGGCAGGCAACTGAAATTAGATTACAGAAAAAAAATGGTTGTTTTCAATGTATGGTACACCACCAGGTATGAGTAGTGAAAATAAGCACAATATAAGCTGTTAGATGTTAGCCTGTCACACACACACGCTGGTAGGCAGGCATATGCAATTAGATTACAGAGAAAAAATTATAAAATAAAATAAATGATGTTCTAGCTTTAAAAAGGGCTTTTTGGGTTGCTGTCCATGCAGCAGATATCAGATGAGTCCTTCAGCTCTGTAGTGGAAGCTAAATACACAGCCGGGCTATCTATTTCCCTATTAAATCTCCAGCAGCTACACTATCTGTCCTCTCACAACGAATGCAGCTTCAGAATGATTCTAAAATGTATGCTGTCCTTCAGATGGAAGGCTCTGGAAGGGAGTGTATGCTGCTGATTGGCTGGAATGTGTCTGCTGACTGTGAGGTGCAGGGTCAAAG
This sequence comes from Discoglossus pictus, assembly GCA_027410445.1. Lineage (NCBI taxonomy): Eukaryota > Metazoa > Chordata > Amphibia > Anura > Alytidae > Discoglossus > Discoglossus pictus. Next base: position 124,164,080 of record CM050170.1, read on the forward strand.
TTTCCTCAATGATAAAGAATAGGGGCGAACCAAAAAGCGCATGTGTCCGCCGTTCGATGCAAGCGCGAACAAGCGAATAGTCCGCGGGTGAACTGTCCGCGACATCTCTAATTGTTACCACTCTATTTTTGTAAATATAGCTATCGAAAATGCAGGCACTCCATAAATAAAGAGTTATAATAATAATATGTAAATCCACTCCCTCACTCATAGGGAGCTCTGGTATGCTTACTATCGGGGTGGAAGAATCCAGGAAGCCCCTATCAACCATGCTTGTTAGCAAGATCATTTTGCCTCTAAATTTTTGTTGGTTGTGGGAATTCAGTACAAAATACAAACTTAGTTATTGGCAATTTCAAAATAGTGCAATGCTATGTTTTTGTTTTTTTTTACTTACTGTATATACTCCAGTATAAGCCGAGTTTTTCAGCACTTCTTTTAAGGCTAAAAAGGGCCCCCTCGGCTTATATTCGAGTCACTCCCCCTAGTGTCTCTCTAAACACCCCCATGTCTCTCTACCCCCCCGTGTCTCTCTAACCCCCCCTTGTCTCTCTAACCCCCCCGTGTCTCTCTACCCCCCTGTGTCTCTTTCCCTCCCCCCTCCTCATCCTTAGAGGGGAGAAAGTGAGGAGGGGGTTGAGGAGGGGTTTGATGAGGAGGAGGAGGGGGGTTGAGGTTGAGGGGGGGTGAGGAGGGGGTTGATGAGGAGGAGGGGGGTTGAAGTTGAGGGGGGGTGAGGAGGGGGTTAGTGAGGAGGAGGTAGGTTGAGGAGGGGGGTTGAGGTTGGGGGGGTGAGAAAGGGGATGAGGATGGGGGGTTGAGGAGGGGGGTTGAGGATGGGGGTTGAGGAAGGGGTTGATGAGGAGGAGGGAGGTTGAGGAGGGGGGTTGAGGTTGAGGGGGGTTGAGGAGGGGGTTGATGAGGAGGAGGGAGGTTGAGGAGGGGGGTTGAGGTTGAGGGGGGGAGGAGGGGGATGAGGATGGGGGGTTTAAGGATGAGGATGGGGGGTTGAGGAGGGGGTTGATGAGGAGGGGGTGAGGAGGGGGTTGAGGTTGAGGAGGGGGGTTGAGGTTGAGGGGGGGTTGAGGAGGGGGATGAGGATGGGGGGTTGAGGGTGGAGGATGATGATGGGGGGTTGAGTAGGGAGGATGAGGAGGGAGTTGATGATGAGGAGGGAGTTGATGATGAGGAGGGAGGTTGAGAATGAGGAGGGAGGTTGAGGAGGGGGTTGAGGATGAGAAGGGAGGTTGAGGATGAGGAGGAAGGTTGAGGTTGAGGAGGGAGGTTGAAGTTATGGAGGGATTGAGGTTGAGGAGGGGGTTGAGGTTGAGGAGGGGGTTGAGGATGGGGGAGTTGAGGATGAGGGGGTTGAGGATGAGGGGGGAGGTTGAGGATGAGGAGGGAGGTTGAGGATGAGGAGTGGGGTTGAGGAGGGTGATAAGGGAGAGGGGAGAAGAGACACGGGAGAGAGAAGGGGGACACAGGGGGCAGCACATTTCCCACCATCGGCTTATACTCGAGTCACTCATTTTACCCAGTATTTTGTGGTAAAATAGGTGCCTCGGCTTATACTCGGGTCGGCTTATACTCGAGTATATAAGGTAAATTTAATTTGAAACAGCTCTGCTCGCTGGCGATGAGCACCTTTGGCGCTCATCACCTAAGTGCTACGAGTTAACGGCTCACCTCTCTTGGCCTAACTCATACGCACCACGCAAAGCGTGATGACGTCTCGCAGTTTGACAATTATATGTGATATAATGAGTTTAGTATAACTTTTACGCATACTTTTTAAAGCAGAGTGTGTTGGTCTAGTGGAAAGTGAGTTTTATAACATGTTTTTATTAGTAAGTCATTGGGTTTAAATCAATGCATTATACTTGTTTTCTTTTTAAGTTAGCTACAGTATTTATTAACATACATATGACTGATATATATGTATATGTGTAAATAAATATATATATATATATATTTATATATATATATAAAATAAAAAAAATTTAAGGAATGAGAATTGATCCTATAATTCGGCAATGAAAATAATTTTTTAAACTGATTGCTTACCACTGCATCACCACTGTAAATCCCTAATACAAATGTATAACAGTAACAGGCTCCAGACTAATCATTTATTCAGGTTCTTGTGGTCCTTTAAGGCAGAGCAACTGGTGCCTTAGGATTGTTTAAAAGGGGACCTCTATAATGTCCAGAGAAAGAGACACCGAAATCATAAGCTCTGGAGGATCTAAAATTTCCTTTGATTTCCATTACTCATGGGACTCTATGGTAAAGTGCAGCTTTATTTTGATTGCAGCCTAAGTCCCGCGATAAGTGCGTGCCGCGCTCATTTCGAGGCTTGCAATGAGCGCCTTTGTTGCTCATTGCAGCCAAGCAACTGCATCCCTCACTTTGCGAGGGCCGCAATTATTTAACATTGCTTGACCAACAGTGTAAACGTGACCATCACTGACAACTATATATATGATAGAAGGTACTGGTGAGTCATTGATGTCATCTATACTTTTGGATATTCTATGGTCCAGGAACACAGTGTTTAATAAACTGGACACATTTTTTAACATATTTCTGTCGTTGGGAGTGTACATTTCTTTGTGAGCCTACTTTTCATTGTGGTTGTTCTCTTCTTGGGTATATGATTTAGTTTTATGAAATGAGAACTCAACTCTGTAATATAGGTTGAGGTTTTGGTCATATCAAATTCTGATTAGTTTGGCATAAGCAAGAGGTATTGTGGGTGCCACCAGGGTCCAGCTGAGGCATAGATTGTTTTCTTATCAGAAGCTAACTTTTTATATTTAATATTATTTTTACTATAAGGAATTTAGCACTGATCTCTGATTTTAATAGTTCAAAGATTATTATGTATTTATAATTCTTATTGCAGTAGTTAATGTTCAACCATACTGTGTTACCATGACATCAAACATGTAATGAATCAGACATTTGTAGTAAATAGAGCATGTTGCCATACCACTATAGAAAAGGCTAATTGTATTGTTGCAATGTTCAGAGCTGCACATATGCACTTCCACATGAAGAGAAACACTGATAAAAAATATATATTGTGTCACGACTGAGGGGAGAGGGTCCATGTACACCACAAAACCCTCCTGCTTTCAGCTTACAGGAACAACCCCTGGATAGTGGGATTTTAGATATCTTAGCACCCAGCCTGCTTATTCTGCTCATGAACACCTATACAGGATCACAGGAGCAGGTGATGGTCCCTTTAAGATAGGACCCAGCAGCAAAATTAGGATACCAGTAAGTGATTAGCTCAGTAAAATAAAAAAAGTATTCCCTCTCTAGAATGACACATATACCATATTAATGTCAAACAGGGCACTTTAATGATCTGTTCATCTCGTTTATATCATTTCCACATGCCAGACAGCAAAGAACAATTTATTTAACTAATCAGAATATACTAGCTTTGACATAGCTTAATGGTCCCTATGTGGGGCAATATTAGCTCCTGGGATTTGGAGATGTCCTGTCTCTGCTACCCCATAGGTGCCAGAGAGTCTGGTGATACTAGCTTATCATCCCCTTCTGACAAGATGATGGCACCACACAAAATAATTAGCCATTGTCCTGCTTATCCTGTTTCCTCTGGCAGGATCTGGTACCAGTAGGGTTGAAAAGATAATTTGGAAAATAGCTTCTGGAGCCAGAATGTCTGGGTGGGGCTCTTATGCAGCAAGTCTGCCATGGGAAGTAACAAAATGGAAGTAAAACCAAATAACATGGAAGACTTAATGCAAAGATGACAGAAACATGGAAGTGGAGCTCTTTCTTCTTACACAGGTTCTTGTTAGCTACTAGGTTACCCATGACATAGAAGCCCTGGCATTACTGGATTATGGCCTCTAAGCCACATCATAATACAACATGTCAACCTTCTCATACAATGCAATAATGACAACATTTATTTTTCTTCAGTAAAACAAAATAAACGGTAACAACCCACAAAGTCAATATGGTTGGGACAGCCCCAAAGGTGAGTCATGACATAATGGTAAATCCAGCCCTGATCACAGGGGCGGTTAAACAATAAGCAGTGTAGACAGATGCTTAGTGGCACTGATAGAGTGACAATAATACCTCTCTTTTCTTGCTGCTAATTCCTCTTCTATGAATACAAAGCGTTGTACTTTCTTTTCCCTCAGCCTTTTTGTTTATTTTCTTTTAAATTGTAATATAATATGCACATTTTCCTTTAAATTAATGTTTTAAATATATTATATTTAATCTTTAAAACATAAGTTCCAGTTTATGAAAAAATATGGCCTTGGAATTTCTCAGAATGTGCTATAGTGGATGTTGACAAAATGATCTATTAATTTAGGATGCTTTTACTTTTCTTTATTTCTAGATTCATCATTTTCTGCTGCCAACCTGGTTATTATACATACATTTATACAATATAAAAAATGTATAGAGATGAAGCTGTGTTTAACCTTTTCCTTAAACAAATTGATATAATGGTTAGCCAATAGTTCACATATTTTGGAAAACAAATAAAAACATTGCAAAAACTTTAATCAAGTAATCTTTTTAAAAACATATGTGTATAAAACGAAAAAAATGCATAAAGAGTCCCTGAAAAAGAGATCTTTTTTTTTTGTGGGTTTGTAATTTGTTAGTGTGGAGTCCCCAATGTTGTAAGAACAATTGTTTGTGTTTTTCTTTATTAATCAAGGAAAACTGTCTGTGTTATAATTGAAAAACCTGCATCAATGATACTCAACTGCTATTGGCATCACCCAGTAGGTATAACTTGGTATTGATAAAATAGTATATCAGCTCCAATGGATCTCAGCCTGCCTGGTTTTTGGTTAATAATCTCAGGAACCAACAGCCGATTCCTAGTATTTTTGTTTTTAACTCTCTATTAGTGACACATAAGCAATGCTGGGAATATTAAGTATCCATAAATAGGATTAAAGACTCATCCAAGCTCAATCACAAGAGCTCCCATGTAGAGAAGACAGTAATTATCAACTTCTTTCCTTAGACTTTACACTGCAGGCAGGGGAAATATAAACAGTCCTAGAAACCAGAATAAAATTGACTTTTAGACACCTATGCCATAGGCTGTCAACCCACATTCATCTTATTATATATTATATAAGATTTTATGTCTATTCAAATAAATATTCCCAGGAAAAGGTTGACAGCTTCTTGACATATTGAATGCAGTAGAGACATTTCTGTTTTATTAGATATATATGGTAGAAAAATATTCTAAATATAAGAGTGTCATTGTTCAGCACATAATTGTAAAAAGAATAAAATATAAAAAATAAAAAAAAACTTAGAATTGTTCAATATATTGGTCTCTAAATTTTATGCAAACGACTTGGTCAACATCCGTGTAACCAGGGCCTAGGGGATATAGATTCAGACAGCTATGTTTGTTACAGCTCTTGTCTCAGTCACTTAAATTACTTGAGACCTGTACTTCTAGATTGTTAAAAGCCTGTATTCAGTTTTTGTGGATAGTTGACTTTTTAAAATGTGTTCAACATGTAAATCCAATGGACTTCAAGTGTATTAAGTTGGACATTTCCAGACACAACAAATGCACTGCACCTTCTCTATTTGGCCAGATACATACCTGATATTTCCCTCACAATTGACATTTTGGGCTACATATTGATTAAAACAATTTAAAGATTTGCTTTTAATTATTTGGTGTCACCCATAATATTTGGTTTTGATCATACAATACCTCTCATTAAATTCGGTTTTGATTATTTAATGGTACCCATTATATTTAGTTTTATATGATGGTACCCATTATATTTTGTTTTATATGATGGTACCAATTATATTTGTTTTTTATTATTTTACGGTACGATCATATTTTATTTTGGTGCAAATTGTATGGACTTTGTATTGGTACTTTTTAATACCCACTCTATATGAGGTGTATGCCTTCATCACACTGCTGTCAATATCCTAGGCCAGGGGTAGTCCATTATTTTTTACAAACCTATTTATCTCTTACTTTATTTTTATCCATACCATATACCTCATATTTCCTCCTATGGCAAATTGTATATACAGTATTGATAAACACCTATATATACACTGATGTACATTTAGGTACTTTTTTTCAAATCGGGCTGTAGTGACCCTTCAGTTATTGATTTAATATTAAAAATAAAGATTCACTTATTCAATCACATTGTTAATAGTTATTGGAGACCATTTACAACCACTTGTGGGATTTCACAATATCTTCTTTGTTACATAAATTTCCTTTTACTTGTGTTAATATTTCATTGCTATTTTCAAAACTGATTCCAGGGAGAAGCATATTGGTGTTGACACCTTTTGAATACAAATTAATTATTGAAAATTTACTTAAGAAACCTAAAACAGCCATATGAATGGTGTATAAGCCCCAGTTATTAAATAAATAAATTAATTAAAAAAAAACAACCTTCACATAATCAAAATGGGTTTATGACATGTGCACTAAAATTGACCACTCTATCCGGTAGGAATAAGCCTGTACTATAATAATTATAAATCAACGGAAAGAGGAGGGCGCAATCAATAAAATATCGTAATTTATATTTTATGATTACAATAAGGTGCCAATTCTGTGATTTTTTTTTTTCTATTCTGACAATTTTTTAAAGTTATTTACTCAGGTTAAAAAATATATTAAATGCACGTTCCGTATATAACCATTATGAACACTCTTAATAGAAACAAAAGGAAAAGAAAACGACGGGAAATAAAATAAAGTACAACTTGTTTGGAAATCTAGCCAGGTTAATTAATTGTACGCTGTAGTTCTATGTATCCAAAGGACCTCTTGCCATTCACTATTATTTCTCTCTCAGTTATGACTTATTTAGTAAGTTGCAAGCCTAATTTCTCACCAACATGATACTATACTTTTCTATGTAAACCAAATGTTACTAAATCTCATGATATTTTTTAACACAATCCTCTTCATTATAAACCTCCTCTGCCATGTTATGTAAGTGACAATATAACTTGATTCCATCCCATACTATTCAGTTTTCATTTCAGAACAGTTGTGACTTTCATAGTGATAACATAAATGAAAGGAAATTAAATATATTATTATTTATTACTTCAATTCTTCTATACCAACAATTGTTCAATCACTGATGAGGACATGTGAGTTACTGTGGAATATAGGAATAGATTGAGAGCTTTTATGGTTTTGTTGGTCAATGTCAATGGGAGAAAATAAACTGTGGGCCATTAAAGATCGGACATGTGAAACCAAAGAGGTCTGTACCATTGGTTTAAATCCAAGTAATATGGATTTCTGAAGAACCACTGTATGCCCTCCAACATATATTATTGTTTTTTGTGGGTTTCTTACAATACTGCCACCTTTATTTTAATTTGTCCAAACAGTGAAACAGAAATGGTAGACAAAATAGGCCACCTGGGATTCCAATAAAATCTCAATGCAGTTTTATTTTGACTGCCACTATAAAGTACCAATATGACTATAAATGTGTTGACAAATCCTTGTGGGATAAAAACTCCCCTCAAGCTGCAGGCCAATTAGGAGTTCATTGTGAAAGCGCCCATGGCACAGAATTTGCTAAATTCAAAAAATGTTTTTTATGCTCATGGCTACTAATGTGGTTTATTTCCCAAGTTACCGTCGTCATTCCAGAAATATACAACATTGTTTGTACATCTTCTGCATGTTAATATGTGGCTCAATATGCTAATGGGGTTGGAGGAGGGAATGTAACTTATTGATAACACTGTTGTGGCAATCATAGAAATAAATAAATAGGCTGTGATACTAATTAGCACATTAGAGCATGTAATTAGTATTTGTGAGCTGCTCATTTGATATTAATGAAGCTCAATCAATGTTAAATGACTCATGAATGATTCACTTTAGAAAAATAAATGGCCAATTCTTCATGCCAGTCTTAAGAATAACTTGAGTTTGGAGTTCTTTTTATCCTAACTATAATCAAACTATGCATGAATGTGCCAATGTAATATTGTTTATATAACTTCAAAAAAATATCCTTTTTATTTCACAGATAATCGTCGGAGAAACTGTCGTGTTTTGCCTACAGGTAGCGACAAGAGATTTTGAGAACCAGGAAAAAACACTTTTAACCGGGGATTGTTGTTACATTAATCCACTGGTGCGCAGGACTGTCAGGTTCCTTGGTAAGAAGTATTTTATTACTTTTATATTATGCTGAACCTTGGAGAATTGTAATTCTAAAATCTGCAGCCCTTGAATGATTTTATGGCCTTAGCATTACAAAGCATAGTTCCGGTTTTCTCTTATTTGGTGTTTTATAGGCAAATATGATAACTTCAAGAAATATCGTTATTATAGCTTTGTATTTTATCTGAGAAGATACAATTTTTAAAAGATACAATTTAATGTGATTATTTAAAGGGGCACGATCATGGAAAGGAGTATGGATAGAGAGATTATTATTATTATTATTATTATTATTATTAATGATGATGATAATAATGATAATAACAACCTTTTATTTGGAAAGCATCAACATTTTACATAGCAATATACAGAGGGACAATATAATTAGTGCAGTTAGTGTGTATTGCATAACAGTAACATTTAAAAATGTTGATACCGATGGAACAGAGTATCCTGTTCCTTGTATCTTCCATTCTAAAGCAATAGAGAAATAGAGAGGGTAGGTGGGACAATACATATGTGGGACAAGTGAGGGATAGATAGAGAGATTGAAGTATACAACAAGGGATAGGTGAAATGATGGAGAGATGAACAAGTGAGGGATAAATGGAAGGATACAACAAAGGATATGTGGAATGATGGAGAGATGGAACAAGTGAGAGATAGATAGAGAGATTGATTGAATGATACAACAAGGAATATGTGGAATGATGGATGGATGGAACAAATGAGGGTTCGATAGAGAGATAGATAAAAGGATACAACAAAGGATAGGTGGGATAATGAATAGATGGAACAAGTGAGGGATCGAGAGATAGATGGAAGGACAGAACAAGGGATACGTGGAATGATGGAAAGATGGCACAAGTGAAGGAACAAGAGATTGATGGAAAGATAGAACAAGGGATAGGTGGAATAATGAATAGATGGAACAAGTGAGGGATAGAGAGAGATAGATGGAAGGATACAACAAGGGATAGGGGGAATGATGGATAGATGGAACAAGTGAGGGATGGAGAGATGGAGGGATTGAGAAATGAATTGATGAACAGAGAGTGGTTGATAGAGAAAAGGTGTTATGGATATATAGAGAGATGGGTGGATATAGATAAAAGAGGAGTGATGGATAGATAGAAATAAGAAAAGGCAGATAGAAAAATGATGATGAAATTTTGAATGGAGAGATACATAGATGAGAAGTGGTTGATACTTGGCTATAGTCTGAAATATTTGTAATATTAATAAATATATCTATACAGATACAGATAAATGTGCATGATGATGGACAAGGACACATTTATATATAAAGATAAATAGATAGATATCCTTTTGTAAGAAATGAATATATAATTTCTACCTATATTCTGTTCTTTTGGGCAGGTGAATAATAGACAGACTAATAATGTATAATTAAAAAGACATATTATACATAAATCAAGGTACTGTTACACAATGGGTTTAGACGAACAGATAACAGACAAGAAGTATAGAAACAATATTTACAAAAATAAAACTTATATAAATCCTACATTATGTTATATAAAGATACATTATACTACCCCCTATGGTCAGCTTTTGAGGTTCCTTCTCCATCAGGTTCTCTGGTCAGGATTGTTCTGCTCATCTGGGCTCATCTGGTATCCTCCTGGCACTCTGGACTTTGGACTGTGTGCATCTGTGGCCGTCTGTGTCTTCCATAGATTCTTGGCTTTTTGTAAAAGGTTTTGGGCTATTCCCCACCCTCTCTATACATCATACATGGTAATAGGTTGAAATTAGACTTCCACCAGTTTTCAGCTGTCTCAAAATGTACACATGTCTTTTATACAGTTGTCTAAGGGTTGTTGTTTTTATTGTAAATAAGACCATTTGTGATTCTTTAGGGTTATTTTGATCTGAGTTTTCTTGCACCTGTTGCCATTTGCCACAGTACATACTTGGTTTAAAACTAATTAAAGTCACACAAAGATATATAGATGAAATATAAATGAATATATGTGTGGGCCTATTTTTCAATGTATACCAAAAATACATGAAGTATTTCTTATAATATCTTATAATAACACAGACTGAGATCCCGCTCCATGCGGATGATAGCCAGTAAGCTTGAAACAGCTGTACATGGATTGGATACTCAGCCTGTGTTTATTCCAACTTTGGCTTTGCATTAAAGCTGTGTAATACAGCATACATAAGCTTAAAGGAAGCCATGTTTGATAATGGCTATGGAATGAAGAGCGAGGCATCTGTGGCCACATTTGTGTGTCCCAGCTCAACTTCCCAGAATGCAGTGTAATACCAGTGTTTCTCGGAACTCTGAACTGGAAGCAGGTTTTTTAACTTGCTTTAGACATTCAAATGTGAACACAGATGTACTTTTTATTTGTTATTGTAACAGAGTTGGAACATGAATCCAATATCTCCGCTGGTATACGGTAAAATATCCAAGAAGCACTACAGTCTCACCATCCCCAACCTCCCATATTGGACGACACTCAATTGGGAGTCAAATAATACTGTCTTTATTTTGTTATGCAGAAATATATATACACACTAGCGAATTGCCCGTCAAAAAATGACGGCAATGGAATTGTAAGGTAGCTAATGTTGTTTTGTGTGTAGTACTGAAATATATAATACAAATTAATAAATGAATATACTTAACCTATTTTGAATCATTGTTGAAGAGCTGCAATCTGTTTTGATGTTGATGCAGCATTAGTGGTGTGGAGCTGCTGTGTAAGCGTGGTGAATTTGTGCAGTGTAATAGTGTGCGTGCACGAGACAAAACCGTTAGCGTAGTTGTGTAGTTCCGCATTGTTCTAAAATGCCGGCTAATGTGTGGTATGCGTCTGTAGTGGAATATCCGTAGGTGTTTTGTGGTGTTTTGCGTGTTTCTTGTGGTGTTTTCCGTGTTTAGAGTGCTGTAGCCTCGTTTTCGTTTTGTTCGTCGGCCATTTTTTCTCTCGCTTAGAGAATTTTTTAGTGTCTAAACTCTTTTATTATGAGTTAAATGAAGGTGTAACTTCATTTTTTGAGGTCCTGGATGCTCCCTCTTGCTGTAGGTAAGCTTTTTATGTATGTGTTGTGTGTATTTATTGTGTTTTTCATTTTTTCATGTCCGCAAGGTTGCGGGCGATTTTTGCGAGTCCGTAATGTGTGTTAACGTGTCTCGTATGTTGTTTGCGTTGCAACGTAAAGTTTGCGAGGGTTGCAGTTGCTTCGCGAGGGCTGCAGTTGATACACACACAATATACACACACATTATATATACACACACAATATACACACACATTATATATACACAAACAATACACACACACAATATACAATATATATAGAGCTGGAAAGCCAAGAGATTATTGGATATTTCGTTTTTGAAATAAAAACCGCATATAAGAAAATACCAATGTAATGTATCACATTATGGCCCCAGTGATGGCTGGAGATGTGACATCTCAGGGCCCAGCCTGCCACGCCTCACCTGCTCCTGCAGTGCGAGGCCTTTTCCCCTGTGAGGTCCCCACAAACCAGCCCAGGACTCCCTTCTATCTCACAACCCTCCCCCAGCTCCACTCACCGCTTCACCACCCCAGTTTTAATCTTGATCTGCCTGACGCGTGGGTCTGCCATGGTCCTGGAGCTTCAAAATAGAGCGACGTCAGTGGCGGAAACAGATGCGCACTCACACAGACTCAAGTCGCACACTGCAGTAAGGGCGGAAATAGGCATTGCGAGGGCTGCGGGCAAGGGCTGCAGGCAAGGGCATTGCGAGGGCTGCGGGCAAGGGCTGCAGGCAAGGGCCTCAGTTGCTGGGATGGAGCGCCGCAGCCCTCAAGCGTGAGCAACAGGCCGTAAGCTGCGGGCAAGGGCCTCAGTTGCTGGGATGGAGCACCTTCGGCGCTCCATCCCAGCAACTGAGGCCCTTGCCCGCAGCCCTCGCTACGCCCGCAAGCATGAGCAACGGCCCTTACGCTCACAATTATATATGTGATCTCTTTCCACAGGTAATACACATCCCCCATATTTGGCCACACAATACACATAGAGAAACAATATGTGTGGTCACACCTCCCTGAGGCTACCTGGCTACTTTGATACAATCAGACATTGATCAGATTACACTTCTTATGTCTCATAATGAAAACACTTTATACAATAGACTTCCTTATCTTATGAGGAGTCTCTGTAATAGGATTATCTATTAGCCTAGTAGCTGTAATATTCTGAGCCAATATATTCTGTAGAACATAAAACAACATATCTACAGTACAGCAATGTGATTATATTTTAACCATAACCATAAAACAGGGTAAAACAGTGATGGGTTCTGTTACACACCTCCCCCGTGACCATAAGCCGGCATACACGGTCTGATCCCAACAGATCGGCCTGGGGATGTCCGGACAAAAGTATTTGTTGGTCAATTCTCTAGTTTGACAACCCATCAGCATTACTGCAATTCCCATTTCCTCACATTTCAAGAACAAAACAAACGCACACTTCATACAGCATTCACAGCAATAAACATTTCAAGGAGAGGGAAAATACATTTTACAAACAGGTTTTACAGAGGCCTCTGTACGGGAGACAATGGCGAAAGTAAGCCAATTATCCAGGGATAGAGGCAGACTCCATTGAGCACATGATTGCAAAAAAACATAAACCACTTTAAAATACATAAAGTCACCTTTTACACATAACACACAGACATTGCACATATCCCCAGATAGCTGGGATCTGAGCGCACAAAACTACCGAATAGCGCTCAGATCCTATTCACACAGTTCAATTGCCATGTAGCTAAAGTCTTTCCCATAGTCTTTCATTATATGAATGGGCTCCATGGCATAGCTATCTGGGGTATCACCGCTCACGCAGGGCAAGTACTGAATGACCCCCCTGTATTTAAAGGGCCAGAATGAGTGACATACAGTCTGGTATGGCCGAATACTGTTTTTAAAGGGCAATATGTCCCAGGGCCATAGTCGCAGGGCAGGAGGCTGGCAATAAGTCCTCTCCAGGACAAAGTGGCGAAAGGCACTTCGTCACACATCTCCCCTTTGGGGGGAAGTCTAACCAGGCACCTGGATATTTCGCTGTGGGGATGGGGCAACACGCTGAGGGGACTTGAGGGGCAGAGGCCAGCGGCACTCTGCCCTGATGCCAGCTCTTCTGCCAGTATAACCTGCAGGACATCCTGCTCTCTACAAGGGACAAAGGGAGGGCAGAGGCCGACTGCACTCTGCCCCGCTGTCAGCTCTTCTGCCGGGGTACTTGGGACATATTCCGGCTCAGTAGTCAGGGAAAGGTGGGGGTCAGTGGGGGTTAACATTTCCTCTGTTAATCCTGGGGCCACATTAGGAGTTAGCTGGGAAGGGGAATTTGTACTTACCCTCTCCTCTGGTCTTCCCAGTGAGGGTAGTTGGGGATCTGGACAGGCTGTCCAGCATCTCGGTAGGTCAGGCACAGAGACCACGGTCCCATCTGCGCCGTCTGGGAGATTGGTGTCTCCCCTTGTTAGGGTAAGCTGTCGCTGGGGGGAGAGGGCGACACCTTCAGCTCCTTGGGGTTCACACTGCCGCTGGGGGTGAAGGACGACACCTTCGGCCCCCTGGGGTACACACTGCCACTGGGGAGGAAGGACGGCACCTTCGGCTCCCTGGGGTACACACTGCCACTGGGGAGGAAGGACGGCACCTTCTGCTCCCTGGGATACACACTGCTGCTGGGGGGGACGGACGACACCTTCTGCTCCCTGTGGTTCACACTGCCGCTGGGGAGGAAGGACGACACCTTCGGCTCCCTGAAGGGCCGGTAGAGAGACTTCGGTCCCATCTCTACCTGCCATCTGGAGGTCATCTCAGGACCAGTCAATGAGGTCTGGTTCTGCTTGTCAGGTCAGTTGGGGCTGCACGAAGCTGAGCAGGTGTTGGTAGTCCTGCTCCAGCTCCCACTCTCTTGTTACTAGGTGGGTCATGTCTTTGCTCACCTCGCCTTCGTCAACCCAGACATACATGCCCATCCGGTAGTCGTAGATGTCCCAAAACCTATACCCCTCCGTGCTGCCAAGATCAATGTCGTCCTTCAAGGCATCCCATAATAAACCCGGGCCATCATAATCATCCCCCTCCGGTAAGTCGTGTTCAGCCGTCCAGGGGGTAAGTCGAATGGTATGCCACCAGAGGGCCTTGTATGCGTTGTCTAGCCAGATCTCTCGCCATACCAGGGTCTCTAGTCTTGTCACCCACTCATCCAGGGGCTGCTCTCCCAATAGATACATCCGCATCGCCACACGCTTCTGTAGCCGCTGCTCATCACTGGGGAGACTCTCACCTCGCCGCCATTGGGCATCTTCCAGGGCATCATACCAGAGTTCCTTTCTGTCTGCATCCCTGTAGTCCGGGGCCGCCTTCTCCTCCTCATCGTGGAACGCTGTCCGAAAACTAGCTGGTTCCATCCTGCTGTAGCCAGGGGCGCTGTTCGGATACTAGCGTTGCCCTCAATTTGTAACTCCACGGAATGGTGTCTCCTATAGCTGTCCTTCTGACCGTGGGAACAATTCCGCCACTTGCCACCAAATGTAACGGAGTTGGAACATGAATCCAATATCTCCGCTGGTATACGGTAAAATATCCAAGAAGCACTACAGTCTCACCATCCCCAACCTCCCATATTGGACGACACTCAATTGGGAGTCAAATAATACTGTCTTTATTTTGTTATGCAGAAATATATATACACATCTCTTTCCACAGGTAATACACATCCCCCATATTTGGCCACACAATACACATAGAGAGATAATAGGTGTGGTCACACCTCCCTGAGGCTACCTGGCTACTTTGATACAATCAGACATTGATCAGATTATACATCTTATGTCTCATAATGAAAACACTTTATACAATAGACTTCCTTATCTTATGAGGAGTCTCTGTAATAGGATTATCTATTAGCCTAGTAGCTGTAATATTCTGAGCCAATATATTCTGTAGAACATAACTACAGTACAGCAATGTGATCATATTTTAACCATAACCATAAAACAGGGTAAAACAGTGATGGGTTCCGTTACAGTTATAATATCTTGAAACACATCATTCTAATATACAACTCTAGAGTTAATAATTGGTTATGATAAGTTATATTTATAAAATACACTTATTAAAGTCATAATGTTAAAACATTACTGTATATAAGCCATATGTTACACCTTTGCATCTTCAAGAGTCCACAGTGTGAATTTTACACACCATACACATATTTACTATATAGCACTGTAGTCTAACATATATCATACAATTATAAACCGAGATGTGTTTCCCTCCCTAAAACATTTTACTGCTCCTCCATTCTTCTTGCTATGTCCTCATCCCACAACTGTCATGGGTATTAAATATGCTGTATGAAATCTAAAATAGTAATTACAGAAAAGTTTACTATAAATATGTTTAAATGTATATCAAAAACAGGCAGAAATGTTACTTCCAGTGGCGGAGCTGGTGTAGCAGGTGCAAAGCAATGGGGCTTTCAACAGTATAGGGACCCTATACTACTGGAGGACTCTTCATTTTTAGGGGAGAGTGTCAGATATTTTTTTTTCTACACAGTGAAATGATTACTATAAGGGTAATCTGATCATATACTGTATTGGCCCGAATATAAGCCGCACCCGCATATAAGCCGCACCTATGAAATTCAAGGGGAAAAAACAAAAAACATAATATCCGAATATAAGCCGCAACTTGACTATAGTAACCCCCCCCCCCCCCCGGGCCCTTTTTGGGGTAGATATAAAAATTAAATCCTCTGTGCTTTGCCCCCTTTGCTGTCTGCCATTTCTCCTCTTCTGTACTCTTTCCCCCAGGGTCTCATGCTTGCCTTTAGGGACAATGTCCTTACCGGGTGCCCTCTGTCCCAGTTGTACCTTTTTGTGTGGAGTGCTGTACTCACTCAGAGGCTGGCATGCTGATCTGGAGATGAATCCAGGGCCTGGATCCAGGCCTCTGGGTATTTCAGGCTGCCAGTTGAGTCTCCAGTGGTTCTCAGCCGGGTCTCTGACGGAGGCTGCAGCTCCTGTCGCCGTCTCTCCTCTCCTACCTCTGCTTGGCTCTGGGAAGCACGCAGGACCA
Source organism: Discoglossus pictus (assembly GCA_027410445.1). Lineage (NCBI taxonomy): Eukaryota > Metazoa > Chordata > Amphibia > Anura > Alytidae > Discoglossus > Discoglossus pictus. Next base: position 124,180,436 of record CM050170.1, read on the forward strand.
CAGAGTCCCCAATTCAAGATGGCGGCCGCACCTAACAAGTGGCTCAACCAGGCCCCAGTCCTGTTTGGAGGCGGATCAACCTTCCAGGGCACTATAACTGTGCTGGTGGTTGTTTTGGGGATCCCCAGCAATTAATTTGAGAGTAGTGGACGCCCTCTGCATAGCTGCGGCGCACTGGCTCCATCGTCTTCACACTGCAGCTGCTAGCCACGCCCCCAAATCGGCACAACATTTTAAGGTCGCGAATATAAGCCGCACCTGTCATTTCCAACCTCGGAAATCAGGAAAAAAGTGCGGCTTATATTCGGGCCAATACAGTAAATACATTTTTGTTTTTTTATTGACCCCTACGGTATGTAGAGAAGTTACAAGAGGGACCCAAGTTATTTTGTACTAAGCCCTCCATTGATTATCTCCACTACTGGTTACTGGATATAGACAATTCTGTGCACATACAATTACACTATTCCATAGTACTGCACTGGCAACCTGAGGCCCACAGATGCCCCGTGAAAATGTGCTGCCCTAGGCCTGTACCTAGTTAAGAGCATTTTCTTAAGTGGCCTTCTGTAGTTGCAGAATGTGTTTAGTACATTGTGTTATAGTAATCCATATATAGACTAGTAATTTTCTCTGGTAATTAGCATACAGATCCTTTTGTTGTGATAATTAGCACTGAGCTCACAACTGACATTTGAGAATTCAAAAAGAAATGTTAAATAAAGAAAACAGCATGAATTGGAAAAGCTTTCCTCAGCGGTCTCATCAAAACGAAATATTGCAGACATTACCCAATATATGAAAATAACAAATCTCTCTTAGATGTAAGTTCTTCGTGGGATTCTTTTTTCCGAAACACAAACATTATAGCTCTGATAATTTACATTTTATTTATGCAATCAGTGAGCAGCCTATGTAATGAAAAAATAGCATATCTTATGGTTCCTGGAAGGGAAGAGTCAGCACATATCAAGTTTAAATTAAAGGGCCACTGTAGTACAAAATGTTTTAAAAGATTGTTTTAAAACACTGCAAAAAGTTTTTATGAGAAATAATTGAGGTGCAATATATCTGACCAGTTGTTACTTGGGACTGTGGCAGGGTCCCTCTCCCATTCTGCCTTTTCCCATAGGAGGGGCTTTCTTTCAGTCTCCATAAGCATTTCTGACCCTCCTCTTCCTTACACACCTCAGTTAATTTTTCAGCCTTTGCCTGGAGGGTGTTTATTCCCTCTCCCTTGTGTATTAAATATGTTGGATGAAATCTGCAATAGTAATTGCAGCTTTTTGGACCCTTTTTGCTTAAGTCTTTGGCTTTTCCAAGCCCTTCGCTTACAGCTTTTGCCCCCTATTTGCTTATATATATGTGAGGGAATTTACATTGCTGGAGAGCAATGGTTTTTAAATTGCACTGTTGATACCAAATTCAAATTGAGATTTGAAAGGCCTTTCACATGGTTTTCAGCAAGCCCTCAGGCTTTCTATAAGTCCTGATTCACCATTCACTTTATCATGGTTTTTGGCAATTTTATACATTTCATATTTTATATATTTGCCAATTTAAACTATCTGAATTCTTATTACACAATATAAATAAGCTTTAGCCTCATAAAATAAACAGAACTGTATTGCATGAACAGATATTTATTATAATGAATACAATTATATCAGAATTGTATCTTTCAATATAACAATTTACATGGTATGATAATTATGACAGTTATCAAATCAAGGTATATTTAAGTGATAAATAATTAGTTGTTAACACATTGTCCACATAATCATATACAAGACATGCCCAAAATGCCTAACACATATGATAGGACAATTATGAGTTGGTTTGGTATGTTCAGTAATATCTATTCAATAAGATACCATACCATTTTAAAGTTATACAAATTCTGCAGTCTAATTGTAATATTATCTAATACAAAAAGAAAATGTTTTTTTTTCTCAAGTCCAAAATATATTGTATTGCTATAACAGCTGATATATGTGATATTCATCAAAATAACCTGTAAGTTGTACATTGACTTACAATTTACGAGATTATGATGATATTGTTATATCAGATACATATTTAAATATTGATATAGCAATCTATTTTATAGTAAATTAACAAAATATTTCCATAATTGTAATGAAAATAAATATAGAAAAAATATGATATGATAGCCAAATTCAATGTCTTATCCATGGACCCCTTCAATGACTAGGCCCCAAGTAGCTCTAACTTTTTTATTTTCCTTCAAAAGAATTTCCTTTTCTTGGTGTGTAAATTCTTTTGGAAGTTAGCTGTGACATATATGCGTTTTTCTTGTTTTTTTATTTTTTTATTTTTTATTATTCTGTCTCTCACTGTTAAAATACAACTACCATTAAAATTATAGACTGATCACTTCTTTGTCAGTAGACAAACGTTCAAAATCAGCAGGGGATCAAATACTTCCCCCCCCCCACTGTATATATATACATTTATAACACCAGTAGCTATATATACAAGACACCACTGACTTTCTCAACAAACTCAGTCAGATTAAAGACCTACCTGCTAACACACTACTTGTCACCATGCGTGCAGAGTCTCTTTACAGTAATATCCCACACAAAGATGGCACTGAGGCATGCTTTAGGTTTCTTTCAACAAACAAGCAAAGCAATAAATATGGCCCTGATATTATTGTTAAACTAATAGAATATATCCTTAACCACAACTATTTTACTTTTAACCAAGATACCTACCTACCATGGATATCAAAATGGCTCCAGAATACGCAAATCTTTTTATGGCCAATCTAGAAGAAACATTCTTATCTGTCTCCATTTACAAACCATACAAATACTACTGTTACATAGATGATCTGTTCATCATCTGGACAGAAAGAGAAAGCAAACTCAGAGACGTTCATAATTCATTCAACACATTCCATTCATCTATAAAACTTAAATGGATTTCTCCACAGAACAGGTAAACTTTCTAGACACTACTATATCCATCACCAATGGCACTCTCCACTCATCTATATATAGGAAACCTACAGACAGATGTAATTACCTACACAGCTCCAGTTTCCATCCCTTCCACACCAAAAAAGCCATCACCCATAATCAAGCTATTAGATACCATCGGATTTGCTCAAACACTGGAGACCATGATAAAAACGTAAAAACACTGTCTGAATATTTCAAACAAAAGGGTTACAAACCCTGTATTATTACCCAAAAAATAACCACTGCCATCAAAATACCCCGAGAACACCTATTAAACTACAAAACAAAAGAAACTACTACACGTATACCTCTATTGATGACATACCATCCAATTTCAGAGGAAATTCGGAAAATAATCAAAGATTTACAACCATTACTGATTGAAGATACTGAATTAAAATAAATATTCCCAAAACCTCCCATCCTTGCATTTAAACAACCACCAAACCTGAAACAAAAACTTGTCAACAGAAAATTGGCCAATGAACAACTGAATACAAAAAATGGAACTAAACCTGGTAACAAACTTGCCTGTATATTATGCCAACACATTTGTAATGATGATACAGCCACACATAACAACAAAACCTCTAACATCAAAGGATCATATTCATGTACATCGTCCAATGTGGTTTATATAAAACAAAATGTTACATTGGAGAAACCAGCCAAAAAATGCATTTAAGGATGAATTTACACAGGCATTCAATAAGAAAGCATAATGAAGACAGTAATTGTAGCCCAGAAGGACACCATTTTAGCCAGAAAGATCACTCCATCCAAAACTTAAAAGTCAAAATACTCAGAGGACAATTTAAAAGCATCCAAGAGAGAAAAGCATTTGAAATAAAGATGATCACATTCTTCAACACTAAAAACACAGGACTTAATATAGACTTGGGTTTTCTAACACATTATCAGAATTTCATGTGATTTTTTCCTCTTATACCATAACAGACTTAGCACTCTTAGTCAGGTGTTTGTCCAACAGGAAAGATATCACTGTGGACTACAGTGCTCTGCTTTTTCATGTATATATTGATGTATATATTGATGTATATGTGTATAAAATATGTGTATATATGTTTCCTTTGCTATATGGTGTTTATTCCGCATATATGGATGCTGTTTCCACTCTATCTGCATCTGCTGTTATTATTCAAACTGATTGTTCAATCTCATGTAGTATTGCTTCAGACTTGATAAAGAGAGGTTAAACCTCTCGAAAGCTCTTCATTATAAATAAGACGTTTGTCCAATACAAAAGGTATGAAATTATATTGCAATACTCATTATTAATCTATATATATGTATATATATATATATATATATATATATATATATATATATTAATAATTACTAAATTACTATATTTTTATTTATATATATATATATATATATATATATATATCACATATATAGTTGTGAGCGTACGGGCCGTTGCTCACGCTTGCGGGCTCGCGTAGGGCTGCGGGCAAGCGTATGGGCCATTGCTCACGCTTGCGAGCCGCGGCCCTCGCATAGCGAGGGCTGCGGGCAAGGGCCTCAGTTGCTGGGATGGAGCGTCCCATGCCAGCAACTGAGGCCCTCGCAACTCCTCCTCTGGCTGTTCTCAACTCCTCCCCAGGCTGCTCTCAACTCCTCCCCCGGCTGCTCTCAACTCCTCCCTGGGGAGGGACCGGTGGACATGCTGGGGACTGAGGTGAGAGAGACAGCCTGGAGGGAAAGAGAGACAAGAGGGACAGATAGACAGGAGGGACACAGATATAGAGACACAAGAGGGACACAGATAGAGAGAGACAGGAGGGAGAGAGACAGAGAGAGACATGAGGGACACAGAGAGAGACAGGATGGACACAGACAGAGAGAGAGAGACATGAGGGACACAGAGAGAGAGAGACAGGAGGGACACAGAGAGAGACAGGGGACACAGAGAGAGAGAGAGAGAGAGAGACAGGAGGGACACAGAGAGAGAGAGAGGCAGGAGGGACAGAGACAAAGAGAGACAGGAGGGACACAGGCAGAGAGACAGGAGGGACACACAGAGAGAGACAGGAGGGACACACAGAGAGAGACAGGAGGGAAACACAGAGAGAGGCAGGAGGGAAACACAGAGAGAGGCAGGAGGGAAACACAGAGAGAGGCAGGAGGGACACAGAGAGAGAGACAGCAGGGACACAGAGAGAGATAGACAGCAGGGACACAGAGAGAGAGACAGCAGGGACAGAGCAAGGGACAGAGAGAGACAGGAGGGACACAGAGAGAGGCAGGAGGGACACAGAGAGAGGCAGGAGGGACACAGAGAGAGGCAGGAGGGACAGAGAGAGAGAGACAGCAGGGACAGAGCAAGGGACAGAGAGAGAGATGAGGGACAGAGAGAGACAGCAGGGACAGAGAGAGAGACAGAAGGGACAGAGAGAGACAGAAGGGAAAGAGAGAGAGACAGGAGGGACAGAGAGAGACAGGAGGGATAGAGAGAGAGACAGGAGGGACAGAGACAGGAGGGACAGAGAGAGAAAGGCGGGACACACAGAGAGAGAGAGAGAGAGAGAGAGAGGACAGAGAGAGACACAGGAGGGACAGAGAGAGACAGACAGGAGGGAGAAACAGAGAGACAGGAGGGATTGAAAGAGAGAGAGAGACAGGGAGGAGGGACAGAGAGACAGGAGGGATTGAAAGAGAGAGAGAGACAGGGAGGAGGGACAGAGAGACAGACAGGAATGAGGGACAGACAGAGAGAGACAGACAGGAAGGAGGGACAGAGAACAGGAGGGAGGGACAGAGAGATAGACAGGAAGGATGGACAGGGCGAAAGATACACAGGAAGGAGCGACAGAGAGAGAGACTGACAGGAAGAAGGGACAGAGAGACATACAGGAAGGAGTGACAGACAGAGATGTGAAAAGTGAAGTGGAAGAGACGGGAGGGAAAGCGGGGTGGAAGAGACAAGGGAATGGAGAGCAGGGTGGAAGAGACAAGGGAAGGGAGAGGGGGGAAGAGAAACATGGGAGGGAGAGGGGGAAGAGAAACGGGAGGGAGAGGGGTGGAAGAGACACAGGAAAGGGAGATGGGGGGAAGAGGAGGGAAAAGAAACGGGAGGGAGAGGGAGGGAAAAGAAACTGGAGGGAGAGGGAGGGAAAAAAATGGGAGGGAGGGAAAAGAAACGGGGGGAAGAGACACAGGGGAGGGAGAGAGGGTAAAGGGGACACCGTGGAGTGAGAGAGGGGAGGGAGAGAGGGAAAAGGGGACACAAGGGAGGGAGAGGGGGGAAGATACACAGGGGAGGGAGAGAGGGGATGAGACACAGAGGAGGGAGAGGGGGGAAGAGACAAATGGGGGGAAGATGCTCGCAATAAGCACCTTTGCCGCTCATTCCGAGGCGCATGATGATCGTCAAAGGTGCTTAACGCAAGGACAGTAAAGTAGAGGGAGGAGAGGCTCTCATTGAGAGCCTACCGTCAAGTAGAGGGGGGAGAGGTAAAGGGGGAGAGGCTCGCAATGAGCGCCAAAGGCGCTCATCGCAAGGCCAGTTAAGTAGAGGGGGAGAGGCTTGCAATGTATGGCAAACACCATTGCCAGACTTCAAATTTTATTGCCGTCATTTTTGATGGGCAAGTCGCTAGTATGTATATATTTATATGTGTGTATGTTTGTATGTATAAATAATGTCATATAAAAAGGATTATTTTAAAAGAAATATATCACATAATGTATGATTACAATGTTCTGACAACTTGATGCTCCAAGCTGTCTCAAGCTCATGTTCATTGCTTTAATGACCTCTTCTATCCATCTCTAACACTGCCGTCCCTTTCTTTGTGTGCCTTCAATCGTTCCCATCATTAGAGTCTTCAGCCTCATAATCTCACCTTCAATTTCCTGAAGTACTGATTTATTGGATCTTCTTGCAGTCCAAGGGACTCTAAGCAGTTTTCTCCAACACCACAATCCAAAGCCATCAATTCTCGGATCTCAGACTTCTTTATGGTCCAGCTCTCACATCCATATGTTACTACTGGGAATACCATAGTTCTATAAAGGAAATAGTACATAGTAAATAGTGAAATGCATTGGAGATGCTTAGGAAATTGTCCTCTTTGATTTTTATCTGTGTAGTGTTAATTTTCTTCAATTAATATGATTTATTTTATATGGAGTAAAAGACTCTTGAAATGTATAAAACATGGTCTTGTAAATGCATGACAAAATGTTTTGGACTACAGTGGCCCTTTAAGTTTTTTAATTATTCTTAAAACACCTTAATGAACATTTCTGTTTTTGTTATTTTCCCAGTAACCTATAAAGCAAAGAGGGGATAATCACATTAGTACCTCTAAAATGCTTTTTGATGGATTTATTAACAGGTTACATCAAATGTGATGTTTCTTGCATCGTCTAATTAGAATGTTTCTGTTAAAAATGCATTCATTAGCAGGACTTTGTAAATGTAAAATTTATAGGTAAAGGTAACCTGTAAAAAGTACTTCAAGTTCAACAATTAATCCAGAAAAGAACATACACAGACATTAATGGCCTTTGCTCTCTGATGTTTATCAGTATTTTTCATCTAGAGCTCACACATCCATTAAAGACTTTAAAAAAAATTATAGCACCCAATAAGAAGTTATTGATTTAATCACTGCTGTTATTATTCAAACTGATTGTTCAATCTCATGTAGTATTGCTTCAGACTTGATAAAGAGAGGTTAAACCTCTCGAAAGCTCTTCATTATAAATAAGACGTTTGTCCAATACAAAAGGTATGAAATTATATTGCAATACTCATTATTAATCTATATATATGTATATATATATATATATATATATATATATATATATATATATATATTAATAATTACTAAATTACTATATTTTTATTTATATATATATATATATATATATATCACATATATAGTTGTGAGCGTACGGGCCGTTGCTCACGCTTGCGGGCTCGCGTAGGGCTGCGGGCAAGCGTATGGGCCATTGCTCACGCTTGCGAGCCGCGGCCCTCGCATAGCGAGGGCTGCGGGCAAGGGCCTCAGTTGCTGGGATGGAGCGTCCCATGCCAGCAACTGAGGCCCTCGCAACTCCTCCTCTGGCTGTTCTCAACTCCTCCCCAGGCTGCTCTCAACTCCTCCCCCGGCTGCTCTCAACTCCTCCCTGGGGAGGGACCGGTGGACATGCTGGGGACTGAGGTGAGAGAGACAGCCTGGAGGGAAAGAGAGACAAGAGGGACAGATAGACAGGAGGGACACAGATATAGAGACACAAGAGGGACACAGATAGAGAGAGACAGGAGGGAGAGAGACAGAGAGAGAAATGAGGGACACAGAGACAGGATGGACACAGACAGAGAGAGAGAGACATGAGGGACACAGAGAGAGAGAGACAGGAGGGACACAGAGAGAGACAGGGGACACAGAGAGAGAGAGAGAGAGAGAGAGACAGGAGGGACACAGAGAGAGAGAGAGGCAGGAGGGACAGAGACAAAGAGAGACAGGAGGGACACAGGCAGAGAGACAGGAGGGACACACAGAGAGAGACAGGAGGGACACACAGAGAGAGACAGGAGGGAAACACAGAGAGAGGCAGGAGGGAAACACAGAGAGAGGCAGGAGGGAAACACAGAGAGAGGCAGGAGGGACACAGAGAGAGAGACAGCAGGGACACAGAGAGAGAGAGACAGCAGGGACACAGAGAGAGAGACAGCAGGGACAGAGCAAGGGACAGAGAGAGACAGGAGGGACACAGAGAGAGGCAGGAGGGACACAGAGAGAGGCAGGAGGGACAGAGAGAGAGAGACAGCAGGGACAGAGCAAGGGACAGAGAGAGAGATGAGGGACAGAGAGAGACAGCAGGGACAGAGAGAGAGACAGAAGGGACAGAGAGAGACAGAAGGGAAAGAGAGAGAGACAGGAGGGACAGAGAGAGACAGGAGGGATAGAGAGAGAGACAGGAGGGACAGAGACAGGAGGGACAGAGAGAGAAAGGCGGGACACACAGAGAGAGAGAGAGAGAGAGAGAGAGAGAGAGAGAGAGAGGACAGAGAGAGACACAGGAGGGACAGAGAGAGACAGACAGGAGGGAGAAACAGAGAGACAGGAGGGATTGAAAGAGAGAGAGAGACAGGGAGGAGGGACAGAGAGACAGGAGGGATTGAAAGAGAGAGAGAGACAGGGAGGAGGGACAGAGAGACAGACAGGAATGAGGGACAGACAGAGAGAGACAGACAGGAAGGAGGGACAGAGAACAGGAGGGAGGGACAGAGAGATAGACAGGAAGGATGGACAGGGCGAAAGATACACAGGAAGGAGCGACAGAGAGAGAGACTGACAGGAAGAAGGGACAGAGAGACATACAGGAAGGAGTGACAGACAGAGATGTGAAAAGTGAAGTGGAAGAGACGGGAGGGAAAGCGGGGTGGAAGAGACAAGGGAATGGAGAGCAGGGTGGAAGAGACAAGGGAAGGGAGAGGGGGGAAGAGAAACATGGGAGGGAGAGGGGGAAGAGAAACGGGAGGGAGAGGGGTGGAAGAGACACAGGAAAGGGAGATGGGGGGAAGAGGAGGGAAAAGAAACGGGAGGGAGAGGGAGGGAAAAGAAACTGGAGGGAGAGGGAGGGAAAAAAATGGGAGGGAGGGAAAAGAAACGGGGGGAAGAGACACAGGGGAGGGAGAGAGGGTAAAGGGGACACCGTGGAGTGAGAGAGGGGAGGGAGAGAGGGAAAAGGGGACACAAGGGAGGGAGAGGGGGGAAGATACACAGGGGAGGGAGAGAGGGGATGAGACACAGAGGAGGGAGAGGGGGGAAGAGACAAATGGGGGGAAGATGCTCGCAATAAGCACCTTTGCCGCTCATTTCGAGGCGCATGATGATCGTCAAAGGTGCTTAACGCAAGGACAGTAAAGTAGAGGGAGGAGAGGCTCTCATTGAGAGCCTACCGTCAAGTAGAGGGGGGAGAGGTAAAGGGGGAGAGGCTCGCAATGAGCGCCAAAGGCGCTCATCGCAAGGCCAGTTAAGTAGAGGGGGAGAGGCTTGCAATGTATGGCAAACACCATTGCCAGACTTCAAATTTTATTGCCGTCATTTTTGATGGGCAAGTCGCTAGTATGTATATATTTATATGTGTGTATGTTTGTATGTATAAATAATGTCATATAAAAAGGATTATTTTAAAAGAAATATATCACATAATGTATGATTACAATGTTCTGACAACTTGATGCTCCAAGCTGTCTCAAGCTCATGTTCATTGCTTTAATGACCTCTTCTATCCATCTCTAACACTGCCGTCCCTTTCTTTGTGTGCCTTCAATCGTTCCCATCATTAGAGTCTTCAGCCTCATAATCTCACCTTCAATTTCCTGAAGTACTGATTTATTGGATCTTCTTGCAGTCCAAGGGACTCTAAGCAGTTTTCTCCAACACCACAATCCAAAGCCATCAATTCTCGGATCTCAGACTTCTTTATGGTCCAGCTCTCACATCCATATGTTACTACTGGGAATACCATAGTTCTATAAAGGAAATAGTACATAGTAAATAGTGAAATGCATTGGAGATGCTTAGGAAATTGTCCTCTTTGATTTTTATCTGTGTAGTGTTAATTTTCTTCAATTAATATGATTTATTTTATATGGAGTAAAAGACTCTTGAAATGTATAAAACATGGTCTTGTAAATGCATGACAAAATGTTTTGGACTACAGTGGCCCTTTAAGTTTTTTAATTATTCTTAAAACACCTTAATGAACATTTCTGTTTTTGTTATTTTCCCAGTAACCTATAAAGCAAAGAGGGGATAATCACATTAGTACCTCTAAAATGCTTTTTGATGGATTTATTAACAGGTTACATCAAATGTGATGTTTCTTGCATCGTCTAATTAGAATGTTTCTGTTAAAAATGCATTCATTAGCAGGACTTTGTAAATGTAAAATTTATAGGTAAAGGTAACCTGTAAAAAGTACTTCAAGTTCAACAATTAATCCAGAAAAGAACATACACAGACATTAATGGCCTTTGCTCTCTGATGTTTATCAGTATTTTTCATCTAGAGCTCACACATCCATTAAAGACTTTAAAAAAAATTATAGCACCCAATAAGAAGTTATTGATTTAATGTGCTCCAGACATGACAAGTTGCCATGAATGGCATATTCTCAGATAGTAATTAACCAATTAGCCTAGTTACTCTCTTGCACAATATTTGGAACCTCCTTCTGTGTCCCTTTAAAGGGATTCTTTAGGCAAATAGTTTTTTATTTAATGCTTTAATTGGCTAATTTAATCGATCCTTCTCAATATAATTGTGCCATAAAAGATACTCTTCACATACTTCTAAGAAGCCCCCAGAAGAACAGATTCTATCATACTGGATCCTCCCCCTTTCTTCCTGTTCTTTCTCATGTAGGATGCCATGTTTCAAAGATGTAAACTAAGGTCACGGGCACAAGGAAGGGCATCACATTACCATTGTCTCAAGCTGCTAACAAGAAAACGATGATGTGATTGGTGGCTGAGCAGTATGAGATGCTGGTAATATGAATCCCCTTCCCTGTGGTCATGGCTTTAGGTCACAGTTGTACAAGATGGCAGCTATGATGAGAGCGATCATGATAAAAGGTAGCATTTTAACAAGGTAAAAATCTTATCCCATTATGGATCACTACCTTGTGGTGGTGAAGGGGCTTGTGTACCTCAGTAAAGCTGTGAGCTATTCTATGTTGGGTCACACAGAATAGGCAGGTCATAGCAGAGAGGTAAAACAAATTGCTGTCCACTGGAGAATGAAGTCAAAATTTAAATTAATGGTCCAACTTAAACTTGTTCTGTTAAATTATTAAGTAAACCTGCACCCACTAATGGAAGCTTTCCCTTAGCCCCAATTGCTTCCGGGACCGCACTGAGACAGGATCCTTCCAACATATTTGGTGGACCTGCCCTTGGCCGGCATTCCACTTATAGAGGGACGTTTTTTCACTAGCTTCTGATATCTTTAACTCTGTTATATCCACAAGCAGAAGTCTGCCTATTAGGACACATTAGCTCATTGCTTTCTACCTCCCAAAATAAACTTCTTCAATACCAAATGTTGGCAACAAAGAGCCATATTGGAAAACGTGCACCCTTCACCTACATGAGCTTATAAATAAATTAAATTGCATATTGATAAACAAAAGGCTCACACATATCATTAAAGACTCTAACCAGGGGTTCCAGATTTGCATAAATGTAGGGATAGACTCACCCCACAGCATTTCTGTATCATAATCTCAAGTCCCCTGAAGGAAAGGGGGGGGGGGCAGTGGCTGGCCAGAAGAGGCCAGATGAAAATGAGTTCGGCCTACCCCAACTAGGAACATAAAGGAATACAATGAGAGGAGACTACCGTCTTTGTTACACCACTCACTTCCCTTTTTTACCTAATTAGTTTTTATCTTCTAGTTTAATCTTTGTTTCTGGAAATTTTTATAAAAATAAAAAGCCTATTACATTATGGCAAAAACCACAGATTTAACATCACCAACAGGGATTAACTAATAATTAAAACAAAATTCATCTCTGTAACTTCCTATCTAAAATTGAATATTATCTTTGTAAATATAAAGTACATGCTTTGTAATGATGCCCTATCTATATTTTGATATCATTGTATTATATTTACATACTTTGCCTCAAATACAACTATTTTTTTATGTAAACCTGCAAAGTTCAGATCAGCAAAAAAATATTCAGATCAGGTCACTTTTACTAAAGGAAATAGCAATACACTTGTGCTTTGACAGAACATTTGTCAGTTTGTGGTGTTAATTAATTAGCAAACCTTAATGACTTTGAAAAGTGTATGCATTCTCAGAGCTGATAAGCTCATTCACAGGTTCCATAAATACCCATCAAGAATGAGTGTTTGTGCTAATAAATAGTTTGTTCAATTATCTTCTGTTCCATTATAGAAACACCAGTTAATTAAAGGCAATGTCTAGCTCAAAATTAAAGTCCACTTATTCTAAATGTAGAGTAAGATATTAAAAAGCACTGCAAAGCAAAGTTACCACAGTACTTGGGAAATGTTTTAGTCGAGGATTAGGTAAGTTTTGTCCTGTATGCTCACTGGGTCACTAATCAAATACTGTAGTTACTTTCCCCATACAGTTTTACACCCAACCCTAACGTACTCTACCCAGTTACCATCCACATACAATTATATTCCCAACCCTACCCACCTGACATACTCTACCCAGTTACCATCCACACACAATTGTAACCCTACTCACCTGACATACTCTACCCAGTTACCATTCACATACAATTATATTCCCAACCCTACCCACCTGACATACTCTACCCAGTTACCATCCACACACAATTGTAACCCTACTCACCTGACATACTCTACCCAGTTACCATTCACATACAATTATATTCCCAACCCTACCCACCTGACATACTCTACCCAGTTACCATCCACACACAATTGTAACCCTACTCACCTGACATACTCTACCCAGTTACCATCCACATACAATTATATCCCCAACCCTACCCACCTGACATACTCTACCCAGTTACCATCCACACACAATTGTAACCCTACTCACCTGACATACTCTACCCAGTTACCATCCACACACAATTGTAACCCTACTCACCTGACATACTCTACCCAGTTACCATCCACACACAATTGTAACCCTACCTACCTGACATACTCTACCCAGTTACCATCCACATACAATTATATCCCCAATCCTACAAACCTGATGTTCTCTACCTAGTTACCACCCAGATACAATTCTCCACAACAATACTCACCTAACATACTCTACTCATTTACCATCCATATTCAATAAATCTACCCAAATGTAGGAGCCTTTTCCAAGGGCAGGAGGTTAAACCAACGTGAAGGGACACCATTGCATTGGATGGGCCCATAGGAAACCTGCTGTGATTGGGTCAGGGCAACCCGGTAGAGGGAAATTGAAGTAGGGAATAATACGATATTGGTATACTCTGTGTTCCTAATCCTATATAGCAAGCTTTGTATTTTGCAATTTTTATATGCAATTATTCTTTACTATGTGGGTCTATTGTGCTTTCTTCCCTGCTGCTGCCTGTTACTTTCTTATTTGTATGTGTCCTTGGAAATGAATGAACTTCTGTTTAGTCCAGCTGAGAGCATTGCAGATATAACAGATTCCCATTATGAAAACACTTATTGTGCATTCCATGTCTTCTCCCACCTCAGGATTCCAAGGGCAACATAGCCATAATACCCCATTACTATATTCTATGTGGAGGAGTTCAGGAACAAGAAGTCAGGATTTGAAGGGGGACGATTTAGTGGTAATGTGAGAAATGACTACTTTACAGATAAAGTAGCAGATAAGTGGAACAGCCTTCCAGATTTAGGCATGTCTGGTGATAAGTGTAAGGCTATCCTGAGGCTTAAGAAGGTTGAACTTTAGGCAAACCAGATGAGCTTTTTGGTTCTTATCGCTAATCAAAACTATGTTTCTATATTTCTATGTATATTTTATAACACTTCAAATTGTAACATTGTTGATGCCATTATAATCCAAAACTTTCAGAAGGCATTTAAAAGTTTAAAAGTGCTTTCTACATGGAGAAACAAGTTCTGATCACATATGGTGGCTTCAAAGTCCCTTTTAACAAAATATTATTTGTGCAACCAATTTACTGAATTATGTTTTGTTCTTTTTTTGCAGGAATTTATACTTTTGGACTATTTGCTACAGATATATTTGTAAATGCTGGACAAGTTGTCACAGGGAATTTGGCGCCACATTTTCTAACAGTTTGTAAACCGAACTACACAGCACTTGGTTGTCAGCAGTTTACACAGTTTATCACTGATGATAACCCTTGCACTGGAAACCCAGAACTTGTCATCAAAGCCAGGAGAACGTTTCCATCCAAAGATGCAGCTCTCAGTGTTTATGCAGCTATGTACCTGGCCGTAAGTAAACCTTGGCATCATGCATTGTAAACATTGCAAAAGTATTGTACAGTGTATACCTATTCTCTGTTTATTTTGTACTAGAAAAGTAATATATTTAAAAAAAAGGGGGGACAACTGGGATTGGATCTCACAACCTCTTACATCAAAATCCATGTCTGAGCCATGTCTGTTTATTTTTAAGTGAGTAGAAAAATAGTTAAAATATAGCTAAAATATAATCAATGTGATATTGAGAATGAAGATTTATCCCAGTGCTTAACACTATTTCACCTGCATATGAGTAACTTTTTCAAAGACAATCGATTGCTTTTGAAAAAATTGCTTATTTGTGGCGAAACAGTTGTTAGGCTGTAATAATGCATATCATATTATAGCCAGAATTAGGTTTCCTTTTGATTAAATTATTCAGACGCTATTATGTTAAAAGGCATCAGACTTATTTGGAAAAGTTTCTAGTGAATTCAAGATCCAAAATATATTGGCACTATATATTGGCACACTTTTTTTAAGTGTGTGTTTTTAAGTTTGCACCTGCAATTAGGAAAAAGTTGGGTTGATGGTAGAAGTTGTATTTTTCTTGTGGTACCAAGTGTTAACTTTGGTTGATTTGTAAGCTTCCTGTCTTCTCTTCAAGACAGACTCTTAAGGAGTTTATATTTGGGTCATCAGATTAGCTGAGTCTTCTAGGTAGGAGGAATCCCATTGAAGTTCACAGGCCTGCCTCTATCTATATTTTTCTCTTTGAGTCCAAGGTGCTGCAAGGTTGCGTTTAATGCGGCATTGTTATTGAAAATAAATTTGCCATTTTTAAGTATTCACTATGGTATTCTTTTTTAATTAGGTTAATACAACATTTCCAAATGCACATTGACATGTATCATTTTTGTACCCCAATATTGTTGTGATTCAAGGGGAAAATCTGCTTGTGACATTGGCCAGTTCCAAAAATGTAATGTGAACTATTGTATGAGGGGGTCATGAACAAACTGTTTAACTCAAATCTCTGCATAATTTTGTTTGTATGTATAGGTGTGTCTAAGCAGCTCAATTATTTGGATTATATAAAAGCTCTTAAAAAAAACCTTTTTACACTTTTTCAATGTACTGTTTGATGTAGAGTGGTATTGATACATTTCACATACCTATTAATATTGGGATTCTAGCCCCGAAACTACTCAAATACAAAAGAAAAGTAAAAAGCAGTTGAGCTACAAGACTGTAAAAAAAGAGTTTTACTGTAAACTTGCTGAATGTTATTTTTTTCCCTAAAGTGCATCAATAAGCTGCCATAGTTGCTCTGTTGGCGTTTTCTCCCAATTAACAGACTTACATAAAGAGGGACTGTGCCAAATGTAATCTTCAGTTCGGAAAACTGCAGAGAATGTGAAAGTGAGAGGGCTGAGTGACAGGCGCCCAAATTAAGTGACAGCTTTGACTCCGAGCAAAGTTTTTGCCCATATGTGAGCTTTTAAGGGCTTTCAAAGTCTTGTACTCGAAGGCCAGAAGTGATATGATAAGGAAAGCAGCATTCGAAAAATAACAACATTAGAAGAGATGTTAGGTATTTGTAGTTTGTGTGGGCTTTAAAGGATCGCTATATGATAATGTATGTATGTGTGTGTTTATATATACAGTACATATATAAAAATATGAACAATTATTTATATATATATATATATATATATATATATATATATATATATATATATATATATATAATTTGTATGTGTATTTATCTTTATGGTTTGATTATGGTAATGATGGACCTGATATTTCAGTTATCACCAAAACTTTAGAAACATCTGCACATCAGTGTTTAAACACTTACAGCCCCATTAAATTGCTCCAACTTTCTTTTTTAGCTACCCTCAAATGATCTGGGGGTTGCAGGCGGAAAATTCCTTCTGGCTGTAAAAATCTGAACTCGTGCCAGCTAAGCCTTTGATCTTTCAATCCTGTAAATGTTACAATCGCAAATCGCTATTAAATTGCTACAAGCCCTCAAGCCCGCAACTGTTTTCACACTCGTAAATGGCGAATGTAGCCAAAAATCCTACAGGTACTAGAGAGGACCCGCAAGGGGTTTAAACGCCTGTCCGTAGCACTGTAAATGCAAATATAAACACACTACTGTATTTTAAATTACAGTAAAAGTGATTAAATGTATTAAAATTAATAGCACAACATTCTCGAGCTCGCAAATCTGCAATAAAAAATATTTTCTTTTATGCTTAATTTCCGTGTTATATCGATCACGAGAATCAGTGTTTTAATACATATAATAGAACTCGCATGGACTAGAATATTATATTTATAGATTTTTTCATATTACAATATTTCTGGAATGCGGGTCCGATCGCAACTCGGACTTCAAAACCGTAATTACGGTTTTGAATAATTTGCAGGCATTTCTAATTTAATTGCTCTGTAATTCCAGGACATTTCATGGAATTTAATGGAGCTGCTAATGTGAAATTACCACATAGCTGTTTTTATTCAACACTTAGATAACTCAGTGGCCGGGCAAACTTGAGAGTTCATTACGAATATTTTCAATATTATTATTAAAGTGGCTACCACAGTCATCAGCCGTGAGACAGGAAGGGGCAGGAGGTGCGGGGAGGGCAGAGAATGTGGCCAATAAATGTTTGGGGTTGGAGGCCAAATTTAATATTAATGTGGAAAAGTAGCCCTGTTTGTCAAGATTGAGGGCATAGTCATCGGAGCGTAGGATAAATTTGTAGTGATGGAAGTCATCTAAGGTGTGAGATTTCCTCCATAGTCGTTCAGCAGTGCGGGAGCACCTCTGGATGTATCGTGTTTGTATAGTGTGCCATGGTTCTAGGTGAGAGCGGGTGCGTCTGCCTGTGGTTATGGGGCATGGGTGTCAAGGGTGGAAGTTAGAGTCAAGTTGTAATGTGTGGTGGCAATGTCCGGGTAACTGAGGGTGGTGAAGGGATGAGATAGGGTTCTAGTAAATTGGAAAGATGTTGTGACTGAGTTAAGTGCTTGAAGGTTTCTGTGGATTTTGGTAGCCAGAGGTGAAAAATGGCAGAGATTGGAAGGAGTTGTGAGGCTGTAAGTCAGGAGATGGTGCTCAGAAAGAGTGAGTGGGGAGATAAGGTTGGAGATAGGGCAAAAATGAGGTCAAGAGAGTGTCCAGCATGGTGTGTAGGGGATTCTGTCCATTGAGAAATGGCCAAGGAAAGAGATAAGAGCAAGTCATTTTGCAGCTGTCCGTGAGGTGGGAGTGTCAGTGGCAATGTTGAAATCTCCAAGAACTAGTGAAGGTATGTTGGAGGAAAGAAAGTGAAGGAGCCAGGTGACAAAATGATCCAGAAATTGAGAGGCTGGTCCAGGCGGGCGATAAATGACAGCAACCCTCAGAGAGATGGGTGAGAAGTGATGGATAGCGCTCTTGTCAATACAATTTGTCAGGACTATCCCACTGATTGTAAAGAAATCATCACATTGTAGTTAAATGTGAATTATAGTTAATTTGTGTCTATGTAAAATTGTGTTATCATAAATAAAGATAGCACTTGATGAATGGTTGTTATCAAACTAAAATAAGTCATAATAACAGAGTCAACGTGTATGTAATCATTTGTATCCCAAAGGATTAATTTGCACAAATGCTAAACTTTATAACCTAACATTATAACCTGGAATTAAAACTGATTCTATTGTTTTTTTTATGTATATTATCTACACAAAATTGTTTATAATGTCAATGATATTGTGTTTCATGATCCTTTCAAGTAATTTTATTCTGGGTTTCAACCTTTATTTATTTTTTTACAATAATGTCCTAGGCTGTACAGTCAATATTTAGCTTTTCTGAGTGTGTTTATATCACAATTGATTAACAATAAAATACTATTCATTTATTCTATATGAATAAATGAATAGTATGTAAATCATCTTTATGTTATGGCACAATATTCATTAAATTACACATTACAGATTGTGTATTAATATGTTACATGTTGTAAAAACAGATTTAAAGGGCTACTGAGGTCCTTTCAAAATGTACAGTTGAAGAACTACACTTGAAAATATGCTAAATTTTTAGAATGTATAAAAATAATAATACAACCTTAAAGTTTAGAGAGAGTCTGTCACCCCAACAGGAAGTTGATTTAATCTGAAAGAACATTACAATGTTTTTCTCTGCAGCAAATCATTTCTGAAATATTTAGAATTTAATTTGCATCTCCTTTTTGTTAAGGGGCTAATTGCCAGATTAAATTGCAGGTCTTTATTTTGGCCACTTCAGAGACAGACAAGCAAATTGTAATCCTAAATGCACGTCAAAGCAGCTAATTAACATGTGTGATCTGCTCATTTGCATGTAAATAATGCAACATAGCATTTCCCAGGATTGATAGAACAAAATGGATAATAAAACAACAACAAATTGATTTTTGGGTGACAGTGCCCCTTTAATATATCACTTTTATATGCAATTATGCTGCAATGGAATCTACCATTTTAGCTTCTACTGATCTACTTCTTGAGGGAGGTGGCTTTGAATGCGGAGAGAAAGTATCTATCTGCACAAAGAGAATGTGTCAGCTGCAACTGCCAGTGATCTCATTAGGACTAATGCAAAGCTCATTTTAGAAATGCATACCATGTTGAGACAGACTGCAATTAAGCAGCCTGGTAATTAAATAGAAAGTCTGCATAAAATGTAATTATTTTTTCATTTTCTCAAAACCAGGTAATTTATAAAAACAACGACATAATAATAATAATAATAATAATAATAATAATAATAATTATAAAGCTATTTTTATGGCTGATAACGAGTTTCTCTGGAATCAGAAAATAACTACAGTTAAAAATACCTGAACACATCAGATGGGGTAACTAAAAATATCATCAGGCAATTACAAAGTATCAAACAGTATTGATCTTTAGATACTTAGTGTAGCGAATAGTGTCATCAAACGTACCAATTAACAAATGTTATAGATCTTTTCATGTCTTGGAAAAGTGCACAGAGAGCAAACAATCTTTCAATGTAATAAGTAAATGGATCTCTTCAAAAGACTCCTTCATCAGCAGCTATCCGACTGGCTGAAGTGCAATGACAATAAGAGTCAACATAGAATTAAAGGGAAAAAAAACTCACCAGTTGTGTTGTGCACCATTAGATATAGAGTTGAAAGGCATGTGGATAATCGCGCTGAAAGTGCTGTTGAATTAATGGAGTTAGAGGCGTTTTAGTTGGTGGTTCTGGAGTGTTTGAATTATTTTTTTGAATTTGCTGTATGTCAGACCCCTCCCCTGGGTTGAGATTCAGCTCCAGAATCCTCGTCCTTGGCTACAGGAATACTACCTTGGACCGTGGAGTGGATGGGCTTCTTGGTGACTTTCTTCTATTCCAGGACCATCAGGATGCAGAATATAGATCAAGGAGAGACCACATTCCAGAAAAGTGTCCTAATTAGGAAAAGTTGGAACACTTATAGTCAAACAGAATAATACAGGGTGGTTTCAACCCTCAAACATGAACCAAATATGTGCCCTTAATCTGATAACTCAAATAGCTTCACTGGCCAATCGATGTGTGGGAGTTAATTCCATCACAGGGTGAGCTGGTGGTTAGATCAGAAGCTTAAACACATGCAAAGTTATCTTCTAAACTAGTTAACTCACTTAATCTATATTAATTGTCTCTCCACAGCTAGATAATCCCATTAGGCAAGTTGTTATCAAGATATACCATTCATTGTTCACATTTCCTGTCTCTGGAGATGGAATTATAAGGGACTGGAATGGTGGTGGTGGTGGTGGGGAGATATTTCAGTAGTGGTTAACTCATAGTGGATTTTTCACTGACTAAGATATACTTAAAGTGGCTGGTACAGGAATGTATAGAGTACCTTAACATTCAGTTTTATCTATATGTACAATGCCCCTTTTAGAAAAGGAAGTAGGTACAGTGCAAGAACTGCCTGCCTGACGGACGTTTCGCCATGTATCTGGCTTAATCATAGGCTTTGCTTTTCATTCTATTTTGTGATAGTAAGCTAAAACTTGAGACCTGATTTATTGTGAGTTCAGCCTCACTAATATTTTATTGTACAACCTCCCCACCACCCATTTATCTTCAGTCTAATGCATAATAAATGGCTCTGCAAACCTATTTTATATTATTCAACCCATCTTAATGATAGCTTCACTGTCAATCTACTGTGCTCCCATTTATTCCAGAATCAAGTTTAAAATTATGACCTTAAATTATAAAGCCCCATAAAACATTGCACTCCGAATACTCCCCCCAACTGCTTCTGTTCACTCTACTTTTGATCTGTGCCTTTCCTCTTCTCTTGTTCTACTCACCTGCAGGATTTTTCTACATTAATTTGTCGGAATTCACATACAAAGCGAGGCGAGCAGTTAAGCCATTGAAGCACGCGGGACTAAGCCTGCAAGCAGTTGAGTAACGCAGGACTTCCAACCTCGGAATCTCACGGGCACAAAAATACGACTTTAACAGCCGAACCGCGGAAATCGGAAAACAAAAAGGAGGAAATTTGAAAGTACACAAGGGGATAGGCTAACAAAAGCTGAACATTGTGTGGCAAACAGCATTGCCATGACTTCAAATGTTATTGCCGTCATTTTTGACGGGCATGTCGCTAGTTACGTGGTGTTATAAGTGCTACAGACCTTCACATATTCCTATATAGGAGTGGCTTATTTATTGTGTAAGAAGGACAAGGGGCTTTAAATGAAAAGAGGGACTGTCCCTTCACAAAAGGGACAGTTGGGAGTTATGCCTCACTGAAAACTGTGGCTATTTTACATACAAAACTAGCATCATAGCCTTCAGATGTTTAATAAATCTTGGGCATGTATGCTCATCCCTCTCCTTAAGAAACAGGCTTCCCAGACAGTCTTTGATTTAGGTTTAACACTGTGTGATTGCAGTTGAGGCAGTAAAATAATTGCCTCAGCTTTTGTTCACACTATGTTAAACCTAAATAATGACCTATCGGGTGGTCCTTGATGAGAGGTGTAGGAATTACCAAATTATAACACACAGAATAATCTCTAACAGTGCGATATTTATTTAATTAAATCAATGATTAAATTCATTAAATGCATTGACAAGGCATTCATTGCTTCTAGCATCTGCTAGTTCCACCATCCTGCCCCCTCTCCTTCTGCTCTTAATGTTGTGCCCATACCAAATTGTTTATCTGCTCTTATGGGTACCCTTCTGTTGCTATGGCTACCACCCAACCCAAGAATCTTATGGGGGGCTGATATGACCAAAATAAGTATTGCTTATTTGCTTGCCTTCTCACGACTGTGTTCATCTTTTCAGGTATACCACCCCACCTATCTCTCTTAGCCAATCAAATACCCCTTTTTTTGAAGTAAAGTCCCACATTTAACAGACTCCTTAGTCATTTTTTGTTTCACTAACTGATTTAATGGCACATTTCCTGGATTAAGAAGCATCTGATAGAGGCAAATCAGTAGTGTATGCAAACATTTTGTTGCATGAAAAATACCAAAGTAATCATTATTAAACTTACCCTTAAGTTTGCTTAAGCTCTTAAGTTTGCAAGCAGTTCATGTTGAGAGTGAACAACTTTTAAAATACCTTCTAAAATTAGCATAACATTCATATTTTGTTTGGCCAATCACAGGCATCTATAAAGTTGTTTCAAACTGTCAGTTTGTGCAGCAAGGCATTATGGAATATGTAGTCTTAATTTTTCCCTGCACAAGGAAGTAAGGAAGAGACCAGACATTGCTTAGTGGTTTTCTGCATTGTCTTGCTGTTAAAAAAAACATACTTGAATGCAGTGTTTCTATTGGTTGGTACACTGTGCCTATGTAGGCATCTCTGGGGGTGTGGAAAACATTTTTTTTAAATGTATATAAAAAAGCCACTAACACTCTGTAGTACCACCCAATCACATCACAGCCCTGCCCCCACAATGTCTGTAATGCACTGTAGCCCTTTCTGTGCAAAGACAGAAAGGAGAAAGAGAGAGGAGAGAGAAAATGAGAGCAGAAACAGGAAGAGAAAGAGGAGAGCAAAGACAAAGGACACTGAGAGGAGAGAGAGGATAGAGAAAAGGAGAGAACAAAGACAGAAAGGAGAGAGAGGGAGAGGAGAGAGAGACGGAGAGCAAAGACAGAATGGACAGAGAGAAGGGAGAGGAGAGAGAGAGAAGGAGAAGAAAGACAGAAAGCAGAGAGAGGGAAGGGAGAGGAGAGAGAAAAGGAGAGGAAAGACAGAAAGGAGAGAGAAAATGACAAAGAAGGAGAACAAAGTCAGAAAGGAGAGCGAGAAGGGAGAGGAGAGAGAAGGAGAAAAAAGACAGAAAGGAGAAAGAGAGAGGAGAGAGAAAATGAGAGCAAAAACAGGAAGAGAGAGAGAAGGAGCGCAAAGACAAAGGACACAGAGAGGAAAGAGAGGAGAGAGAAAAGGAGAAAATGGAGGAGAACAAAGACAGAAAGGAGAGAGAGGGAGGAGAGAGACAGAGAGCAAAGACAGAATGGAGAGAGAGAAGGGAGAGGAGAGAGAGAAGGAGAACAAAGACAGAAAGCAGAGAGAGGGAAGGGAGAGGAGAGAGAAAAGCAGAGCAAAGACAGAAAGGAGAGAGAGGGAAGGGAGAGGAAAGAGAGAGAGAGAGAGAGAGAGAGAGAGAGAGAGACGGAGAGCAAGGACAGAAAGGAGAGAGAAAAGGACAAAGAAGGAGAACAAAGACAGAAAGGAGAGAGAGAGAGAAGGGAGAGGAGAGAGAAGGAGAAAAAAGCAGAAAGGAGAGAAAGAAAGTTCAGAAGAGAGGAAATGAGAGTGAAGAAAAGAGAGAGGGGAAAGGAGAGAAGGGAGATCAAAGATAGAAAAGAGAGAGTGAAGGAGAGCAAAAGGCAGAAAGGAGAGAGAGAAGGAAGAGAGGATACGACACAAGAGTGGAGAAAATAGAAAAAAGAGGAAGGAGAGAAAGGAGAGCAAAGGGAGAAGAGAGAGAGAAGGGAGAGGAGCATGGAAAGGAGAGAGAGGGAGAGAGAGAGAGAGAGAGAGAGAGAGAGCAAAGTCAGAAAGGAGAAAGAGAGAAGGGAGAGGAGAGAGAAAAGGATAGCAAAGACAGAAAGGAGAGAGTGGGAAGGAAGAGGAGAAAGAGACAGAAAGGAGAGAGAGGGAAGGGAGAGGAGAGATAGAGGGGAGGGAGAGAGAGACAGACAGCAAAGATAGAAAGGAGAGAGAAAAGGAAAAAGGAGAACAAAGACAGAAAGGAGAGAGAGAAAGTTCAGAAGAGAGGAAATTAGAGTGACGAAAAGAGAGAGGGGAAAGGAGAGAAAGAGAAGGGAGAGCAAAGATAGAAAAGACAGTGTGAAGGAGAGCAAAAGGAAGCAAGGAGAGATAGAAGGGAGAGTAGAGCAAAAAGGAGAGTGGAGAAGAGGGACAGGAGAAAGAAGTGAGAGGGTAGAGGAAAGGAGAGAGTTAGGATAGAGGAATGGGAAGAAGAGAGAGAAATGAGAGTGATAGTAGAAAAGAGAGAGAAGAGGAGACGGGAGATAGAGGAAAGGAGAGGGGAGAGAGATAAGGGAGAGAGAGAAAGAATAAAGAATAAAAAAGAATTAAAAATAAAAATCGTACAGATTGTACCAAATTATATTTTCACATTCCAATTACTGTTCTATCAATTCAAATTTCTATTTTGCAGCTAACTTCCCAATGAAATTGAATCCTACAGTCATTTATGAGGGGTAATTACTCCAGTGAATATATTATGTATCTATGTATGTATGTATGTATGTATATATATATATATATATATATATACTGTATATTATTGTGTGTACATTGTAAGTCGTCTGAAATCAATTATGTTTTGTAACAATACCATATTTATAAAAGTAAATTCTGATAAACTCCCTCCTGTGATTTGAACTCAGTGAGAACATATTGTAATTGTGTATAATATATAGATCTAAATGTAACTTGTCTGATACTTGATTATGCCAGTATAATGATTGTTTCCAGACAGTAATGTATAATATCGCACTATAAGATGAGACATGTATTTCAAATGAATGACTAATTAAAGAGCCACTTATGTCCCATATGTTTAGTATAAAGAAATATAAAATGGGCAAAAGGTTCTAAAAAGTAAAAATATTTGAAAAGAGCCTTTATTTTTTAACCAATTTATATAATGTTCTGGTCATGTTTACTGCTGAACCTATTCTATCTGTTTCTGTCTTGTCAAGCAGGAGAAAGCCGTGGAAAATTCTGCTTATGTCTAATGTAAAAATGCAATGACAGACACATCTGCAATGCTTAAAGGGATATGGAAGGTTCCTTGATGTTACTAAGTATATAGTATCCTTATTTACTGACATACTTTATTTTATTAATAAGTGCTTATAAACTCTATCAACCAAAATCAAGTTGTGTTAGGCTATTCTCAAAGAGCATGAAATACTAGCTATATGTGTTATCTGTTTTTTTTTAATTGAATCAATCCTGAGAAATTCCATGTTGTTGTTGCTCTATTCATACACAAAGGAGCAGTTCATGCATATTAATTAGCTATATTGATGTGCAAATAAGGAATACAGTCTGCTTGTCTGTATAGTGGTAAGAATAAAGTTCTGCAATGCTATCTGATAGTTATACCACTCTCTTGCCCTTATCTAGCACTCTGAGACGCACATTAGCATACAGGAGACACAAATCAATTTTAAATATTTCAGAAAGTATTTACTTTAGAGAAAAATCACTGGTACAATGTATAACCAGGTTTTAACGCTCTTTAAAATTAAATCAATTTTTTTGTTGGGTGACAAAGTCCCTTTAATATAATCAGAGCATGTTTCAGTCTGTAAATTTGGACTGTGTGTAAACTGGATCAGCTCTCAAAGTTACAAGTTGGTTACATTGTTGCAAAGTACCTAGCTGGCAATATACTGACCAGTTACAATGTTACAAGTCACCAAAGCCTATTGTCATTGGTCAGGCTAACTAACTATTGTCATTGTCACAATCAGAAATCATATTATCATTGCTCAAACTAAATACACAATGTTTTATGTTCTCTGGTTTGTGACTTGTAACATTGTTGCTAGACAGATTATTAAATGTTTGGTAAGAAACAAGCAGTGATTATCAGAAAAAAAAATATATATATATATTTATATATATATAAATAGGCTCAGTGTACGTACAAAGTTATTGGCAGGAAAGTAAAATCCATCTTTGCACACCCACAGGAAGGTTATATAACCATGTACACACAGGAAATGCAGCAAGGAATGGAGTTTCAAATTTCAAAGGAAGTACTGCTGCTGGATGGAATCACATGGTTGGATGGGGTCTGAGGTCACAGCTGAATCCGAGCACAAGGATATAGAGAGAATGAGAATACATATCCCAGGCTGATTTGCAACATAGGAACCCTAGTATGGTACAAATATATCTGCTTTCTCCAGATTGGCCAAAACAAATTATGAATTTTATGCTAATTATAACAGGAAATTTCAGGGGTATCAACTGACAAAAGTCTCAGCTTGTAAACTGAAAAGATTTAGCAAACATCACAGTGAGTTTGTAAATATTTATTTTTGGTATTTTTTCATGCAAAAAAATATTTGCATTCACTACTGATCCTCCTCTATCAGATGCATTCATAATCCAGGACACTTAGATATGCCTTTAATGTAGATACAAGGATTCACCAAGAGTTTTCAGCACATCGCCATCTCCAAATTTTCCAAATATTTGTCTTAATTTTTTGTAGTTAAATCTTTGATAACAAACTCTAACTAAATTGTATTTATTTGTAATTAAGTCATTATCCCCATGGATTACACTTTAACTATGCAAAGTTTTTATGAACGTTAAGTACAAGATAATAAGTAACGGGCACAAAATATAATTTAATGAGCGTTGCAGTACAAAGAAGCAATTGCACTCTGACCAAATACCAGGTTTTTCTTTGCTTTGTCATCTCTTTAACTGCAAAAATATTACAAGCTGCTAATATGGGTCATTTCAACTTTTGCTTGTACTGTCGTTAAATGGGCAATTAGTAATGAGTTTTAAAGTATTAACACACTGGAACCATTGAATCTTGTGTTAGTGTGAAGGTATTTTTGGTTATTTCTGCTACTAAAGGGTGATAAAAACCTAAAACATAGAAACATTGCCTGCCAATATTATCTACCTCAAAGGGTCAATGTACATATGAAAAAAATGGCTGTTAAAATGAAAGTTCATACATAAGTATACTTGATTAAAGCTCTTACCTTTATAGGTTTCTGTCCAACGTGCTGTGCTTTGCTTCTTAGTTCCACCCATTTTGCAATTAAGGACATGCAGCCCTGTTTTGTGTTATGGTGTCTGACTTGTGTAGATCTGAGCTCTGATCTACACCAGTTAGACATCAGAATACACAGTAGCAAGTCTGCTACAGCAAAATGGGTGGAGCTAAGAAGCACAGCACGTTGGGCAGAAACCTACAAATGTAAGAGCTTTAAAGTATAACTACTAGCATTACATAGTTTAAACATAAAAATTAAAGTGCATGCATAAGCTTACTGGATTTATAACAACCATTATTGTTATAGCACAGTGATTCTTAAAAGGATCACTTTAGCCATATGCTCATCCTGGTAGCATGTGAATTAGATATAAAAATAATAAAATGTAAAGGTTGTTTATTATTATTGTGATAATTGTTAATATTATTATTATTCATCTTGCTTTGTAAAACATTTCCGCAATTTAATTTTTAGTTAATTAAAAAACAATATAGAAAATATTTGACCATAGCTGACCTTAGACTCCCTACTTATAGGGACAGAAAAATCATGTAATTATGACTCTTAAAGGGACACTGTGATCAGAATGAATCATATACAGTACAACTAAAGTGATACGGTAAATCTGTTATCTGTTACCTATTTTAAAAATAGTTCTTATTTGTATTTTCTACCAGTAGCATGGCTTACTGTCTTGTCTCATCATTGCAGAGTTCTCTCCATTAAAGTGGACGGAAATGTTCGGAATCTGACTAATTTCTTTAGTACGTTTGCACAGCCCGAGGAAACATTGTCTTATTAAGAAGTCTTGCATTGTTTACTGGTTTACATATCAGTTGCAACTCACTAACAAACCCTGACATCCCTGTGGGCAAAGGAATTACTTGCCTATTCACTGAATCATTGTAAGAGAATAAAAATACTATGTATTTCGGCACCACGATTTTTAAGCGCACCCCAATTGCGCCCCGACGCATGCATACGTACCCACACAACAGCGCGCACAAAAATACCACTCCCGACATCTGCATGTACTCCAGCAGCTGCACTCACCCTGTACCCATCCTCCTCCTCCCAGTGCCCATCCTCCTTCTCCATATACCCCCTGTGCCCATCCCCAGGTCTCTCTCTCCTACCAGTAATGAGGGCTCTACCAGGGAAGCCAGTACATAACTGATAATCTGTTTGTTCAGGATGGGTACAGGGAGAAGGATGGGTACAGGGTGAGTACTAACCTTCCTGGCTTCCCTGGTAGAGCCCTCATTACTGGAAGGAGAGAGAGAGACCTGGGGTGGAACTGGGCTGGGGATGGGCATAGGGGGTATATGGAGAAGGAGGATGGGTACAGGGGGCACAGGGAGAAGGAGGATGGGTACAGGGTGAGTGCAGCTGCTGGAGTACATGCAGATATCGGGTGTGGTATTTTCATGCATACTGTTGTGTGCCCGCGTGCGTCGGGGCGCATTTGGCGTTCGCCGAAAAGTCGTGCCGCCATCTCAGCACAGATAGGAAAAAGTATTAAAGATATCTGGAAGTTTCCTGGATTATGAATGCATCTGATAGAGGAGAATTAGTGGTGTATGGAAACATGTTTTTGCATGAAAAAAATCCCAAAATAAACATTATAAACTAAAGTTTGCAAATTTTGTTTGTTGATTTTGAGAAGGAACGCCCCTGGAAATTTAAGCTAAATTAGCATAAAAATCATAATTAGTTGTGGTCAATCAGAGGCAAGTACAACAATGTAGCTGTCTGGCTGAGACAAAGCTGCTCAGGGGGCAGTTGTGATACTGACAACTGTTTGGCTAGGACACAACTCCGCACAGCCAGCTCATGGGCTAGGACGCTCCCCCTTTATAGGTTCCTCGGGGGTGGAGCTCACTTAAGGAATTTCAAATGTACTTTGATTTACAAATATACAGAATTCCCCATTCAAATGATTTGATATGAGGCGCCCAATCAGACAGACACACACACACAGGAGATCCCCCAAGCTGCCAGATACCTTTTAATAGTAACCTTTCCAAATATCAGGCCACTGCCGTCTTATATTTTAAATATACTCTTTTAAAGAAGTACACTTGAAAGTACGCAAAATGTTTTTTGCAATGTCAAATATTAACACAAGCTGCAATCTGTTACCTTTCATACAAAATAATGCTGTGGTGGAATGTACCATACTGGCGTCTATCACGATTTTGATGCTTCTCGCTGCACAGTGGTAATGTGGGAGCTAAAATGCCAGTGCTTTCAACAGAAAAAATGGAACGCTAATTTGTTTATAATGACACACTCTTCTGGGAAAGTAGCAGGCAAGATTTGCTCAAGAGATTAAAATTAAAAAAATAGTTGCATTTAAAGTTCAAAAATAGTGTGCATTAGTTTGCTTCCTACAAAATATTTTCATCATTCCCAAAATAATAATGACAATATAGAAAAACTAAGCACAGTGCTCCTTTAAGCTGGAGACCATGGACTTGTGGGATTTGGGGATCTGTCATGCAGTGAGTAATGTGTCTGCAAGGTATTGTGGGTAGTGCGTACCTACAGTACAGATAGGTTCTCTCAGGTTAATTAAGAGTGCTTATGTGTATAGACTGTGAAAGGGACACTGCAAATCCCCAGTTATGACTTAAATGAAAAATATAGGATGAAAGCATTTGTAATCCTATGTTTCTCAATACATTGATAGCTAGTTGAAAAATATACTCAAAAATTCAGAGTAAGTTTGTTATCACAGTGAATTATGTCATGCATCCCCCCCCTCCCATGTTATCTGTTAGTGGGACGAAGAGCCAGAGCAAGCACTTATTGACAGTGAAGGTGACCGCTGTGTTGGAGAGTAGTGAAGGTGATTGCTGTTATGGAGAGTTGATCAGGTGTCCACTGTGTTGAAGCATAGACAAGGTGTTGGAGCATAGAGAAGGTGACTGCTGGGTTGGAGCATATACAAGGTTACCACTGGGTTGAAAATAGAGAAAGGGACCGCTGTGTTGGAGCGTAGAGAAGGTGACCACTGTCTTGAAGAGTATTAAAGGTAGTTGATGTGAGCAAGGGTAGACAAGGTTTCCATTGTGTTGAAGCATAGACAAGTTGTATGTTGTGTTAGGGCGTAGACAAGGTAATTGTTGTGTTAGGGCATAGACAATGTAATTGTTGTGTTAGGGCGTAGACAACGTAATTGTTGTGTTGGAGAGTAGAGAACGTGACCAATGTTTTAGTGAGTAGAGAAGGTGGTAGGCTGTGTTGCAGCATAGATAGGAAGATGGGGCGGATTGGAGTGTAAACAAGGAGGCATGTTGGGGGTCAGATATGGAGGCAGGCCGTGTTGGTGTGTACAAGAGGAGGCATACTGTTTCGTTGTGTAGAGAAGAATGTTAGCTGGGTCAGTATGGGTTTGGCTATGTCAGGTTGAATAGAAGGAAAAGGAAAAGGATCGTGTAAGCCTGTAGAGATGAACTGTGCTAGAATGTCGAGAAGAATATTGACTATTTTTGGGTGTAGATAAGCAGGTAGACGATTTCTCAAAGTTGCAAAGGAGACAATACCTGTCTGGGTATAATAAGAGATAGATTGTGATGGAGCCTTAAGAAGGCACACTGTGCAGGAAAGATTACAGACTCTGCACGGATCATAGAGATGGAGACAGAATATGTTCATGCTTATTTACTGTTTTTATGTCATCCAGTTCACCAACATGCAGATTAAAAAATGTCATGGCCCACCACACCCAAGAACTTGGAAAATGCTGCTCTGCAAAGCAGTGTCTCTAAACCTTCTTGATCTTGGCCCTGGCTGGTTACCTTTTTAGTGCTCATGGGACAGCCTTTTAAGATCCAGAATATAATGGACAGAATGATACTACATATGGCGCAAAATTCTAATTTAGTTTTGAATAAAATGTATTTTAACTGCAGATACATTAATCAAAGTTCCTCTATAGCTGTGACTAATGGCAGTTTTAAGGTTAAAGGTTTAGGCTATTCTCATCCCTCCTTGTTTCTGAGGACTAGCAGATTGGGCCTCAGGGACTGGCACTGGATCAAGTACAGGACCATTACTACAGAGCATATAAAATATGTTCACTAAGACTCATTACTTACAAAGATCTCTAATCTACTTTCATCCTCTCGCCTTACAACATCTCCAAATGACCCCAGTCCTTAACAACTTATCCCTCCCCTCTCTACCACACTGATCCCTGCCCTCTCAAATATTTTCAACCTTTCCCTGGACTCTGGCAAGTTTCCTTCTTTTTTAAAACATGCCATAATTACACCCATTCTTCGGTAACCCTCATCTGATCCAGCTTCTGCATCTGTCGCCTCATCTCTCTACTTCCCCTGGCTTCAAAACTGCTTGATTGACTCATTTACAACAGTCTTATCAACTTTATTTTCTCTAACCGCCTCCTTGACCCCTTCTGGCTTCCTACCTCAACACTCAACAGAAACAGCACTCACTAAAGTAACGAATTACTTTCTCACGCCAAGTCAAAGGGTGAATTCTCTATCCTAATTCTTCTCTATCTCTCTGCTGCCTTTGACACTGTTGACCACCCAAATTCTCTGCTCTCTTGGCATCCATGAAACAGCTCTCTCATGGTTCTCATCCTACCTTGAAGACAGAACATTTAGTGTCTCCTCCTCTGGTACCTCTTCTTTGCTTCGCCCTCTGAATGTTGGCATTCTCCAGGGCCCCTCCTTTTCTCCATCTATACCTCTTCCCTTGGTACCCTAATAAAATATTTTGGGTTTCAATACCATCTCTATGCAGATAACACTCAAATCTACCTCTCTGTACCAGATCTATCCTCTCTATTCTAGCACAAGTGGCCATCTGCCTCTCAAGCATATCCTCCTGGATGTCCTCCCGTCAACTCAAACTAAACATGTCATGTCCCACTACCACAGCTTCCACTCCACATATATCTATCACTGTTGACAATACCATCATCACTCCTACATCCCAGACCCGTTGTCTTGTGGTACTTTTGGACCCTGCTCTCTCTTTCACTCCTCACATACCATCCTTAACAAAATCCTATCTTTTTCACCTAAAAAACATTGCCAAAATATGTCACTATCTCTGACGACAAAACTAAAATCTTAATCCACTCTCTCATCATATCTCGCCTTGACTACGGCAACTCTCTCCTTCTTGGCCTCCCCATCACCCATCTCTCTCCACTCCAATCTATAATGAATGCATCCGCTAGACTTATCCACCAAACTCAATGTTTATCTGCAGCTCCTCTATGTCAGTAACTCCACTGACTTGGGCTTCCCATAGCCTCCAGAATAAAGTTTTAAATCATGACCTTAACCTATAATGCTCTTAACAATAATGCATTCTTTTATATCTCTGCTCTCATCTCTAAGTACACTCCCAACCGCCCTCTCCGATCTGCTAACAAACTTCTTCTTTCCTCCTCTCTTGTCAGCTCCTCTCACTCCCATCTTCAGGACTTTCCTTTTGCTGCCCCAATTCTCTGGAACTCCTTGGCTCACTCCACTATGCTCCTGCCTCATATCCTTTAAACACTCACTAAAAACTCATCTCTTTAAAGAAGCTCATCACCTTCAGCCTTAATATATACATCACATCAATTATCCCTCTATACCTCTCCCATACCCTTTAGATTGTAAGTCTGTGAGTTTTCAATCTTATGTGCTTTAGGGAAAGCACTATGTACACTTGATTGTAAGCTCAAAGACAGGTCCCTCCATTTTATTAGGGAGGGTGGGAAGTCTAAGAGAGGTAAATTGTTATTCTGTTTGTACAAATTTTATTGAAACACAAATTACTTCTAAAACTACCGAGGGGGATGTGTAAATGGAAAATAATGGGAATGTGGTACACCCGTTGTAAGAGGTAGAGGACAAGAACAAGTAACAGGAAGGGAAATATTGTATGTGCAGTCAGAGATATAAGACATGAATCTAGATGTCAAAGAGCTAAAAAGTTTAAAAGTTTGGGAAGAGGGTAATCCATGAGGGCCTCCACTACAGGAAAAAATTAAATGCCCCCAAAAATTAATTATATAGCACTGGGCCCCTCAGAGGAGGGCCCTGGTGCATTGCACCACTGCTAACTCTGCCCCTGGTAAGAAGATTTTGAAAATAATCTTTAGAGCTGAGAGTCGGAGAAGTAAAGGTGCTGCATGGGATCAAGGAGGAAAGTTGTGATCTAGGAGGTGATAAAATAATTTATATCCACTGTTCTAGAGAAAACATGTGTTGTTGCCTCTTAGAAACTTAGTGAATCTGGCTCAGTGTCACCTTATAAAATACTTTATTGTGCATGTGGATATGTAGATTTATCTCCCATACTTCCCTGGACAGTGAGGGAATCTGTTTAAAGGCCAGCACTCCATATTATGGATTACATCAATACCACATATTATTATTGATTTTAAGTGACATGTTAAAACATATTTTTTTCTTGTGTATAAAGAAAATATTTTATACTTTGTTTCCTATATTGTCAGCCTATTTTTTTGTATGAATGCCTAAAGAAATCCAGTTTTCAGTCCGTTTAATGGACCACTGTTGTCCAGTATTTAAATATACTCCTTTGAAGAAATATTTTTAAAAATAGAATAAATGTTTTTAGAATGTTCATGTTTTTTATTTCTAAAATAAATGTGAGAGAGTGGAAAGAGCATCTAACATCATGGGGTTAATATATATAAGGGGAATCAACATAACTGTAGTATAGGAAACATATATATATATATATATATATATATATATATATATATATATATATATATATATATATATAGTATGTAACCATAAACATCTGCATAGCACGACTTTTGGGCACCCAAGACATGCGTGCCGTCATGTGCGCGCACACAAATGCGCCGTCCCACACCAGCGTGCCCAAAAACAGGGCGCCCAACAGTAGTGCGCCCAATAATTAAGAAGAGTGTCATACTGAGGAGAGAGGATGAGTACTGGGGGAGAGAGACCTGGGGTTAGAGAGTGGGCACAGGGGGGGAGAGCGTGAGTACTGGGGAAGGTGAGTACTGAGGGGGGTGAGTACTTGGGGAGAGGGTGATTATTCAGGGCAGGAGAAGGTGGGTAAGTAGTGGGGGAGGAGAGGGTGAGTGCAGAGTGCTGTACTGGGGAGAGAGAGTGAGTACTGCTATCATCCGGCGCCCTGTTTTCGGGTGCGCTAGTGTGGGTATGCGCATTTGTCGCCGTGCACATGACTGCGCTCACGTCTCCTGTGCCGAAAAGTCGGGGTGCCATACATCTGTATATGTACACATTTACAGAGCACTGTAGTCCACAGTAATATCCCTTAGATTGTAAGTTTGTGAGTTTTTATTGTATAGGATGTTTGCAAAAGTAACTCTATGTGTAAGATTCTAAGCTCAAAAACAAGGCTCCGCTTTTTGAATTTAATCTTTATTGATATTTATCTTCTACTCTTCCTATTTATGGCGCTGTGGTATATTTTAATGCATTATCAATATTAGATAATTATAATATCCTTCATATTGGACACACATTTCACTAAGAGTGCCAAGTATGTTATAGTGAGAGAAAAAAACTTGGGAAAGAATCACAAGAACTTGTAATAAAGTGTTAGAAAACCCAAGTCCTGTATCTTTAGTGATGATGGATGTGATCATCTTAATTTCAAATGTTTTTCTCTCCTGGATGTTTTTTGAAATTCCCTCTGAGTATTTTGATGTTTATGTTTTCAATGGAACAATTATTCTGGGTAAAATGGTGTCCAACTGGGGTACAATAATTATGTTTTCTTATTAAATGTCTGCAGATTTTAGATGGTTTCCACAATGTAACGACCTGTTTCACATAAAGTGCATTGTATTATATAAACCACATTGGAGGAAGTACATGTATATAATCCTTTGATCTTATAAGTCTTGTTGTTGTTATGCGTGTCTGTGTCATCATTACAAATGTGTTGACATAACTTACAGGGACTTTTGTTAGGAGATTTAGAGAAGGTTTAGTTCCATTTTTATTATTCAGTTGTTCATAGCCAAACTTCTGCTGACAAGTTTCTGTTTTAGGTTTGGTGGTTGTTTGATTGCGAGGATGGAAGGTTTGGGGAATATATTGTTTAACTGTGAGTCTTCTGTTAGTAATAATTGTAAATCTTGTATTATTTTCCAAATTTTCTCTAAAGCTGGATGGTATGTGATCACTAGAGGTACTATAATAGATGTTCACAGGGGATTTTCATGTCTGTGGTTATTATCTGGGTAATAATACAGGGTTTTTAAGTGTTTGTCTCGTTCTCCAGTGTTTGAGTATATGCAGTGGTATCTAATAGCTTGTTTGGTGTGGGAGGGATGTAAAATGGAGCTGTTTAGGTAGCTACATCTGTATGTGGGTTTCCTATATATCCATGAGTGGAGAGTG
The DNA here is from genome assembly GCA_027410445.1 of Discoglossus pictus. Taxonomy (NCBI): domain Eukaryota; kingdom Metazoa; phylum Chordata; class Amphibia; order Anura; family Alytidae; genus Discoglossus; species Discoglossus pictus. The sequence goes on from CM050170.1 coordinate 124,216,115, forward strand.
CCATTGGTGATGGATATAAGCTGCAGAGGGGAAACCAGATAAGTATTTGAAACATTTTAGGCAGAAAAAACAGAGTTTTTTTAGTACACAAAGGTAAATAGATAAATGAGTATATTATATTCCCAGTGAAATTCCAAAACCTTCTATGTCCCTTTAAGAAAATAAAGGTGTCCTGCCACTACGAATAAAATAAGATGCAAAAAATCCAAATGTTAATCTTGTATTCAGGTACATCATCAGGGCTCACGTCACTTGTCGCTCATCCTATGTGTGGTACCAAAACCAATCATTGGCTGGGTCCCTCAGTACCAGATTTATATCTGCCTGTGTGTAGATGGCTGCATTGTTTTAATCTAAAAGTCACACTAATAACTTAAACTGTTTTGCGTAGATTGATTTTTCTGTACCACTAGAATAATCATTTCCATAATGATTTTTAAAACCAGGTCAACGCACTAAATAAGTTATTGACAAAGTCTCCATTCAGTCTAGAACATGTAGTTTACAAGACAGTGGTAATAATGTTGCAAGCTGATTTGCAATTGTTTCATAGTTTGCAGATCAGGAGATAGAAAATGTCCAATGAAGAGAATTCAGAACAATAAAAAATTACATGAAAATAAAAAACCCAAGCAATTTCTGGCTCTGTGAACCATGAGCAGTCATGTTACCACCTTGAGAGATTCAAAATAGGTGGTTATTATGAGATACCACTCTGGTGAAAACAAGGTGAAACATAAACAATTCCAGTACAGCTTTAAAAACTTAAATCTGGACCTTAGCCTTGCAAATTGATCAGAAATGTGTCTCAACATCCTTTTCAGGTGTCCAGAGTGGCGGAGACTTTGGCCACTACCGGAGGAAAATCAGATAAACAAACTAAGGGTGGAGCAAGGTTGATGGGCCCAGGTGCAGAATAATTTGGGGCCCCATTGCAACTGCTCTTTCCATCCCTTGGGGTCCATAAAAGCAAAACAAAAAAAAATATGTAGAAAATCAGATCACCCCTCATCTAATACAATAAGATTCCTAATTTACTGTCAGTTGCAGAGGGCCCCTATCCTGTTGTGGGCAACAGTGCTTTGTACCTTTTGCACCAGCAGAAGCTCCACCACTGAGACTAAACTAGGTGAAATGTTAAGACTACCCCATAGCCATGTAATAGGGTCTGGGGAAAAGCAGCTCTTTTTAATGTATGGAATAAAATGAATGAATGCTTTAGTTGTTGTAATGGTATTACAGTTCCATGTGTCAGTATGTTTTATTTCCCATACCTCGTAAGAATCATAAAAGCACAAAGTACACTATTAGCGTAAATGACCAGATCTGCTTTGTTTGCTCATTTGATCAAACAGATGCTACAATTTTGAAAAATAAATAAAGAATACATTTCTGTAGTTAAAGGGCCACTGAATTGAGCACAATAATTGTCCAAATCACAGTAAATATCTCCTAAAAGCATGTTTAAATATGTTTTGAATTTTTAAAACACCTGCATGTTTCACATAGATATCAAATCAACGAAAATCTGTGTTTACATGTGTAATAGACTGTCCACTTGCTTTCACGTTACTGCAGCCAATCATGTTGCAAGTGTGTGTGTTTTATTCAAGTCAATGGTAAGATTGCTTACATTTCCAGGTTGAAGGGAACAGATCAAATTTTTGTTTTTTTCTTATGGCAGAAAATTCAGGTTTCTGCTCTCTTGCCTCTCTGGAATTTGAACAGTGCAGAGCAGTGATCAGGGGCTGTCTGTGTAGAGATCAAATACAAATATTATTGGCCATATTGGTGAACACAGAGAACATTTTCTTTCCTTAAAGGGATAGGGAAGGTTCTTGTATTTTACTTGGTATATGGTATATGATATCCCTGTGTATCTATTTACATTTATGGAGTTTATTTTATTAAGAAGTGCTTATAAGCTCTGTTTTACTGCCTAAAATCAAACAAATATTAACTGCTTGGGTCTGCCCCCTGCAGCTCATGAAGATACAGACTGTTGTTGCATACTAAACAATCCGTGACAATCTTTAATTAACGTTCTGCAACATCCTGATGATATGTGGTCCCTGATAGGCTAGGACACAATGCATCTCATTCAGCCCTACATAATCTGTGCCTTTATATGCTGCAGAGGGCAGACCCATACAGGTTTGATTTTAGGTAGTAAAAATAGAGCTTAGAGCTTATAGGTCACACCACCCTGAAGCCATGCAGGGTTGGGCCTGGTCAGTACTTGGAGGGGAGACCCCCTAGGAATACCAGGAGCTGTATGCTGTGGCCCAATGGAGAAGGAACAGGCAACCCACTCCAGTATCACTGCCATGAAAACCAGGTGGATCAGCATGGTTTGTTATGGTCCATGAGGTCAAAGAGAGTCAGACACAACTGCATGACACTCACACACTGAAAAAAGAGTGCAGTCGCATATCACAGTAAGGTAGTCGCATATCACAGTAAGGTTAATATACATACATATATATACACGCTAGTCCTAAACAATCCTATTCATTATTACAACTTGTGTAAGTCTGGATCACTTATAAGTAGCCAATTAAAATAAATATTATAGCAAACATATAGTCCTAAAAAGGACAGAAAATATAATTTGTTGGCTAAATTCAGTAACCAAAAAAATCTTATTAAAATAATAGTTAAAAATAATTTTAAAATACTCTAGTAACTGCGCTGCATTTGCTTAAAATGATCCTGTCACCGCAAAATCAAGTCGTTTCTTTAGGTTATCCTTAAGGGCATGAAAACCTGGTTATATGTTGTGTTATCCATTTTATTCTAAAGTAAATCAATCCTGGGAAATTCCATGGTGGTGTTGCTGTATTTATCTGCAAATGAGAAGCCAATGCATATTAATTAACTGTTTTGATATGGTATTTAGAATTAGAGTCTGCTTGTCTGTCTCTGCAGTGGCCAAAATAAAGTCCTGAAATGTTATCTGGTAGTTACACCCCGCTCCCACGCAAAATTAACTCTAAATATTTCAGGAATTATTTACTGTAGAGGAAAGCTGCTAGTACAATATAATGTATAGTCAACTGGTAATGTTCCGTAAAATTAAATCCACTTCAAGTTAGGGTGACAGAGTCTCGTTAAATAGTGTATACTCCAACATTTTTCGTTTAGTATCATCCTCAGGGTTTGATGGTGACCCTGTACTATATTAAGATATAGCTTTAATTAGGCATTGATTGATAGTTACATTCCTATTTATTTATGTAAAGTGGTAATATTCAGCATTAAACAAGCATTGACGGATCAGACTCAACTACTGCTGATCTCCACCCCCTATAAGGTCAATAGGGGAGCTGGCTTTGTGTAGCATTCAGTGTGACACATTGATATCCATTGGCTTCACAAAGAGCTTTTGCTGCGGGGGCAGCCTGTGAGTCATTATTTATTCTTTTATTGAATGTTTCTTACTCTAATCTTTGAAAATGAATGTAATATTGAATATTGCTGTATTATTTAAATTATTAAATATGATTTTTTTTTTAAGAAACAATCTAATCAAATATCAAAGCATTTAATTACCTTCCTGATGCAAGAACAAAAGGGCATGATTTGATGTTGGAAGTTAAACAACGTAGTTTAAATCTGCACATAAGGTGCTACTTTATGGAAAGGGTTGTAGATAAGTGAAACGGCCTTCAAGAGGAAGTGGTAGGATAAACCATCGTTAAATAGTTTTAAATAATCATTATAAAAACAAGTTCAATTGATCTCAAAGAGCATGATAAAAAGAAAACTGTCTATTCTCTATAGTAAATCATTATTGAGATATTCAGTATTGTTTGTGCTATTCTAGAGTTCTTTTGAAGCTTGATGACAACTGGGAAATATTGTTTTGGCCAAACAGACTGCAAAACAAATTAGCACATTAAAAGCCTTATTAAATTGCAATTCGGACAAATGAATAGGGCTCTATTTAAGCACATAGCATATTTTTTTTTACAGAAGTTTTTAGTTCATGAACTTCTATCCAAAAGCAAGGTCTTCATGAACTAAAAACTTCTGTAAACTAAATATGTTCTGTGCTTAAATAAAGCCCTATTCAATTGGCTGAATCGCAATTTTATAAGGCTGCAAATTGGCTAATCAGTATGCAGGTATGTCTCATTGGCATAACAATATAGCTGTTATTGTACTGAATATCTCAAGAATGATTCACTTTACAGTGGCTATTGAAGTGTATATGATTTAGTTGTGACAGAGTCCCTTAGGTAAACCTAATGCTAACCTAGGGTTAAATCAAGCAAAGCTTTTTAGGTAGATAAAATGGGCAGACTAGATTCTTGTTGGTGTTGTTCAGTCCTTCAGTCTTGTCTGACTATCGACGACCATGTGAATGCAGCACACCAGGCATATCTGTTTAGGTTTCTGGTTGTGCTTATCCATATGGTTTTCTTGGAAAAGATACTGGAGTGGGTTACCAGTTCCATTTCCAGTGGGCCACGATTTGTCTCACCTCTCGCCAATGGCCTGCCCATCTTGGTGACCCTACATGGTATATCTCACAGCTTCATTGAGGTGCACTTCACCATGACATGGTTGCGATCCAGAAGGGGTTTGGATTCTTATCTGCCATCCAATCTGGAAAAAGGGGCAATAACCTTGCTACCTAGAGGAGCAACTAAAGGGTGAGTTTGCACCATCATTAAATGCACTTGTTTTTGCTTTAGTACAGTTGTTTGGCTATTTTTAGATTTATTCTACAGACAAAAAAAAACTGAATAGGGTATCTTTATTTTGCGGTCGAGGTCCAGATGGAAGTTTCGCTGTCACTAAAACAATGTACTATGGCTGAATACCAGAATACGTGTTAAGCCTTGTGTTTTTCTCCATATGCAAATATAATTATCGTGTCTAATCTGCCGCCGTTCTGTGTAACACTGGATAACAATGTTTTTTTTTCTGCTTGACAAATAACATTCTCTCTTAACATTTTTTTTTGAACTGTGGGTGGCTGCCATGGCAACTGCAGTCTCCTTTTGCTGAAAATAAGCTTTTTTTTTTCTTTAAAAAAACAAAACATTTTTCTTGAATTGTATCTTCCGGCAGATTATCACCATCTTTGTAAGCAAAACTTAAAAGATCAAGTGTTACATTTTTTTTTTCTTCAATGAGTTCATTACAATGTAATTTACTATATTCAGCAAAGGACACTAGAAAGGCATTTTTAATAGAAATCTAAAGATAATATGTAAATAGAATAATACAACTAATAAATATAATTTATTCTATTTTTAAATGTTTTCCTTAGCTGATTGTAAATAATGATTTCAATAATAATTTAAATAAAATGAATACAATTTTCCATTTAAATAGCAGAAATAATGTATAATTTGCTCAGAGATATGAGAATGTCATCAACGTATCGCGCTGCATTTATTTAGGGAGAAGCAATGTCTTAATTTGAAAAGTATTCCAGAGATATTTCCCCTGGAGTCTATATTTAAATATAGCAAACACAATTTACCTTCTTGATTGACTCAGTGTCTTAACTCTATAGGGAAGAAATAAAAATAGACAGCAGATGCCACATTGCACAAAGAGGCTATATCAGATATTATGAAAAATATATTCTTTATTTTAAGTATATTGGGATAAATGAAGGTGCTGGGCTGTCAGCACCTTGAAGGAAAGTAGTGGAAGGCTTGTCATAAAGTGATGATCACTATGTATTGAGGAAATATATAGAATATATTGTAATTCTGACACATTTTATGTTGCAACTGACTATTTTTTGCAACAGTGACTTCAATTCACTATGTTGTCAGTGTCAAATCATTGAAGTTGCCATGTTAAGTTTTAATGCTATGTGAAACTAATTATAGAGGACCATTGTATTATAAAAAATATATATGTTTGAAACCTTTGTGGCTAAGAGCATAATTAGATAGGGAAAAATTATATTTGGATATATATATATATATATATATATATATATATATAGAGAGAGAGAGAGAGAGAGAGAGAGAGAGAGAGAGAGAGAGAGAGAGAGAGAGAGAGAGAGAAAACACAGAATGAGAGAGAAAACACACAGAGAGAGAGAAAACACAGAGAGAGAGAGAACACACAGAGAGAGAGAGAGAAAACACAGAGAGAGAGAAAACACAGATAGAGAGAGAGAGAGAAAACACAGAGAGAGAGAGAGAGAAAACACACACAGAGAGAGAAAACACAGAGAGAGAGAGAAAACACAGAGAGAGAGAGAGAACACACAGAGAGAGAGAGAGAGCGAACACAGAGAGAGAGAGAAAGAGAGAAAGAGAAAACAGAGAGAGAGAGAGAAAACAGAGAGAGAGAGAGAGAGAGAGAGAGAGAGAGAGAGAAAACACACACAGAGAGAGAAAAAACACAGAGAGGGAGAGAGAAAAAACACAGAGAGGGAGAGAGAAAAAACACAGAGAGGGAGAGAGAGAAAACTCAGAGAGGGAGAGAAAGAAAACACAGAGAGGGAGAGAGAAAAAACACAGAGAGGGAGAGAAAGAAAACATAGAGAGGGAGAGAGAAAAACACAGAGAGGGAGAGAGAGAAAACACAGAGAGGGAGAGAGAGAAAACACAGAGAGGGAGAGAAAGAAAACACAGAGAGGGAGAGAGAGAAAACACAGAGAGGGAGAGAGAGAAAACACAGAGAGGGAGAGAGAGAAAACACCCAGACAGAGAGAGAGAAAACACAGAAAGAGAGAGAGAGAAAACACACACAGAGAGAGAAAACACAGAGAGAGAGAGAAAACACACAGAGAGAGAGAGAACACAGAGAGAGAGAGAGAGAGCGAACACAGAGAGAGAGAAAGAGAGAAAGAGAAAACAGAGAGAGAGAGAGAAAACAGAGAGAGAGAGAGAGAGAGAGAGAGAGAGAAAACACAGAGAGAGAGAGAAAAAACACAGAGAGGGAGAGAGAAAAAACACAGAGAGGGAGAGAAAGAAAACACAGAGAGGGAGAGAAAGAAAACACAGAGAGGGAGAGAGAAAAAACACAGAGAGGGAGAGAGAAAAAACACAGAGAGGGAGAGAGAAAAAACACAGAGAGGGAGAGAGAGAGAGAAAACTCAGAGAGGGAGAGAAAGAAAACACAGAGAGGGAGAGAGAAAAAACACAGAGAGGGAGAGAAAGAAAACATAGAGAGGGAGAGAGAAAAACACAGAGAGGGAGAGAGAGAAAACACAGAGAGGGAGAGAGAGAAAACACAGAGAGGGAGAGAAAGAAAACACAGAGAGGGAGAGAGAGAAAACACAGAGAGGGAGAGAGAGAAAACACAGAGAGGGAGAGAGAGAAAACACAGAGAGGGAGAGAGAGAAAACACAGAGAGGGAGAGAGAGAAAACACCCAGACAGAGAGAGAGAAAACACAGAAAGAGAGAGAGAGAAAACACACACAGAGAGAGAAAACACAGAGAGAGAGAGAAAACACACAGAGAGAGAGAGAACACAGAGAGAGAGAAAGAGAAAACAGAGAGAGAGAGAGAAAACAGAGAGAGAGAGAGAGAGAGAGAGAGAGAGAGAGAGAAAACAGAGAGAGAGAGAGAGAGAGAGAGAGAAAACACAGAGAGAGAGAGAAAAAACACAGAGAGGGAGAGAGAAAAAACACAGAGAGGGAGAGAGAAAAAACACAGAGAGGGAGAGAAAGAAAACACAGAGAGGGAGAGAAAGAAAACACAGAGAGGGAGAGAGAAAAAACACAGAGAGGGAGAGAGAAAAAACACAGAGAGGGAGAGAGAGAAAACACAGAGAGGGAGAGAGAGAAAACACAGAGAGGGAGAGAAGGAAAACACAGAGAGGGAGAGAAAGAAAACACAGAGAGGGAGAGAGAAAAAACACAGAGAGGGAGAGAGAAAAAACACAGAGAGGGAGAGAGAGAAAACACAGAGAGGGAGAGAGAAAAAACACAGAGAGGGAGAGAGAGAAAACACAGAGAGGGAGAGAGAGAAAACATAGAGAGGGAGAGAGAACAAACACAGAGAGGGAGAGAGAGAAAACACAGAGAGGGAGAGAGAGAAAACATAGAGAGGGAGAGAGAGAAAACACAGAGAGGGAGAGAGAGAAAACACAGAGAGGGAGAGAGAGAAAACACAGAGAGGGAGAGAGAGAAAACACAGAGAGGGAGAGAGAGAAAACACAGAGAGGGAGAGAGAGAAAACACAGAGAGGGAGAGAGAGAAAACACAGAGAGGGAGAGAGAGAAAACACCCAGACAGAGAGAGAGAAAACACCCAGACAGAGAGAGAGAAAACACAGAAAGAGAGAGAGAGAAAACACACACAGAGAGAGAAAACACAGAGAGAGAGAGAAAACACAGAGAGAGAGAGAAAGAACACACAGAGAGAGAAAGAGAGAAAGAGAAAACAGAGAGAGAGAGAGAGAAAACAGAGAGAGAGAGAGAGAGAGAGAGAGAGAGAGAGAGAGAGAGAAAACACAGAGAGAGAGAGAAAAAACACAGAGAGGGAGAGAGAAAAAACACAGAGAGGGAGAGAGAAAAAACACAGAGAGGGAGAGAAAGAAAACACAGAGAGGGAGAGAGAAAAAACACAGAGAGGGAGAGATAGAAAGCACAGAGAGGGAGTGAGATAAAACACAGAGAGGGAGAGAAAGAAAACACAGAGAGGGAGAGAAAGAAAACACAGAGAGGGAGAGAGAAAAAACACAGAGAGGGAGAGAGAAAAAACACAGAGAGGGAGAGAGAGAAAACACCCAGACAGAGAGAGAGAGAAAACACCCAGACAGAGAGAGAGAAAACACAGAAAGAGAGAGAGAAAAAAACACACAGAGAGAGAAAAAACACAGAGAGGGAGAGAGAGAGAGAGAGAAAACACAGAGAGAGAGAGAGAGAGAGAGAGAGAGAGAAAACACAGAGAGGGAGAGAGAAAACACAGAGAGGGAGAGAGAGAGAGAAAACACAGAGAGGGAGAGAAAGAAAACACAGAGAGGGAGAGAAAGAAAACACAGAGAGGGAGAGAGAAAAAACACAGAGAGGGAGAGAGAAAAAACACAGAGAGGGAGAGAGAGAAAACACAGAGAGGGAGAGAAAGAAAACATAGAGAGGGAGAGAGAAAAACACAGAGAGGGAGAGAGAGAAAACACAGAGAGGGAGAGAAAGAAAACACAGAGAGGAAGAGAGAGAGAGAAAACACAGAGAGGGAGAGAGAGAAAACACAGAGAGGGAGAGAGAGAAAACACAGAGAGGGAGAGAGAGAAAACACCCAGACAGAGAGAGAGAAAACACAGAAAGAGAGAGAGAGAAAACACACACAGAGAGAGAAAACACACAGAGAGAGAGAAAACACAGAGAGAGAGAGAGAGAGAACACAGAGAGAGAGAGAGAGAACACAGAGAGAGAGAAAGAGAGAAAGAGAAAACAGAGAGAGAGAGAGAAAACAGAGAGAGAGAGAGAGAGAGAGAGAGAAAACACAGAGAGAGAGAGAAAAAACACAGAGAGGGAGAGAGAAAAAAACACAGAGAGGGAGAGAGAGAGAGAAAACACAGAGAGGGAGAGAAAGAAAACACAGAGAGGTAGAGAGAAAAAACACAGAGAGGGAGAGATAGAAAGCACAGAGAGGGAGAGAGAGAAAACACAGAGAGGGAGAGAAAGAAAACATAGAGAGGGAGAGAGAAAAAACACAGAGAGGGAGAGAGAGAAAACACAGAGAGGGAGAGAAAGAAAACACAGAGAGGGAGAGAGAAAAAACACAGAGAGGGAGAGAGAAAAAACACAGAGAGGGAGAGAGAGAAAACACAGAGAGGGAGAGAAAGAAAACACAGAGAGGGAGAGAGAAAAAACACAGAGAGGGAGAGAAAGAAAACATAGAGAGGGAGAGAGAAAAACACAGAGAGGGAGAGAGAGAAAACACAGAGAGGGAGAGAGAGAAAACACAGAGAGGGAGAGAGAAAACACACACAGAGAGAGAAAACACAGAGAGAGAGAGAAAACACACAGAGAGAGAGAGAACACAGAGAGGGAGAGAAAGAAAACACAGAGAGGGAGAGAGAAAAAACACAGAGAGGGAGAGAAAGAAAACACAGAGAGGGAGAGAGAAAAAACACAGAGAGGGAGAGAAAGAAAACACAGAGAGGGAGAGAAAGAAAACACAGAGAGGGAGAGAGAAAAAACACAGAGAGGGAGAGAAAGAAAACACAGAGAGGGAGAGAGAGAAAACACAGAGAGGGAGAGAGAGAAAACACAGAGAGGGAGAGAAAGAAAACACAGAGAGGGAGAGAGAGAAAACACAGAGAGGGAGAGAGAGAAAACACAGAGAGGGAGAGAGAAAAAACACAGAGAGGGAGAGAGAGAAAACACAGAGAGGGAGAGAGAAAAAACACAGAGAGGGAGAGAGAAAAAACACAGAGAGGGAGAGAGAGAAAACACCCAGACAGAGAGAGAGAGAAAACACCCAGACAGAGAGAGAGAAAACACAGAAAGAGAGAGAGAAAAAAACACACAGAAAGAGAAAAAACACAGAGAGGGAGAGAGAGAGAGAAAACACAGAGAGAGAGAGAGAGAGAGAAAACACAGAGAGGGAGAGAGAAAACACAAAGAGGGAGAGAGAGAAAACACAGAGAGGGAGAGAGAGAGAGAAAACACAGAGAGGGAGAGAGAGAGAGAAAACACGGAGAGGGAGAGAGAGAGAGAAAAACAGAGAGGGAGAGAGAGAGAGAAAACACAGAGAGGGAGAGAGAGAGAGAACACAGAGAGAGAGAGAGAAAAAAACAGAGAGAGAGAGAGAAAAAACAGAGAGGGAGAGAGAGAGAGAAAACACAGAGAGGGAGAGAGAGAAAGAACACAGAGAGAGAGAGAAAAAAACAGAGATAGAGAGAGAGAGAAAATAAAACAGAGTGAGAGAGAGAGCGAGAGAGAGAGAGAGAGAGAGAAAGAAAAAACACAGAGAGAGAGAACACACACGTTTCTCCAATACCAAAAGAAGGAACTTTTCTGTGTTCATGAAGTATTTATAGGCAATCAGTTTAAATGTTTGGATTCACCTCTTCTAACTTTGTTTTTGCTGATGTAAATGAACTTGGGGTTTTGTCCCTCTAAAGGGTGATAGGGGGCTCCGGACATTGCTCACGGTGCCTTAGGGAGTTCAGATACATCTTACTGATGAGACCTAATAAAGAGAGGTACGTCCCCTGTGTCTCTTCCCCCCCCCCCCCCCCTCTCTCTCCCCTGTGTCTCTTCCGCCCTCTCTCTCTCTCCTGTTTCTCTTCCCCCACTCCCTCCCGTGTATCTCTTCTGATTGCCCATGAAGGAAGTAGTACATTTTTTTATGTTTTATGGCATATGTTATATTTATATTTGTTACATTTTATACGCAATACAAATAAGACATACCGTTTGAAAGCTGAACTTAAAGGACCACTGCAGTGTAGCATTCCTAGTTTGGTCTTGAAGAGCTTGACTTAATAATGGACTGTTTTTCACAGTGTAAAATACATTATTATAGCGTTTCATTTATAACGCTGATATTCCATTTTGCTTTAGTGATGACGCACAGTTTGTTTTTGTTTGTAAAGAGATTAGAAATCTGGGAGTAGTGGGAGGAACAATGGATGCAGATAAGACCTGAATTCACTTTTGTTGCAAAATGTCCTCTTCAAGTCCCTTCACAATAGCAAAAAAGGGTTTAAAGGGATAACCCACCCACTCATTGCACTTGGCAACTTCTTGTGATGGTCTGATACTGAGAATATGCAGAGAAAGGGAGTTTATGTCAATACTAAAAGTAGGAATGGTATAACAACCCCCTCTTCTCCCACTGATAACATAGGGATTCATCCTCAGATTGCAAAATAAAAGGAAGTGCTAAAGCCTCACAAGATTAAACTGACTGTTTTTAAAAATGTCTCTAAAAATGCTTTTATTCTCATAATTTGCACGGCTGTTACTTTGTTACATACGTCACAAATAGGACATTTTTCCTAAACTACAGTGGTGATTTATAGCGATACAGACAAAGGCCCAGTTATTCCACTCAACCAACTGTGACTATATTTATTTATATGAGTATTTCTTGTTTATTCTATATCTGGAAGCTTCTCTGTGTCACTTGCCCTTTAGGTTACATATGTTCAGTTATCCAGGTGTCATTCTTATACTCTAACTCTTTACTGATCTCTTACTTTGAAGTGTAATTTGGCTCTAATTACAAGGGTTTCTGATACATTTTCAAAAGAAATCCCAGATCTTGTGGGTATGCAAATAACAATGCATAATAGTTAAGTGGTCTATTTAAAGGGACATGGAAGGTTCCTGGATGTTACTAGGTATATAATATCTCTGTGTATCTGTTTCATTTTATGTATTTTATTTTATTAAGAAGTGCTTATAATCTCTGTTTTACTGCCTAAATAATCAAACAAATAGTCCCTGCATGGGTCTGCCAACTTTTTTGAAGATTCAAAACATATATATGAAGAATATGCATCTGCCCATTATATCTACCTAAATATTTGGCCTAATGAAGTTAGTTTGATGCTTATCCCAGACATGCCTAAATTCCTTAACTGTAACCCTACCACTTCCACTTATCTATTACACTTTCTGTACAGTAGTACTTTCTCACATTACTTGAAAATCTCCCACCATCCAACTTCAAATTATGATCTTTCTTCTCGTTTTTTATTTCCCCTACCTTCTGAACTATATGAAATCATTTGATATATTTGCAGGTTTCTATCATATCCTTTCTCTCCTCTACTTTATACATATTCAAGTCATGGGGTCTTTCCTTATAAGTTTGGTCTTTTAGGCCCTGACCCATTTTAGTTGTTCTATAAATTGTCTCTCATTTATAAATATACTTTTATAGAGACTTATATATATAGTCTCCAGAACTGGACATAGTGAAGAAGGTGGACACTGATTGGTCTTATATATAGTTACATAGTAATTAAGGTTGAAAAAAGACTTTCAGTCCATCAAGTTCAACCTTTTAAGATCTCCTCTGATCTGCAATATGCTGATTAGTTATTAATTAATTCGTTGTTAATTAGTTATTAATCAACTATTTATTTATTTATTTTTAATTAATAATTAATTGATCCAGAGGAAGGCAAACAGAAAAAAAAAACCAAGTGAAACTTAGCAAATTGTCTAAAAAAAAAAATCCTTCCTGACCCCAGATACTGGTGATCGGACTCCTCCCTGGATCAATACCCTCTCTCTAATTTTCCAGGATAACCCTGAATTCCCTTTTTAATTAGAAATAAATCCAGTCCCCTTTTAAAGTTATCTATCAAATCCGCTGTCATCACTGCCTCTGGTAGAGAATTCCACAGATTAACCACCCTTTCTGTGAAGAACCCTTTTCTTTCTTTAAAGTGGAATCTTTTTACTTCTAACCTCAATGGATGTCCTTTTGTCAGTTCAAAACCTCTTGGCACAAAAGCTCACTTGACAAATATTTATACTGGCCCTGGATGTATTTATATAAGGTAATCATATCCCCTCTTAGACACATTTTTTCTTAATTTGGTTAGTCTTTCTTCATAACTTAGCCCCTCCATTCCCCTTATTAGTTTTGTTGCCCTCCTCTGTACCTTTTCCAGCTCTAAAATGTCCTTTTTATGAAGTGGTGCCCAAAATTGTACTCCATAATCCAAATGAGGGTGTACTAGGGATTTGTATAGTGGCAGAATTATATTTGCCTTCCTTGCTTCTATACCCTTCTTGACATGACAGTAAAGCAGTCTCTGCCCCCTCTTGTTTGTATAATTTAAATGCCTATTTTTTTACTCCAGATCTTGATCTTTAAATCATTGTTAAGCCACATTGGATGTGATTTACCCCTTTTACTTTTATTCCTAATTGGTATATGGTGATAAGTATGTATATTTAAATGTTGTCAATTTATGTTCAGTGTTTTTACCTATCGGTTCTCTGTACCAGTCTATACGTTGTACCGCTGCCCTTAGACCGTTTAAAATCTGCCCTTTTAAAATTAAGAGTTTTTGTTGGCTCCTAAAATGTAGTTTTTTTAATTCAATCTCAAATGAGACTGTGTTGTGATCACTGTTTCCCAAAGGTTGACCTATATCAACATTTGATACTATATCAATATTATTTGTGATAACTAAATCCAAGATAGCTTCATTTCTAGTAGGTTCTTGTATAACCTGGTCCAGATAATGATCTCTGAGTGTACTCAAGAACCTGCTCCCTTTACCCCTACTGCTGGTCTCATTTATCCAGTTAATTTCAGGGTAATTAAAATCTCCCATTGTTAGAAATTGCCCATGCATAGCTGCATTTCCAATCTGTAACAAAAATTGTATTTCCTCACTTTCAGGTATATTTGGGGGTTTATAGCATACTCCAACTAATATATCCATTTGGAATTTGCTGCTCCCCTATTTAACTCTAACCACAAACATTCAACATTATCGCTAGTTCCGCCATAAATATCTTCTCTGACTATAGGCATAACATACAGACAAATCTCTTCACCTCTTTTACCATTGCCTCTATCTTTCCTAAATAGGTTATAACCATCCCGATTAACAGTCCAGTCATGAGATTCATCCCACCACATTTCGGTAATGCCTTTTAAATCCCATTTTCATTAATTGCTAATAATTCTAACTCTCCCATTTTTCCTGGCAAGCTTCTGGCCTTAGCAAACATACATCTTATATTATGAGTTTGTAGATTTGTGGTTCCTGCCACAATACTTGAGTTACTTAGTAATACCTCCCTTTTGACTATACCACCCCTCTCCCATCTCCTGCCCTTTGAGTTGTTAATTAATTCCTTATATCCTCTACACTTTCTACTCCATTACTTATATCTTGTCCCTCCGCCTACCAACTAGTTTAAGTACTCCTCCAGCCTTTCTACCATCCTATCCCCTATCACAAAAGCTCCCCTCATCATTAAGGTGCCTTGGCTGTAGAGATAGTACCAAACTGAGAAGTCACCCCAGTGATGCAAAAACCCAACCCCTCCTTGGTGCACACCTCTCTAAGCTCCTTCTGCCCCCCTGGGCTAGCACATGCAACTGGTAGTATCTCAGAAAATACTACATTGGAGGTCCTTGACTTCAGCTTATTACCTAGTTCTCTAAAATCATTCTTTAGGACACTCCATCTTCCACTAACCTTGTCCTTGGTACCAATATGTACCAAGACCGCCGTTTCATTTCCAGCTCCTCCAAATAATTTGTCTACCCGATCCACAACATGCCGAATCTGAGCACCCGGGAGACAGCAAACTCTTGGCATTGCCATTCCTGAATGGACATCCCCAACCGTTTCACTCAATCTGGCAAATCTGTTGGTGTTTGCCAACTCAGAACTGGCCTGCCTCCTCTTGTTCCCCCTGATTCCCCTTCTAACTGTAACCCAGCTACCTCCCTGGACATCCTCACTAGCCCCAGCTCCACCCTCCATGCTAGGCCCAGCTAAACTGTGCTCAGTGAGCACCAACCCCCTTTCCAGTGGAGCAATATCACTAAATGCTGCAATTCTCCTCTCCAGTTCTCCAACATGCTCACACCTCTTACAGAGGTATGGACACTGGATCATCGGTTCCAGTATTGCATACATATGACAAGATGTACACTGAGTGAGTTTGCCACTGGACTGACTCATAATAATTATTATTGTCTACAAAAATTCAGTGGGGAAAAATAAACAAGAATAAAAAATAATATATTTGTATAAAGTTTTATAAAAAAAATAATATATATATATATTTTTTTCTTCCCCCTTTGCACTATAAATCTGCACCCCCCTTTTCTTTGAACTCCCTCCTTTTATTTAAACTCCTACACTTTTACTAGAACTACACTCCCTCCTTTTATTTAAACCCCTACACTTTTACTAGAATTGCACTCCTTCCTTTTATTTAAACTCCTACACTTTTACTAGAACTGCACTGCCTCCTTTTATTTAAACTCCTACACTTTTACTTGAATTGCACTTATACTAGAAGTGTTCGCAAGCTCACAAGTTCGCTCCTTCTCCTGTTTATATTAACTTCTGCCTACTCACCTGGACACAATTAGGGCACTCTGCAATGTATCAGCCTTTACTTGCAAGAAGTAAAATCCACTTGCAAACAGACCCAAACAGCTCACAAACCTTTATAGTAGTTTAACACAGTCAAATCACAACCCTCTCACCTGGGCACAATTAGTGCACTCTTCAACTTATCAGCATTTACTTCCAAGAAGTAAAATCAACTTGCAAAAACAATCAGAACAGATTACTCATCACCACCACCTGCTGGTGAGGAAAAGACATTGTAAAACAGATAGTAAAATAAATTATAATCAAAGGAGGAGGGTGATTATAAATACATCCTAGAGTAGAGTGCCCCATCTACAGTCCTCTGGGAGGTAAACTCTGACATCGTACCAGTGGACAAAGCTGGAGGTACTCTGCCTAGATACCGGAGCCACCAGTGCCTGGAACATGGCCACATGGTAGCAGAACTTCCCCTTCCAGACACTGCTTGGCAAATGCCAGGAGCAGGTTGATGAGGAGGTCCTTGGCCTTGTTTCTACAGGGCACTGGGCTCCCAAACAGCCAGATCTGCAGTAGAAGGCCCTTTAATAGTTGTAAGAGGGGCTAGAGCATGGTACAACTAAAATAAATATAATACATGCACAGAATGGACAGGTGGTTGGGAGTCTTTGAAATTAGCCAGGTACTCTCTCGTGCTCAGTGCACCATAGAGTGCTCTCCAACTCAAGTCTGTGGTGGCTGTGACATAACTTGATACAGTTTCTAGGGAAGATCTATCTAGGGATCTCTACAGTGACATTAGTACAGACCTTTTCTGGGAGCCAATCCCTCTACGAATACATCCAAGTAACCCATGTTTTTTTTCTGCAGCTTTGTTGCCTTTCTCGTCTTCTTTTAGGCCAGCTTAGCCAACAAAACCTCTGCCCAGGGCAGCACCTTGGCAGCCTGCCAATCACAGGATTGCAAATTGTTTCCTTTATTAAACGTATGCTCTTGTATCTTTCTGCTGTAATAATCTGCACCAATGATCTACACCAGCTGATGCTCCTAATAAGAACCAGATGTACAGACTATATGAGGAAGTGGTGAATTTGCCATATTAACCATATTGTTGCTGTTAGTAATACAGAGCAAGGGGTCAGTGGTTGATGCCTTTTATATGAAAGGTTTTGAATGCAAACATCATCAGTGAATTTTTGCCAAAATTATTAACAATGAATTTTAGGATATTGGATAAATATATCCATATATATATATATATATATACTAGGAAAGCCTGGTATTGCTGCTGTTTGCCACACAATGCATGGTTCTTCCCCCTCTGAACATCCTCGGCGCTCATCACGAGGCTCTGCTCCAGCCTACTTTACTGGCCTCATGATGAGGGCCTTCGCCACTCATTGCAATCCTCGTTAACCTGCAAGTTTTGTGCTTGGGAATGCCATGTGTCTCTTTCCAGCATCTCCCCCTGTCCCTTCCCTGTGTCTTTCTCCTCTGTGTGTCTGCTGTATGTTTGAAAATAAAACCTACGGCAGTCATCGCATAACATGCAAAGTCCTGTGTGCCTAGCGTTGTTCGTGTAAGTTTTACTGTCTTCACCGTCGTGAATTTTCGAAGTCGCGCATGCCAGGGGTTGTTTGGCCTCATTTTGATCCTGTTTGAGAATTTTTATGTTTTTTCGTCCGTTATTTTTTTCTTCACGCAGCCGATCATTGATCGACGAGAAATGCCAAATATGGCTCAAATTCGCTTGCAACCTCACTCCCGTACTTCCTGGCTATCCCCCGGTGCCGCGTGTGAGTGTGTTATTATTTGTTTTTCATTATTTGGCTGTTTTGGGGGGTCTATCTAGTCAGTTAAAGATAAAAGGGGCAAATCTGGGCACTTATATTCTCAGCTTCTTATTTTAGAGATGATGCATCTTACGTCTAAGCAATTTCACTGTAAGACATCTGATGTAATTATTAATCAGTTTAAAACATGTACAATAAATCACTTTCCCATAAAGTTCTCAAGCCTCTAATTCAGTGAGTCCAAACCTTATCATCAAGGGCTGCCAGACAGGCCATGTTTTAGGTTTAACATGTGTGAATACAAGTGAGGCAATTTGAAGCTCCACAGCCTGCTGAATACGAATTGCCTCACTTGCATTCACACAGTGTTAAACCTAAAGCATGGCCTTCCTGGGGATCCCTGAGAAGTGGTGGGGAATCCATGCCCTGATATTGCTCAGCAGTTTTGGTGACTTCCACGTGCCTCTAAACCTTTCTTATTAAAGGGTCAGGGCAGTTTTCTTTATTTTATTAGGAATATAATATACCTGTGTATCTCTTTTATTTACTTTATTTTACTAAGAACCACTTACAAGCTCTGTTTTTTTTTCTGTCTTAAGTCTTTCAAAAAGTTCCGAATTGGTTTCTCCCCTCTGCAATTCATGAAGGCAGAGTACTTCTAAGTACATGCACTGTCTCATAGTAACCAATCAGTTTGCTGCTTTAGAGAGGTCACTGACAGGCTTATTTGAAAAAATGAATTTCACAGTGTGTGTACTCATGAGCTACAGAGGGCAGACACAAACAATGATCCAATTGTATGATAGAAAAAACAGAGCTTATAAGCACGTCTTATTAAAATAAAATAAAGTAAATGAAAGTAAATAGATACACAGGGGTATTATATAACTAATAAATCCAGAAACCTTCCATATCCCTTCAACTATTTTCTAGATTTCTCATGTTATTATTGTTGTTTTTCACTTATCTTTCAGTATATTCAGCAAAATGTTTTCATATTGAATTATAAGGCTGTAGGTTATAGTTTTGCTGCCATCGCTGAATTTGGACACCTTAAATGTGTCTGAACTGTTGATCTTTGGTTCCACTTAATAATCTGTCCCTTTCTTGTAGAGCTGGGTTTATATCCCTCAGTAAGAAGTATAATTACTATCCACAGGAATATCCATCATTGTCTCAGACAGCGCGGGTGCTTTGTGCTCGGTGGGCTGGTTTTATTGTGTGTATTGGGACCAAAACCTTGTATATAGATCAGCTGCTTCGTGTCTTCCTAAATAAATTGAATTTGTTGGTAATTTGTGCAAAAGAAGACCCATGAGCATACGGACTGCTGAACATGTATATAGGGCCACTATCAGAAATCGTGAGGCCAGGGCTGTATCTATCTTTTTGGAGCCCCTAGGCAGTGAAGTGGAGGAGCCCCTGCGAGTGAGTATGCAAAGTATGCACGGACCCATTTTTGCCTTTTCTGTACGTGTAAGTTCCCTTTCCTGTTGTAACTGTCTTGTTCTAGGTGGTTACCCCCTAGTAGCCAGTCAATGAACTGCAACATTTCATTTTTTTTTAAGCCAGGAACCATTTTTTGAAGAAGTGGCGCCCCTCACAGGGAAGCACCTAGTTGGCCTAATGGGTAACCCGGCCATGCGTGGGGCCCATATTAAATGAGCATATTATATACTGCATCCTTGCACCGCCCATCTCAGCAAATAGTATAAATGCCTTCCAGCATGGGGCCACCCTTCCAGGGTGGGCACCTGACAAAAGTACCCCCCTTGTCAATGGCTTTGCATTTATACTGATAGCTAAAATGGAAGCTGTGTCCTATGTACATTTGCTATTAAAAGATGTTTGCTTTTTGGGAAGAAAGCTATGGCAAGTCAGGACAAGCTATTTAGAAGCAAAGATATTACATTATCAACAAAGGTCTGCATAGTTTGAACTACAGTATTCCCAGTAGAGGACGCCGTGAAATTGTGGGTTGGGGAAAACTGTTTAGAGTCCTTTGCACTGTAAGCCAAACTGTTCACTGGAAGGTTTAATCATGAGGCTTAAGCTCAAATATTTTGTGCATATCATGAAAAGACAGGTTTCCCTAGAGAAGATTCTGTTGCTGGGAAAGATTGAAGGGACATGAAGTAGGGGGAGGCAGACGCGGAGATGGATAGAAGAGGCCATTGAAGCAATAAACATGATTTTGAGGGTGCCCAGAGGGAAGTAGCTGACAGATGTGCTTGGTGTGCTGTGGTCCATAGGGTCACAGATAGTCAGACCTAACTGAACAATTAAACAATAACAATTGCTATACTCCAATCTCATCCCCTAATTACAGAGTGTGTACTAAATACACAGTAGCATCTGGGATGGACGTAGGAATGCTGAATTGACAGAAGTAAGAACCAGAGGGCCAATCTAGTCTGCTTATTCTATCTACTTAAAAGCTGTGCTTAACTAAATCTCATGATTGCCTGACTGTGAACTGTGCCAGCTTGTCTACTACCCTTTATGTAAAGTATTATTTTCTCACATAACCTCTAATATTCCTCCTTCCAACAAATCAAGAGAGACCTCTTGTTCTTGCTCCTCTTCTTTCAACCAGAACTTTATTCAATCATTTGACATATTTGAAGGTTTCTCTCATATCTCCTCTCCTGTCCTCCACGCCAGTGCTTCTTATCTATAGTACTAAGGGACCACTAACAGGCCAGTTTTAGGCATATCCTTGTTTGGGTATAGGGGAGCTAGTCATTGGCTCAATGATTCTTATTAATCAACTGAGTTTAATGGAGGTATCTTTAAAATCTGGCCTGTCGGTGATACCAGAGGACTGGAGTTGAGGAACTTTATGTTTTGTCTTTTAGACCATGAACTATTTTAGTCGCCCAACTGTGAATTGTTTCTAGAAGTGCAGGGTTATTGCTTGGTAACTGGATAAGACTGATAATGAGACCACACCCCTTCCCTCTCCAGTGTCTGCATACACTGCAATGGGCAGACCATACAGGGCAGACACAGACTCGGTAGGGGTGGATGTTCAATGTCGTAGCCTATCAGGGACCACATCTCAGCAGCATATCGCTGAGAGAAGGTCACTGTTTGGTTAGTATGAGACACTGTGCAACCAGTACAGCAGAGTCTGTGTCTTTGTTAGCTGCAGAGGCCAGACCCATACAAGGACTATTTGTTTGATTTTAGGCAGTAAAAACAGAGCTTATAAGCACTTCTCAATATAATAAAGTACATAAAAGGAAATAGATACACAGGGATATTATATACCTAGTAACACTTCAAGGAACCTTCCATATCTCTTTAAGGTTGTGTTTAATCTCTCATGGTTTTTAATAAAACCATTTCTGGGAAGCCAAAGTGTGACACGTGATGATGAGCCCTACAAGCTTTGCATTTGGGACACTGTATTGCTTTGAAATGTATAATGGAGTTAATATATTATGGTTATATATAAAAGCTTTGGGGTGTTGTTTCTATAGGATAGGGGATCTAAGGGATGCTGTGGGCACATGTAGAAATTACCGGATTCTTTTGTACTTTGACCATTTTTTAGAATTATCAACATATAGAATATTTGTGTTTAGAAAAATTGAGAAAAAAATAACACCTTGACATCACTAATGACGCCCTTTTTACATCTTCACTGCTTCCTCCTTCCATCTTCATCTTCTATTATATTGCAATCTTGGGGAAAGTTACAGACCTGAGGCCCTCCTTCCATATTTGTCAGCCATTTGCATATATTATTAGTATTATTAGTGTCTAGTTCCAGGGAGAAGAAATATATGCATTAATTAACCAGTTTATTCAGTTCCAGACAAAAAAAATGGATGGTTATCTGTATTAGACTGGCAGATGACATTTATCCTTTGTGATTAAACAATAAGAAAATGCTTTTTGCAAACTGTAATCTCTGTATTTGATACAATGTTCTGTTTAACTGTGACATTATATTAACAAGTTAATGTTTGCTTTTGTCAGGATTCCATTAAAACCTACCAGATATGTGTAATATTTTCCTTTAAATACACAAGATGTACTTGTTTCCTAAAATTGTTATCACCGATAATAGTTGTCAGTTGTGAGTAACACCTGCAAGATACATTCTAGCTAGATGTTACTCACAGGCTGATGGCCCTAAATAGAGGGGAATCACGCAACTGTGCATACGTGGCCAAGTTGGGTGATTGGGAGGGGGAGAGAGAGAAATAGAAATAGAGAGGGAGGGAGAGAGAGACATAGGGATGGAGGAAAGCAGGGAGGGAGGCAGGCAGAGAGGGAAGGAGAGAGGGAGAGGGAGATAGCCCACAGAGAGAGGCTGTACAGAGAGACAGAACAGTCAATTAAACATAATATATGAGACCGTCAACCGAGCAAGTTAGTTTACCAAATTGATAAATATTTCAGAATATTTGTTGACATATTTTTCAAGATCCAGGAATATGTTGCTTAAACCGATTTAAGATTTTATGATTTCCTCATCTTCCACATCTGACTAAAGCATAATTATGAATCCGCATATATTTCCTGATTGTTGCATAGTAATTGTGGTGGAAAAAAGACAGATGGTTCATCAAGTTCAAGTAAATTGTTAAAAGAGCAAGGCACAAAAATGCAGAGGAAGTTTCTATCTGCACAACTGCCAGTCTTTTCAATGGGACTAATGCATTAGATTAGATTAGTTTACCAGGATACTTATTCCTTAACAGGAGAATGAACCGAGAAAAGAAGATAGGGCCACAAAGTAAGGAAAAATTGGACAAAAAAAAACAAAAAATGTTAATAATGTGTTATTAGTGTTTTAACTAATTTAATTAATTAATCACCCAAAACCCCACCATTGTGATTACGAAATTAAAATTAAGTATGCTGCTCAGACACATAGCATGTCACTGTCTGTCGGATAACAGCATGTGGCACTGGTAGAGTGAAGCCCCTCCCCTGTAGGTGTGGCTTTAGGTGACAGCTGTGCAAGGTGGCACCTTTCATGAGAGAAATTAGGAAGAAAGGGGGAGGTTCCAGAAGGTGACCATCATTACTTAGGGGTGGAGCTTCTTAGAAGTCACTGTAGTGTACATTTTATATCACAATTACATTGAGGAGTATAAAATGATTTACGTATCTTAATTAACACAAACAAAGCAAACGCCTAAATATTCTCTTTAATTATGTGTGTTTCTGTTTAAATAATGTTTTTCTCCGTTTTATTTCCAGATGTATATTACCAGCACAATCAAAGCCAAAGGGACACGACTCGCCAAACCTGTCCTATGCCTCGGCCTCATGTGTCTGGCGTTTCTTACTGGAATAAACAGGGTAGCGGAGTATCGCAATCATTGGTCGGACGTCATAGCAGGGTTCCTCATTGGGATATCAATATCTATCTTTCTGGTGAGTATAATAATTATATATATTTATATATGTCAGATTGATTAAAGGGATCCTTTAAACAGTTTTTATTTAATTTAATTTAGTTAATTTTATCTTTAATTACTTCTAAGAAGCTCCAAAGTAAAATATTATCAGCTTCAGTGACCTCCCCTTTCTTCCTGTTCTTTCCCGATGCAGGGTGCCATGTTTTACACCTGTGATCTAAGGCTATGCCAAGAAGGGAGGGGTTTTACAGTGCCAATCTCATACAAGTTATTCACACAGCATGTCATTGGTTGCTTTAAAATCCCTCCCTTGTGGGGGCTCCTTCGTCATATCTGAAATTTGGCACCCTACATGAGACCGAACACGAAGACAGTTGGAGGATCAGTTGTTTCTTAGAAGTAAGTGAAGTGTATATTTTATATCACAGTTAGATTTAAGAGGATAGGATTAATTTAAGGCACATTGAATGCAAATGTTTGTGTTGTGCATTTTAAAGTACTGTATATACTCGAGTATAAGCCGACCCGAGTATAAGCCGAGGCACCTATTTTACCACAAAATACTGGGAAAAATGAGTGACTCAGGTATAAGCCGAGGGTGGGAAATGTGCTGCCCCCTGTGTCCCTCTTGTGCCCTCTGTGTCCCTCTTGTGTGCCCTTTTCTTGTGTCCCCCCTCTCTGTCCCCTGTGTCTCTTCTCCCCTCTCCCTCCCCTGTGTCTCTTCCCCCCTCTCCCTCCCTGTGTCTCATCTCCCTCTCCCTTCCCTGTGTCTCTTCCCCCCCTCCCTTCCCTGTGTCTCTTCCTCCCCTCCCTTATCATTCTCCTCAACCCCCCTCCCTATTCTCAACCTCCCTCCTCAACCCCCCTCCTCAACCCATCTCCTCATTCTCAACCTCCCTTCTCAACCCCCCTCCTCATCCTCAACCTCCCTCCTCATCCTCAAACTCCCTCCTCCTCAGCCCCCCTCCTCCTTCTAATCCCCTCCTCAACCTAAACCCCCCCATCCTCAACCCCCCCATCCTCTTCCTCAACCCCCCATCCTCAACCCCCTCCTCATCCTCAACCTCCCTCCTCATCCTCAACCTCCCTCCTCATCCTCAACCTCCCTCCTCCTCAACCCCCCTCCTAATTCTAAACCCCCTCCTCAACCTAAACCCCCCCATCGTCAACCCCCCATCCTCTTCCTCAACCCCCCATCCTCAACCTCAACCCCCCTCCTCATCCTCAACCTCCCTCCTCATCCTCAACTCCCTCCTCAACACCCTCCTCAACCTCCCTCCTCATCCTCAACCCCCTCCTCAACCTCCCTCCTCAACCTCAACCCCCCTCCTATTCCTCAACCCCCCTCCTCATCCTCAAGCTCCCTCCTCATCCTCAACCTCCCTCCTCAACCTCAACCCCCCTCATCATCCTCAACTTCCCTCCTCAACCTCCCTCCTCAACCTCAACCTCCCTCCTCAACCCCCCTCCTCATCCTCAACCCCCCTCCTTATTCTAAACCCCCTCCTCAACCTCAACCCCCCTCCTCAACCCCCCCTCCTCATCCTCAACCCCCCATCCTCAACCCCCCCATCCTCATCCTCAACCCATCCTAAACCCCCCTCCTCATCCTCAACCTCCCTCCTCATATCCCCTCCTCATTTTACCCCTCTAAATACCTACCCCTCTCCCTTTCCCCTCACTTACCTTCATCTGTAGCTTCTCCTCTGGCCTCCGCTCCTTCCAGCGTCGGCACCTGGTATTTGCTAATGACATGACATCACATGCGTGCCACGTCAGAGGCGGAGGAGAAGCTGCAGATGAAGGTAAGTGAGGGGAAAGGGAGAGGGGTAAAGTGAGGAGGGGGGTTTAGAATGAGGAGGGGGGGATTAGAATGATGAGGGGGGTTGAGGATGAGGAGGGGGGAGGGCAAGTGACACGGGGGGTAGAGAGACATGGGGGGGATTAGAGAGACATGGGGGGATTAGAGAGACACGGGGGGGTTAGAGAGACACAGGGGGGTAATAGAGACACGGGGGGGATTAAAAGACACGGGGGGATTAGAGAGACACGGGGGGTAATTGAGACACGGGGGGGTTATAAAGACACGGGGGGGTTATGGAGACACGGGGGGATTAGAGAGACACGGGGGATTAGAGAGACACGGGGGGGTTAGAGAGACACGGGGGGGTTAGAGAGACACAGGGGGGTAATAGAGACACGGGGGGGATTAGACAGACACGGGGGGGATTAGAGAGACACGGGGGGGATTAGAGAGACACAGGTGGGGTAATAGAGACACGGGGGTTATAGAGACACGGGGGGGGGGTTAGAGAGACAAGGGGGGAGTGTGACTCGAGTATAAGCCGAGGGGGCCCTTTTTAGACTTAAAAAAAGGGCTGAAAAACTCAGCTTATACTCGAGTATATACGGTAAGTGCTTTAAACATTAAAAAAGTATATATTTTCATGCAAAAATTTTTTAGTAAAACGTGTTTAAACTTATTGGAATCTAGCAGGAAATGCCACAGGAAATATCTCTTTGTGAGCAGACAGTATGCACAACAGACTCATTAGCACTTATGACTCATACATCTATATTGCTACACATATATTGCTGCCCCCAAAGAGAGTTATACATTGGAGGCAATTTATTCTGCTCCAGGGGCTTCATTTTGAAAAAAAGAAACGCACTGTTCAACATTATTAAATGCTTTCAGATCCAAGGGAGAAGAAAATAAATGCCTTTAACTGACCTTGTTAATATGTTTATATATAAAAGCAATGCCTGAAGTTTTCCTTTAAAAGTCTATCCTTACATTTTGCTATTTACCAAGGAACATGGGATTTATCAATGCTGCTCTACATCACAACACATTGTAATGGGTAGTTATATTGCCCAGTTACCCCTCCAGCTGTACCCCCTCACTGCTGCATAGAGACTTTTGTGTCTGCAGGAACCAAAAATACCAAGCAACTTGCCATAACCAATGCGCTCTGTTTACTGCTGAATGGGCAGTGTAGTGTCCTAGCCAATCAGTTAGTGGTTAGTATGAGACACACTACAGCAAGTACAGCAAAATCTGTGTCTTCATTAGATACAGAGGGCAGACTCATACAGGGACTATTTGTTTCATTTTAGGCCAAACAAAACAGAGCATGTAAACTCTTCTTAATAAAACAAAGCACATAAAAGTAAAACAAATACACAGATATAGAATATACCTAATAACATCCAGGAACCTTCCATATTCCTTTAATATACAGGCTGGTGCAGCTGAACTGAACATAACACACACAGTAAGTAAAAACCTTGAGATTTGTAAAATCTAACTGCACATGAAAAAAATAATATGATGGCGAAGCATGAAATATATCATTATTTACTTGTGTACCTTTCAGGTTGTGTGTGTGGTAAACAACTTTAAGGGACGGCAAACAGAACAAGAGCGATCTCCCATCGATAACTTGGCTCAGATGCCAATGATCAGTATTCCTCGGGTAGAAAGTCCACTAGAGAAGGTAAGTGCTGAGAATTTGAACTTAGAGGAACTTTTAAAGAATTCAAACAATAATTTAATTCAATGTTGTCCTCCTTGATATAAAATTAACATTTCACTTCTAAGAAGCCTACAGAATAACAGATTCTCATGTTTAGGAATCTCTCCTTTCCTGTTTTGTATCATGATAGCTGCCATGTTTCACAGCTGTGACCATAACACATCCCCAAGGGAAGGAGCTTCATTCTCCCATTGTCTCATACTACTAATAAACATACTGTGACAGTGTCTGAGCAGCATGAGACACTATTTGAAGTCTCTCCCATGTGGTCATGGTCACAACTGTGCAACATGAGAGCTCCTACAAATATACGGGGGACAAGATCCTCTAGAAGGTGAAAACCTGTCATTCTGGAGATTTCTTAGAATATTTGAAATGTAATTATAATTTTCAGTGAAGAGAGTAAAATCAAGAAACCTGGTTAAACCATTCATATAAAACACAAAATACCTACAGCCCTTTAGTTTTCAGATAATAGCTTACCCAAAGATTGAATAGTAGTATAAAATTGTGTATTTGTATATATATGTATATATACACACACACTTTCACACTGTTAGTGACCACTGGATTGTTGTTGTACATATACCTAATAGTTGTATATCTATATAGTTTTAGAATTATGGTTTTGTTCTTTTATAACGTATCTATAGCTTTCAGGAATCCGATTCAAAACTTTATGATGGTAACATTGTGATTTTCCACAGGGAAACCACTAAATACATGCTACAGTTTTCAATTTCCTAAATGCATTTTACAAAATGCTGGGGGTATGGATAAGTATGTGTAACTTGTATACAGTTTAGATGGCAAATATATATAAACTAGCAACTTGACCGTCAAAAATGAAGGCATGATATAGTGTCATTGTGTTTTCTGTACTATCTGCGTACCCTGCGTGTCTCTTTCTTTCCCCCCTCTCCCTCACCTGTTTCTCTCCCACGTCTCCAGTCTCTCTTTCCCCCGCTGTGTCTCTTCCCCCTCTCCTTTCCCTTGTGTCTCATCCCCCTCTCTCCCTCCCCTGTGTCTCTTCTCCCTTCCCTGTGTCTCTTCCCCCTTCCCTGTGTCTCTTTCCCACCACCTCTCCCTCCCCTGTGTCTCTTTCCCCCCTCTCCCTCCCCTGTGTTTTGTTCCCCCCCTCCCCTGTGCCTCCTTTCCCCCTCTCCCTCCCCTGTATCTCCTTTCCACCTCTCCCTCTGCGCAATGCGCATTCGTGGCTGATGCAGCTCATTGCGCATGCGCGACCCCTCTGCCAATGCGCATGCATGACCTCTATGCGCAATGCGCATGCATGGCTCATGCCGCGCACTGCGCATGCACAACCCTTTTTGCTCAATGCGTATGCGCGGCTAATGCCGCACATTGAGCATGCGCGACTGATGTGTTACCGACAACCTCGCAATTACGACGACTATTATAGTTGATCAGAGGTTTTGAAACTCAGATATTTAAAAAGGAGGGTTTCTGGATTTTACTATAAATGTAATATCCCTGTGTATCAATTTACTTTTACTTTGAGGTGCGAAAAGGGGAAAGGAGGAGCTGGGAGTGAGGGGCAAATATTTGAATGGCCAAGGGCACCATAAAATCCAAATAATGCAGTACTGTGAAGAGGGTTGTCTCTTTTGCTCATCATAAACAAAATAGGGGATATTCGTCATAATTCGTAAAATGTGGGTAAAAGAAGGAATAAATAGGAGTTAAGCTGAGTTAAAACAAATCATAGATCCACTTCTTATGGTTTCTAGGAATCCTATTTATCAGCCACAATAAGCTGTAACTGTGTCTGGTAAATTGGTTCTTCTACCCATGGCCGGATTACCCATTAGGACAACTCGGCAACCGCACGGAAAATGGTTCCTGGCTTAGAAAAAAAAAAATCTCGCAGTTCATAGACTGGCTACTAGGGGGTAACCACCTAGAACAAGACAGTTACAACAAGAAAGGTAACTTACATGTAGAGAAAATGCAAAAATGGGTCTGTGCATAGCTTGCGTACTCACTCGCAGGGGCTCCTCCACTTCACTGCCTAGGGGCTCCAAAAAGTTAAACCTGGCCCTGCTTGTACCAGATGTACCTGACATGCACCGGCAGAATCCCAACACTAATAATTTCAGGCAGCACAGAGACAAAGACATTTGATGGATCGAGTAAAATTCATAGGAGTCTAAACATGGCATTCAAAATAAAAATATATATACAGTTGTGCTCAAAAGTTTGCATACCCTGGAAGAAATTGTGAAATTTTGGCATTTATTTTGAAAATATGACTGATCATGCAAATAATGTATTTTATTGAAGAATAGTGGTCATATGAAGCCATTTATTATCACATAGTTGTTTGGCTCCTTTTTAAATCATAATGATAACAGAAATCACCCAAATGGCTCTGATCAAAAGTTTACATACCCTTGAATGTTTGGCCTTGTTACAGACACACAAGGTGACACACACAGGCTAAAATGTCAATTAAAGGTTAATTTCCCACATGTGGAAGGAGTCATTGGCAAACCAGGTTCCATCATTTTTATATTATAGATAATATTCTCGAAGAGTGAACTTTAGTATAAAAGAAACTTAATTTTAAGTGAAACTTGCCTAATAATTATCCCATTGGGAGCCCGTGTGCCATACACATATGAGAGCTATATACATCACCCAATTCTTGCCAGAAACCCAGTAAACTGTTTTGAAGAACTCCATTTGACAATGATCAAAACATTTTTAAAAAGTAAAAAAATAATACTTGAGAATTACATGAACTTTACTGGTGGCAGCCATTACCTTGATTTGGCTGCTTTATAGATGGAGGGACTTTATAGACTTATACAATTTCAATTAGTCCACTTCAAACGCTGGTACTATGTACTAATATATTTTAATCAAAGAGCCGAATCCCTTGTCTGCATTCAATTTCAACTCCTACTTGTAAAATCAGATAAACAGAATAAATAGAGTCTGCCAACACAGCATAATAGTCCATAGTCCATCATGTCAACTAACATCACTTCAAAATAGTTAATTCTTAATTTTAATGTAATTATCATGAAGGTTACGCTTAATCAGAAGGAAATGTAATAATTTATTCCTCTCTATGCGAGACAAATTCAATAATGCTAAGGAATGTCATGGAAATTGAGCAAGCATCTTTAGAGGGTTGCTATATAAATGAATACATTTTCAGTAAGCTGCTAGTTGTTATATTTAACAGATTCTGTTGGATATTGATAGGTGAATATTAGTTATTTAAGTGTATATATCTATAAAATATACTTCTATCATGGGGTTGAAACGTGCAATGCTGTATATCAGCATCACGGGTAGTAAAACGTTTTGGACCATCATGGAGCATCTAACTATAACTACGAGGGTCCTTATAGACACCCCATGGCACTTAACATTAACCCTTTACCAGGGGGTCCAGGGTAAACTAAGCTTTATCCATGGTGAGTCCTACAGACCCCCATAGCGCCCTAAGCCTTTCCAAGGCCCTAACTACTACCATAAGGATCCTTATTGACCCCTAATGTCCCTGTCACCACTCTCCAAAATGAACAAAGTTAAATAAATACATAAAATAAATAAAAAGAACAGAAAATAAAAAAGAATTGCAAAAAAATTAAAAAGTACAAAAAAAAATAGACAAATAAAATAATACATTTATTACAAATAAAAAAAAAACATTTAACTTACAAAAATATAATAAATATAAATGACTCCTGTTGGGGGGGGAGTGTGATACATTACACATTACCCTGCCTTAGCTGACCATTCAGCAATGATACGTGACTCTTTTAATCTTTAGCTGGTTAGCCTTTAAGCAATCAGAGAGCTCTATTTCCCCCTATTCTAGTTGCCAAAAATGTCAGTCGGAATTAGGTTTAATTCTACCATCACCCTTCTCTGATTGGCTATTGAAACAGTCATTCAAAGAAGAGACTGGAGACTGGGGTCCATAAGGACCCCCACAGTAGTAATTAAAGTGCCATGGCATCCATAGGGTCTCCTACTGTAGGAGCTACGATGTCATGGGGGTCCTTAGGAATCCCCATGGATATACAGGTTAGCTAGGTGACATGATGTTCCATAGCGTACACCACAGTTATAAAATAGCATACCATGGGAGTCCATAGGGTTAATGTCAGGTGCTCTGGGGTCCATAGGAACCCCCATAGTTATAGCTTAAAATATCAGTGGGGTCCATAGGGATCCCCATGGTATATGGGTTAATATTAGGTGCCATGGGTGTCAATAGGATCACCCTATGGAAGTAACAGACAACATCAGCTGATAAATTAAATGAATCCCTACTATAATTAATAATTGGTGATAAAAGATAGAAATAAAATTATTTATTTATTTGTTTTACTTTATAAAATAGTTTACTCATTGCCACGTTCAGTTATTCAAAGAACAAAATAGATAAATAAATTGACCATTACAGCTCTTTAATGAATCGTATCTATGTATGGACAGCAGGTCTATTATTCAGCAAGAAAAGCCGAAATATTTTATTCTGTGTGAATCTGAATATAATTACGTAATGTAGAAATGATAACAGTTTAGTTTGTTCTCAGTTTCAATCACACTGAGGTTCCTAATCACCTGCTTTGTAAGATCCCAAAATGAAAAGCACTTACTGCACTAAACTGAGTGCTCAGTTGTCATGCTCCTCGCAAGCAATATTTGTATTCACTGAGCCTTTTAAATACAAGAGTCAGTGCATGTAATGTCTCCATGGCAACTGCATCACAGCAGCACAGTGAGTCTGTCACAGCTGATGAATGGGCTCAAATATTCATCTTCTGTGGCCACAATCTAAGGATCGAGTCCCCTGGACATCGCTCCAAGGTTAACACATGTTAATGCATATAATATATAAAGTAAATAAATAAACATTAAAACATTTTTGTCATATAAAACTAGGAGTATGCTAACTTTTTTTTATGTGTGTGTGTATATATATATATATATATTTATATATATATATATATACAGTATATATATATATATATATATATATATATATATATATATATACAAACACACACAGACACATTTATTTATATATATATAGTAAATAAAAAGTACATCTGTTCACATTTGAATGTCTAAAACAAGGTAAAAAATTTGCTTCCAGGTCAGAATTATTACACTGCATTCTGGGAAGCTGAGCTGGGACATGCAAATGTGCCTACAAATGCCTCGCTCTTCAATCCATAGCCATTATCAAACATGGCTTCCTTTAAGCTCATGAATGCTGTATTACACAGCTTTAATAAACAGCCAAGGTTGGAATAAACACAAGCTGAGTATCCTATCCATGTACAGCTGTTTCAAGCTTACTGGCTATCATCAGCATGGAGCGGGATCTCAGCTTGTGTTGTGGAAATTATGAGTAGGTAGTTCACCACAACAATCATTTATAATATGGTGGGCAAAAGACCGATAGAAGCCCTCCATCGTACAGTAGTACAGTAAATAAATAGTACATCTGTGTTCACATTTGAATGTCTAAAACAAGTTAAAAAACCAGCTTCCAGCTCAGAATTCTGAGAAAAACTGTTATTCCACTGCATTCTGGGAAGCTGAGCTGGGACATGCAAATGTGCCCACAAATGCCTCGCTCTTCAATCCATAGCCATTATCAAACATGGCTTCCTTTAAGCTTACGCCTGCTGTATCACATATATAGTTGTGGTACTGAGAGCTGTCATCACGCTTTGCGGGCCTCGCGAAGCGAGGTACTCAGTTGCGGGATGACAACTGGCGCTTGCCCATGCTGCAGTAAGCTCCCCTTGCCCCACTGATGCTTGTGATGAGCACTGTAGGCGCTTATCGCGAGGCCCGCAGTACAGCAGGCCCCATAACCCCCCCAGAGCGAGGCTTGTAAGTGACAGGGGCTGCAATGAGACAAAGGGGGAGGGAGAGGGGGGAAGGGACCCAGGGGGTGGGAGAGGGGGGAAGAGACACAGGGGAAGGGAGAGGTTGGAAAGAGATACGGGAGACAGGGGGAAAAGAGACACGAGGGAAGGGGGGAAAGAGACACAGTGGAGTGGGGAAGGAAACACAGGGGATGGAGGGGGAAGGAGACACAAGGGAGGGAGGAGGAAGGACACACAAGGGACGAAGAGGGGGGAAGGAAGCACAGGGGAGGGAGAGGGGGGAAAGACACATGGGAGGGAGTGGGGGGAAAAGACACATGGGAGGGAGAGAGGGGAAAATACACAGGGTAGGGAGAGTGGGAGAGACAGGGAGAGTGGGAGAGACACAGGGGAAGGGAGAGACACAGGGTAAGGTGGAGACACAGGGGAGGGAGAGGGGAGTGAGACACAAGGGAAGGGAGAGGGGAAAGAGACACAGGGGAGAGAGAGGGGGGAGGATATACAGGGAAAGGGAGAGGGGGAAAGAGACACAGGAGGGAGGGAGGGGGGAAGAGACAGGAGGAAAGGGGGAAAAGAGATACAGTGGAGTGGAGAAGGAGACACAGGGGAGGGAGAGGGGGAGACACATGGTAGGGAGGGGAAAAGGAAACCCAGGGGAGGGAGGGGGAAAGACACAGTGGAGGGAGAGGAGGGAGACACATGGGATGAAGGGGGAAAAGACAGGGGGGGAGAGGGGGGAGACACAGGAGGGGGAGACACAGGGGAGAGAGAGAAAGGGAAAGAGGGATATGGGGAAGAGACACAGGGGAAGGGAAAGGGGGGTGACACAGGGGAGGGGGAAGGAGACACAGGGCAGGGAGAAGAGACACAGTGAAGTGAGAGGGAGAGAGACACAGGGGAGGTAAAGGGGGAGACACAGGGGAGGTAGAGGGGAGGAGAGACACAGGGGAAGGGGAGGGGGGGAAGAGACACAGGGGAAGTAAGAGGGGGAAAGAGACAGAGGGGAAGGGAGAGGGGGGAAAAACACAGGGAAACGGAGAGGGGGAAAAGAGACATGGGGAGGGAGAGGGGGGACAGAGACACAGGGGAGGGAGAAGGGGAAACAGACACAGGTGAGGGAGAAAAGGGACACAGGGGAGGGAGGGGGAAGAGACACAAGGGGGGAGAGACATGGGAGATGGTGGGAAAAGACATGGGAGAGGGTGGGAAAGAGACACAAGGGAGGGAGGGAGAGACACAGGGGAGGGAGGGGGTTTGAGACATAATGTATAAAGAGACAGTGGGGAGGTGGAGCAGGGAGACACAGGGGGGACATACAGGGGAGGGAGAGGTGGAAGAAACACAGGGGAGGGAGAGGGGGAAGAAACACAGGGGAGGGAGAGGGGGGAGAGACACAGGGGAGGGGAGACACAGGGGAGGGAGAGGAGAGAAGAGACATAGGGGAAGGGAGAGGGGGGAAAGAGACACAGGGGAAGTGAGAGGGGGAAAGAGACAGAGGGGAAGGGAGAGGGGGGAAAGACGCAGAGATATGGAGAGGGGGAAAGAGACACAGGGGAGGGAGAGGGGGACAGAGACAAAGGGGAGGGAGAGGGGGGAAACAGACACAGGTGAGGGGGAAAAGGGACATGGGGAGGGGGAAGTGACACGAGGGAGGGAGGGTGGAGAGACACAAGGGAGGGTGGGGGAAGAGACATTGGAGAGAGGGGGAAGAGACATGGGAGAGGGTGGGAAAGAGACACAAGGGAGGGAGGGTGATACACAGGGGAGGGGCATCGAGACATAATGTATGAAGAGACAGCAAGGAGGGGGAGCGCGGAGACACAGGGGGGACATACAGGGGAGGGAGAGGGGGAAGAGACACAAGGGAGGGAGAGAGGGGAAGAGATACCGGGGAGAGAGCTACAGGATGGAAAGAGACACAGGGGAGGGGGGACACAGAGGAGGAAAAGGGGGAAGTGACAAAGGGGAGGGGGGCAGAAGGAGACACAAGGGAGGGAGGGGGGGAGACACAAGGGAGGGAGAGGGGGTGAAGGAAACATAGGGGAGGGAGAGCAGGAGAGACATATGGGAGGGAAAGTGGGGAAACACAGGAGGGCACACAAGGGAGGGAAAGGAGGGAAGAGACACAGGGGAGGGAGGGAGGAAGGAGACACAAGGGACAAAGAGGGGGGAAGGAAGCACAGGGGAGGGAGAGGGGGGAAAGACACATGGGAGGGAGAGGGGGGAAAAGACACATGGGAGGGAGAGGGGGGAAAATACACAGGGTAGGGAAAGTGGGAGAGACAGGGAGAGTGGGAGAGACACAGGGGAAGGGAGAGACACAGGGTAAGGTGGAGACACAGGGGAGGGAGAGGGGAGTGAGACACAAGGGAAGGGAGAGGGGAAAGAGACACAGGGGAGAGAGAGGGGGAGGATATACAGGGAAAGGGAGAGGGGGGAAAGAGACACAGGAGGGAGGGAGGGGGGAAGAGACAGGAGGAAAGGGGGAAAAGAGATACAGTGGAGTGGAGAAGGAGACACAGGGGAGGGAGAGGGGGAGACACATGGTAGGGAGGGGGAAAGGAAACCCAGGGGAGGGAGGGGGAAAGACACAGTGGAGGGAGAGGAGGGAGACACATGGGATGAAGGGGGAAAAGACAAGGGGGGGAGAGGGGGGAGACACAGGAGGGGGAGACACAGGGGAGAGAGAGAGGGGGAAAGAGGGAGATGGGGAAGAGACACAGGGGAAGGGAAAGGGGGGTGACACAGGGGAGGGGGAAGGAGACACAGGGGAGGGAGAAGAGACACAGGGAAGTGAGATAGAGAGAGAGACACAGGGGAGGTAAAGGGGGAGACACAGGGGAGGTAGAGGGGAGGAGAGACACAGGGGAAGGGGAGGCGGGAAGAGACACAGGGGAAGTAAGAGGGGGAAAGAGACAAAGGGGAAGGGAGAGGTGGGGAAAACACAGGGAAACGGAGAGGGGGAAACGAGACACGGGGGAGGGAGAGGGGGGACAGAGACACAGGGGAGGGAGAAGGGGAAACAGACACAGGTGAGGGAGAAAAGGGACACAGGGGAGGGAGGGCGAAGAGACACAAGGGGGGAGAGACATGGGAGAGGGTGGGAAAAGACATGGGAGAGGGTGGAAAAGAGACACAAGGGAGGGAGGGAGAGACACAGGGGAGGGAGGGGGTTTGAGACATAATGTATAAAGAGACAGTGGGGAGGGGGAGCAGGGAGACACAGGGGGGACATACAGGGGAGGGAGAGGGGGAAGAAACACAGGGGAGGGAGAGGGGGAAGAAACACAGGGGAGGGAGAAGACACACAGGGGAGGGAGAGGGGGGAGAGACACAGGGGAGGGGAGACACAGGGGAGGGAGAGGAGAGAAGAGACATAGGGGAAGGGAGAGGGGGGAAAGAGACACAGGGGAAGTGAGAGGGGGAAAGAGACAGAGGGGAAGGGAGAGGGGGGAAAGACGCAGAGATATGGAGAGGGGGAAAGAGACACAGGGGAGGGAGAGGGGGACAGAGACAAAGGGGAGGGAGAGGGGGGAAACAGACACAGGTGAGGGGGAAAAGGGACATGGGGAGGGGGAAGTGACACGAGGGAGGGAGGGTGGAGAGACACAAGGGAGGGTGGGGGAAGAGACATTGGAGAGAGGGGGAAGAGACATGGGAGAGGGTGGGAAAGAGACACAAGGGAGGGAGGGTGATACACAGGGGAGGGGCATCGAGACATAATGTATGAAGAGACAGCAGGGAGGGGGAGCGCAGAGACATGGGGGGGGACATACAGGGGAGGGAGAGGGGGAAGAGACACAAGGGAGGGAGAGAGGGGAAGAGATACGGGGGAGAGAGCTACAGGATGGAAAGAGACACAGGGGAGGGGGGACACAGAGGAGGAAAAGCGGGAAGTGACAAAGGGGAGGGGGCAGAAGGAGACACAAGGGAGGGAGGGGGAGGAGACACAAGGGAGGGAGAGGGGGTGAAGGAAACACAGGGGAGGGAGAGCAGGAGAGACATATGGGAGGGAAAGTGGGGAAACACAGGAGGGCACACAAGGGAGGGAAAGGAGGGAAGAGACACAGGGGAGGGAGGGAGGGAAGAGACACAGGGGAGGGAGAGGGGGAGACACAGGTGGGACACACAGGGGAGGGAGAGGGGGAAAGAGACACGGGGGAGAGAGATACAGGGTGTGAGAGACAAAGGGGAGGGGGAGAAGGAAACACACGGGAGGGAGGTGGGGAGAGACACACAGGAGGGAGAGGGGGGGAGACGCAGAGGGGACACACAGGGGAGGGAGAGGGGGGGAGGAAAACAATATATACAGCGAGGCCCGTAAGTGAATAGACACTCAACGCAAGGCCCGCAGTACAGTGGGCCACATTATGCTGCCGGAAAATACAAACAGATTGTTAGCTCTTCAGGGTATTGATTGCTGGATATATTAATTACAAATAGGTAAAGTATATTAATTTATTCAAGAGTAAATTAATTCATTATTAGTTAACTAAATATAGATAAATATATATCTCTCTTTCTGATGAGTAACGAAGGTGCTCAGAGGAGCAAAAGTAGGTAGTATATATATATATATATATATATATATATATATATATACATACATACAGAGAGACAGAGATTATTTTGTTGTTTAGTCATTCAGTCACATCCGACCCTCTGTGACCCTATGGACTGCAGTACGCCAGGTAAATCTCTCACTCACTGCCCCATCTGAGCTCCATCATGTTCATTGCTTCAGTGATCTCATCTATCCATCGATCCTTTGTCATCCTCTTCTTCTTATGCCTTCAATCTTTCTAAACATCAGAGTCTTTTCTAGGGAATCCTGCCATCTCATGATATTGGCAAAATATTTGAGCTTCAGCCTCATACCATCTAGTGAACAGTTTGTCTTGATTTCCTGAAATATTAATTTATTGTATCTTTTTGAAGCCTAAGACACTCTAAGTAGTTTTCACCAACACCACATTTCAATGGTGTCAATTCTACGGTTCTCAGACTTCTTTATGGTCCAGCTCTCACATCCGTATGTTACTACTGGAAGTATCAAAATTCGAACTATGTGGACCTTTGTTGATAGTTTAATATCTTTACTTTTTACTAGCTTGTCCAAGCTTGCCATAGCTTGCCTTCCCAGAAGCAAAACATCTTTTTATTTCATGACCACAGTCACCATCAGCAGAGATCTTGGATCCGAGGCAAATAAAGTCTGTTACTGCCTCCACTTCTTCCCCATCTATTTGCCAATAATTGAAATTGCCGTTTGCCATGATCTTCATCTTTTTAACATTGAGCAGCAGGCCAACTTTTGCACCCTCTTCTTTTACCTTTATCAATTGGTCCTTTAGTATCTGAGGTTGATATTTCTTCCGGCAATATTGATCCTGGCTTTAGATTTTTTTGAATAAGTTAGAGAGGGAAGTTATCAACCTTGGATTGGAGAAAGAGGATGCTGGTCTTTTTAATTTGCTAAATGAGAATGAGGAACCACACCAAAGAAATGTGACAAGGAAGAGGAAGAGTAAATTCACTCCAGATTTAAATTCATACACAAATATCAAGGTATTTTTGGACTTAGTCCGAAAGGATTTGAAACAATATTTTGAATTCTTGCCATCAGATGATGCATCAAGTCCTAATAGAAAAAAGAATATGACTTATTTGGAAAGACAAGCGATGAAACAACTACAAGAGAGCTTGGTAGTCATAAAACCAGCTGATAAAGGAGGCAATATAGTCATCCAGGATGCATGTGACTATATCCAAATGTGCAATATTCTGTTATCAGATACATCAACGTACCGTAAATTGGACAGGTCCACTATGAAGGACTTCACCCTCGAATTGAATAAATGACTCTGTGATGCAAAAGACTCTAAGCTTATTAATACTAATACTTGCGAATATTTATATCCTAAACATCCAAGGATAGCAACGTTTTATGCCTCACCAAAGGTGCATAAACGGAGAAATCAAGTACCGGGTCGAGTACTGATAGTGTCCGGAAATAACAATCTCACAGAACAGATCAGCAAGTATGTTGATGATTACCTAAAAAGTTTTGTAGAAGATCTGCCCTCCTATACGAAAGACACACTGGACATTCTTAGACATCTGGATAGGATTGTAGTTCCGGAGAATACACTTCTTGTTACTATTGACATAGAACAATTATACTCTACTATATAGAACTAACTATACTTGTATTCCACATGACAAAGGTCTGGAAGCAGTCCAGTTCTTCATCAATCAAAAAGGACATGAAAACAATGAATACAATGCCTTCATACTGTCTCTCCTTCAATTAATTCTAACCATAAATGCCTTTATATTTAACAAATCCTGGTACCATCAGATACAGGGAACAGCTATGGGAACAGAGGTTGCTCCCAGTTATGCAAACCTGTATCTGGGGTACTGGGAGAAGACAATTGGGTTTGCTGAAACTTTTTAACATCTCTCTGATAATATAATATTATGGAAGAGGTACATAGATGATGTGCTATTGCTCTGGTCTGGAACTATAGAAGATCTCAATAAGTTTCTGGAGCAACTCAACATTAACAATCTAAGTCTGAAATTCACATGAAAGTATTGAGTTCCTAGATATAACCATCGCCGGAGACTGTGTAGATGAAATATACACCTCGGTACATTATAAACCAACGGCATCCAACTCCTTGTTGCACTGGTCGAGTCAACATCCATTTCTGTTGAAGGCAGGAATTCCTGTCAGACAATATCTAAGACTAAGACGCAATTGAGATACTGTGGATATGTTTAAAAAGCTGATCTAAAGAAGAGATTCAGAGAGCGAGGTTATCCGAATAGTCTTGAAGGACTAAATGAGGGATTTTCTTATTCTTCATTTATTTAATATTTTTTTCTTTAATTTTATCTATCACTTTATCATGGTTAATTACATTAACTTACCCGAATTTTTTTCTCACCTTTCATTCATTTTTCTATTTTTAGCCAATATCACATATCACCAACAACACTGGTAAATTCTGTTTCTGATAGGTAATGACTTTTTTAGCGTTTTTGTCACAATTAGCAGTTCTTCTCATTATTTATCTCATTAATACATTGTTATACTATTTAATATATTTTCCTTTTTCGGAATCCTATTTTTTCACATTTATTCAAGTGCAATTATTACTCACTGAAGCACATTGACACTTTTATGATACCCATATGTTGGGGTTATCATATTTCTTTCATCTATTAGTGTTTTTGTGGCAAATATTAATTTTGCACAGCAGCTTATATCCCTATAAAGTGCATTTACAAAGAAAAGTGTTAATGTTATATAATTTAATAATAATTCCTAATAAGACTGACAAGTTGACACATCCTACATCTTATAAAGTACATTCATATAGAAGAGTGTTAGTGCTTTATTTAGCACCATCTAACTTAATAATAATTCCTAGTAAGACTGACAAGATGATACACCCTGTATAGTGTAGTCACACTCTACTACCAACAAAATAAGTTGAAATGTCCTTATTGTACTAATTAATAAAGTTTGAAAATGTCAAACTTTCTATCGGCATAGTGACGTCATCACGTCACGTGACGTGGATTACGCAAAGCTGTAAGAACTAGCCATTCAACAAGTTTAAATCAAGTTTTTTCATTCAATAGACGCATTGACGTCAATGTCTCACGTGTTGACACTACTGACGCGAACCCGGAAGTGCCGGGAGCTTAAATACATGCTCTGAATCAGTGTCGGTTACCCCATGACTAAACCCTGTGTAGGGGTGAAACGGTAGCCGTTGGGACTCTGGAGGAGAGGAAGGACTAAGGGAGGCAACAAGTCACTGGCAACCCCCTTTTTCTTGAATGAAACAGCAAGTATATTGCAGTAATATATTGAACACAGACTAGCAGAAGTCTGAAAAGCATTGGGTTTGCCTGTATCAATTTATGTAAATATAGGGCATATTGTGCTGTGGAACTGCTCATACAGCAATTAACTATTTATTGTTTTGGTCTCCTTCTTCCTTAAACCTCTCCTTCCATCTATGTTTTAATTTTTTTTCATCCCTTTTTTTGTTTTTATTAGTTGAAGTTATGTTTTTTTATACGGACGTGGATTATTTAAAACCGCTAACCATATAATCCTATGATTAGCAGTCTTTGCACATATGAGGATTATCTTTAAAATATGATCACAGTGTTTGTGAATATGACATATTGAAAATCTGGATTATATGCCATAATTATGCTTTTCTTGTAAGCAGTATCAATGTGAGATAATCTGACATTATAATTTTCTTGCAGTTGATAATTTTAGTATCAAACATATACTCTATTATCAATTTTAACTCACTGAAGTAGCAGCGATTTTTCATTTTTAATAGTCCCATAATAATAAAAATAAATTCATCCAGTCCAGCCTTACGCATGATGTACTGTGCGTATAAGTTGAATAAATAAGATGACAATATACAACCTTGTCGCACTCCTTTTCCGATATTGAATCATTCTGTTGTCCCATGCTCGGTTCTGATCGTGGCTTCTTGTTCCACATACAGATTCCCCAGTGGAACGATGAGATGATCTGGTACTCCCATCTCTTTAAGAACTTTCCGCATTTTGTTGTCAACATCCACACAGTCAAAGGCTTTAGATTAGTCTATGAATCAAAAGTAAACGCTTTTCTTGAACTCTCTTACTTTTTCTATTATGCATCGGACATGGGAGAGGAGGGGAGAGGCCTTGTTATAATCAAGACATTGTAGGGCCCATCAAACTTCGCTCTCCAAGAGGTCTTGCCCCAGCTCATCGAACAAACTATTTAGAAAATTACTTCTGTTAAGATCCTTCCTGTATAGATCTTCACTGTATTCCTGCCAGCTCTTCTTTATCTGATCTTCTTCTGTTATGACCCTCCCATTTTTGTCTTTTATCACGCCCACTTTGGCATGAAAGGTACCTTTGAGGCCCCCGATTTTCTTGAAGAGATCTCTTGACTTACCCATTCTGTTATCTTCTTCAATCTCTTTACATCGTTTATTGTAGAATGAGTCCTTGTCTCTTCTTGCTATCCTCTGGAATTCTGCATTCAGTTGGACAAATCTTTTCCTATCTCCACTACCTTAAACTTTTCTTCTTTCCTGGGCTACTTCTAACGCCCCATCAGATTGCTAGTTTGCCTTCGTAGTTTTCTTTCTTTTATGTATATTCTTTGTTGCTGTTTCCTGGATAATGTTGCATACGTCAGTCCAAGGTTCTTCAGATACAGATATATATATATATAAATATATAAACATTTTTTTTAACTTGTTTTAGACGTTCAAATGTTAACACAAATGTACTATTTATTTACTGTACGGTGGAGACTTCTATTGCTCTTTTGCCAACAATTATTTAAATTATACTACACCCGCTAGGAACTGGCCCCATGCTGATGAGAAGCAGTAACCTGAAAAGATCTATACATGGGTAGGATTCCAGCTTGTGTATGATTCATCCTGAGCTTTGCTCAAAGCTGTGCAATACAGCAGGCATATGCTTAAAGGAAGCTATGTTTAAAATGGTAATGGATTTCAAGAGCAAAGCCTTTGTGGGCATATTTGCAGGTCCCTGCCCAGGTTCCCATAATGCAGTGCTATGACTGTATTTCTCAGAATTCTAAGCACAAGTTTTTAAAATTGTTTTAAACCTTCAAATGTGAACATAAATATACTATTTATTTTATCACATATATAGTTGTGGATCTTTGTGATGTTCGTAACGTTTTCGATGTTGGTAACGCAATTGCAGCCCTCGCAAAGCGAGGCGGGCCGTTGACGAATGCAGGACTTAGACTGCAATGAGCGCCAAAGGCT
Source organism: Discoglossus pictus (assembly GCA_027410445.1). Classification (NCBI taxonomy): domain Eukaryota; kingdom Metazoa; phylum Chordata; class Amphibia; order Anura; family Alytidae; genus Discoglossus; species Discoglossus pictus. The sequence goes on from CM050170.1 coordinate 124,258,542, forward strand.
CGCATCACACTGCAGTACCTGGTTCCTGCCAGTGGAGGGTTCGCAATGAGCTATGGATGCGTTCATCGCGAGGCCCCCTGGGCTCACAACACCCTGCAGTACCTGGTTCCTGCCAGTAGCTAAAGCACCTACCTGGATTCAACCCTGCCAGCAGCGCCGCACACCGTCTTCTCCTCTGAGGCTCCTGTCTTCTGTCCGGAACTACTTTCTGGATCAAGCCGTGCAAATGCGGAGGTGAGAGCAGAGCTGCTGGCAGGGTTGCATCTGGCTACAACACACTGTGGAGGGGGGAAACAAGACAAGGGAGGGAGAGGAGGGCGAACGGAGACACAAGGGAGGGAGTGGGGGGAAGGAGACACAAGAGACGGAGAGGGGGAAAGGAGACATGAAGGGGAAATGGGAAAGGAGACACAAGGAGGGAAAGGGTGAGTGGGAAAGGAGACTTGGGGTGAAAGGGAGAGGGGGAAAGGAGGAACAGGAGAGTGGGAAAGGAGAACCAGGGGAGGGAGAGGGGGAAAGGGAGAGGATGAAAGGAGGTACAGTAGAGGAAGAGAGGGGAAATGAGATACTGGGGAGGGTGAGGGGGAAAAGGAGACTCTGGGAGGGAGAGGGGGAAAGGGAGAGGGGGAAATGAGGTACAGGAGAGTTGGTGAAGGAGACACAGGGGAGGGAGAGGGGGGAAGGAGACACAGGGGAGGGAGAGAGGGAGAGGGAGAAAGGAGGTACAGGAGGGGGAGAGGCGGGGAAAGGGAGAGGGAAGGAAGGAGACACAGCAGGACTTAGAAAAAAATCTCGGGGGCACAAAAATCTGACCTTGCAAAACTATGAATTTAATGGACGAACCGCGGAAATCGAAATAGACGAAAAATAATAACAAATAAATTAAAAGACACTCACACACAGCACAGGGAGAAAGCCAGGAAACCTGGGGGATGAGGTTGCAAGCGATTTTGAGCCTTATTTGCCGTGTTTCGTCACTCAAAAAATGGGCTAAGCAAGAAAAAAATTGCGGACGAAAATCTTAAAAAAATCTGAAACTGAATGAAAACGAGGCTGAGCAAAGCCAGGCACGCGGGACTTAGAAAATACATGACGGCAAAGACAGTAACACTTACACCAACAACGCCAGGCACACGGGACTTAGAAAATACACAACAGCAAAAACAGTAACAATTACACCAGCAACGCCAGGCTCGTGCAACTTTGAAAATAAAACAAACAGCAGTTAGCGCCGCCCACACAAACAGTCAGCAGACACACAGACAAGAAAGACACAGGAAAGGCACAGGGGGAGATGCTGGAAAGAGACATATGGCATTCCCAAGCACAAAACTTGCAGGTTAATGAACGCTGCAATGAGTGGCGCGTACAGAAGGCGGGAGGAAAGGTTTGCAATGAACGCCGAAGGTGCTAATAGAAGCAAAAGCCTCACATTGTGTGGCAAACAGCATTGCCTGGCTCACAATTTTATATACTGTATATATATATATATATATATATATATATAAACAATATATATTCTCTGAGCTGGAAGCAGGTTTTTTAACTTGCTTTAGACATTCAAATGTGAATACAGATGTACTTTTTATTTACTGTATTACTGTAGGGTGGAGGGCTTCTATCGCTCTTTTGCCCACCATATTATAAATGATTGTTGTGGTGAACTACCTACTCATAATTTCCACAACACAGGCTGAGATCCCGCCCCATGCTGATGATAGCCAGTAAGCTTGAAACAGTTGTACATGGATAGGATACTCAGCCTGTGTTTATTCCAACCTTGGCTTTGCATTAAAGCTGTGTAATACAGCATGCATAAGCTTAAAGGAAGTCATGTTTGATAATGGCTACGGAATGAAGAGCGAGGCATTTGTGGGCATATTTGTGTGTCCCAGCTCAACTTCCCAGAATGCAGTGTAATAACTGTTTTTCTGGGAACTCTGAGCTGGAAGCAGGTTTTTAAACTTGCTTTAGACATTCAAATGTGAACACAGATGTACTTTTTCTTTACTATATATATATATATATATATATATATATATATATATAATATATATATATATATATCTAATATATATATATATAATATATATATATATATATATATATATGTGTATATATGTATATATAATATATATAATATATATATATATATATATATATATATATATACCGTATTTATCGGTGTAAAACACGCACTTTTTCTCCCTGAAAATAGGGAGCAAATGAGAGGTGCATGTTATACGCCGATATTCCCTCCCCCCTCCTCATCCTCAACCTCCCTCCTTATTCTAAACCTCCCTCCTCATTCTAAACCTCCCTCCGCATTCTAACCCCCCCTCCTCTACCCAAACCCCCCTCCTCAACCTAAACCCCCCTAATTACTTCCCCCTCACTTACCTGCTTCTGCTCCGGCCTCCGCTCCTTGACCCAGCGCGCATCTGACGTCACATGCGCGCCACGTCATTAGCATATACCGGGTGCCGGGAGGAGGGGGGGTTAGAATGCGGAGGTGGGTTTAGAATGAGGAGGGAGGTTGAGGATAGGGGGTTGAGGAAGGAGGATGAGGATGGGGGGGTTGAGGAGGGGGTTTGGGGAGGGAGGTTGAGGAGGGGGTTGAGGATAGGGGGATTGAGGAAGGAGGATGAGGATGGGGGGTTGAGGAGGGGGGTTGAGGGGGTTTGAGGATGGGGGTTGAGGAGGGGGGTGAGGATAGGGGGGTTGAGGAAGGAGGATGAGGGGGTTGAGGGGGTTTGAGGATGGGGATTGAGGAGGGGGTTTGAGGAGGGAGGTTGAGGAGAGGGGGGGTTGAGGAGGGAGGATGAGGATGGGGGGTGGAGGAGGGGGTTGAGGGGGTTTGAGGATGGGGGGTTGAGGAGGGAGTTTGAGGAGGGAGGTTGAGGAGGGGGTTGAGGATGGGGGGGTTGAGGAGGGAGGTTGAGGAGGGGGTTGAGGATGAGGAGGGGGGTTGAGGATGAGGAGGGGGGTTGAGGATGAGGAGGGGGGTTGAGGATGAGGAGGGAGGTTGAGGATGAGGAGGGAGGTTGAGGATGAGGAGGGAGGTTGAGGAGGGGGGTTGAGGATGAGGAGGGAGGTTGAGGAGGGGGGTTGAGGAAGGAGGATAAGGATGTTGAGGATGGGGGGTTTATTGAGGGGGTTGAGGAGGGAGGATGAGGAGGGAGGTTGAGGATTTTGCTTCAAAGTTCTTTATTTGAAATTTTTTTTTACTGAAGTTTCCTTCTTAAAATGAGGTGCGTGTTATACGCCGGTGCGTGTTATATGCCGATAAATACGGTATATATGTATATAATATATATATATATATATATATATATATATATGTATATATAATATATATATATATATATATATATATATATATATATATAGATATATATAGATATATATAGATATGTATGTATGTATATATATATATATATATATATATATATATATATATATATATATATATATATATATACATATATATAGCTATAGATAGATAGGTAGATAGATAAACATATACAGTGCCTTGCAAAAGTATTCACTCCCCTTGACTTTTTACCTATTTTGTTTCATTACAGCCTTAAGTTCAAAGTTTTGTTAATCTGAATTTTATGTGATGGATCAGAACACAATAGTCTAAGTTGGTGAAGTGAAATAAGAAAAATATTTACCTAAAACTATTTTTTAGAAATATAAAACAGAAAATTGTCATGTGCGTATGTATTCACCCCCTTTGTTTTGAAAGCCCATAAAGAGCTCTGGTGCAACCAATTACCTTCAGAAGTCCCATAATTAGTGAAATGATGTCCACCTATGTGCAATCTAAGTGTCACATGATCTGTCATTACATATACACACCTTTTTTGAAAGACCCCAGAGGCTGCAACACCTAAGCAAGAGGCACCACTAACCAAACACTGCCATGAAGACCAAGGAACTCTCCAAACAAGTAAGGGACAATGTTGTTGAGATGTACAAGTCAGGGTTAGGTTTTAAAAAAATATCCAAATCTTTGATGGTCCCCAGGAGCACCATCAAATCTATCATAACCAAATGGAATGAACATGGCACAACAGCAAACCTGCCAAGAGGCGGCCGCCCACCAAAACTCACGGACCAGGCAAGGAGGACTTTAATCAGAAAGGCAGCACAGAGACCTAAGGTAATCCTGGAGGAGCTGCAGAGTTCCCCAGCACATACTGGAGTATCTGTACATAGGACGACAATAAGCCGGAAGAAAGCCACTGCTAAAGCAACACTTGAGTGGTTTAAGGGGAAACATGTAAATGTGTTGGAATGGCCTAGTCAAAGCCCAGACCTCAACCCAATAGAAAATCTGTGGTCAGACTTAAAGATTGCTGTTCACAAGTGCAAACCATCCAACTTGAAGGAGCTGGAGCAGTTTTGCAAGGAGGAATGGGCAAAAATCCCAGTGGTAAGATGTGGCAAGCTCAGAGAGACTAATCCAAGCGACTTGGAGCTGTGATTGCCGCAAAAGGTGGCTCTACAAAGTGTTGACTTTAGGGGGGTGAATAGTTATGCACATTGACTTTTTCTGTTATTTTGTCCTATTTGTTGTTTGCTTCAGAATAAGTTTTGGGCATGTTCTGTAAATTAAATGATGCAAATCCTCAAACAATCCATGTTAATTCCAGGTTGTGAGGCAACAAAACACATAAATTGCCAAGGGGGGTGAATACTTTTGCAAGGCACTGTATACACTGTAAAGCAATGATATGAGACAAGTTCAGGGGTTTTAATGTGTTTCAAATAATTATTTAAATTAAATAAAACAAAATGTTGTAAAAAGACATGGAATTTGTTATTTATTTAAAGTTTTAGTTTAGTTTTTATATAATTAAGTTTTGATTGTTCAAGTTTCCCTTATTTAAGTTAAAAGGTTGCTACAGTAACTACAGAATCACAGAAAAACGAAAAATGAAATGGTGTACTAGTTTTGATTATAAGGCTTAAGTGTTTATGTTAAAATCTTATATGCTAATGTGCCTATTGCTTGTTGTTTTGGAAAAATGTGTATTCCTTTCAATAAAAACTATTTAAAAAAAAAAAAAAGACATGGAATTCAAACTCATAACCTGCATTTCTAAGGAAAATGCTTTTACCCACTACACCATGATAAAGAACTTGACATCTTGACATCTTACTTATACAAATCATATATATACAATAACATAGAAGATGGAGGTAATCCTGAGACAATGTCTGGTGCTTTTTTTTTCGTGTCTAAATTGACATTTACTCCAAGTCTATGATTAAGAGTCTCAATTTGTAATAAAGAAGATTTTACACTGAATTTCAGTTCTAGCTCATGGGTTCTCTGAGTGTTGACATAATTGCCTCTTAATGCCTGAAGCTGACAAATGATGGCACATATTTTTTTAAACTGTTATGGGCTTCATATTCAAAACTCATTTGGAATTTAAGTTTTACAGTTTTGTTTTTTGCTATATTTTATCAGTAATTATTTAGCTTACCGCTAATACTGATTTATTAATGGTTCATATCCATACGTGTGTGTGTGTGTATATATATATATATATATATATATATATATATATATCTATATATATATATATATATATTACATTAAATAGTGTATTTGTGGTACCCCTCAAATTATTTGCACAACAGACAACATGAGCACGATTTTTGATTTGTCATGGCACATAGCTTCATGCCAGTAAAGAACAAGGGGTTCCTGATCTCCTTGAGGGACAGCCTTTTGGCCAAGGACCATTTGGCAAGCACAGTGTGGATTGGGTGGCAGCTGCTCCCTCAGGAGTCCGAGCTAGGGTGGACTGGTGGCAGCTGCCCCTCTAGTGAAGATCCTGTCCTCATTGAAGGGCTCTGGCCTGAAGATGGAGGAAAGACCTCCCCATTTCTAGGTTGGGGGGAGGGGAGAAAGAAAGAAAATCTCTTGGAATCCTTGGCTGTAGCCCAGAAGATCAAAGGGGTCATCAAGTCCTCAGAGCTTCACTGGGGCAAGGGCACCAGAAAGCATAAGATTGCACGAGATGCCCTTTACTGAGAGGACACCCCAGGCATAAAAAAAAAAACACTGCTTTTGGTCATTTTTTATATGGTATTTTAAATCATTAGGCTTGATAATGGCGCATTTGTAAGTTTTGTATGCAATAAACATGCAGAATCAAATATTATAGGTTCCGTTTTTTGGATCAGTATTGAAGCTTCTCAAATGATATTTAAAAAGTACCACAGCCCTTAGTTAATCCTTTAGTGCATCCACTTGGTAGTTGATAGCTGCAGCTCTTGGTTCCTACTGTGCTTTCCAAAGCGGTGGCATTGCAATGTGATGACATTGGTGTTGTAGTTACCAAAGACACACAGTAGTAGCAATCACTATGGCAATGCCTCAACGCGTTTCACCCACTTTGGGCTTCTTCGGGAATCAGAATATATAAACTTCGCAAATGTGCCGTTTTTCTTGAACTAATAATCTTTTAAAATCATGGCTCTCAATATGAAGAACTATTACATACACATCCTCTCAACTTCTTCCATTTTGCCCATTCTGCCCATTTATGTTTAATGCCTAAAAATAAATATTTTTGTTATTTGTGTGACTTTTTGTTTATAATATGGAAACATAAAAATTTGAAAATATATATATTTTTGTTATTTGTGTGACATGTTATGTTTCTTCAATCTTAGTTATGTTTCAGGGCAGAAATCAGTTACTATTTAATTCAGGTTTGTGTTCTCTGCAATAAGACATAGTGATTAATGAGCTCTGCTGCATTATTAATACTGTGTATGAGTAACAGAGGCGAACGCTGTGTTAAAATAAAGAATAACCACTTTAATATAAACTGTGAAACTCAAAACCACAGGGTGCATCAATCATGTGTAATATAATGTATTGCTGACTTGTATTGTTCTGTCGCATCTGAACTTGACACAGGACAGTTCTGCGGATAAATTGTAATATTTACTATATTCTACTAATAAATACTGTTTCATTACATAACACAGAGTAAAGCAAAATATAGATGTATATAGATGTATTTCCAGCATTTTTATTGTATTCTATGGTAATAAAGTTGTTTGTTAGTCATTAAAAATGTTAAGCGGAAAAGCAATAAATATACCATTTCAGGGCTGTTAGATCCTGAGTGTATTTTAAGGGTCATTGTAGTTTAGGAAAAAAGGTACCTGTTTGTTAAGTATGGACGTAACAAACATCATTAGCTGCTGTGTAAGCTGTGGGCTTAAATAACCACTGCACAATGGAAAAAATGTCCAAGAGAGTAAATAATCAAGAAAAATGTCATACAAGTAGTTCTAAATTGGACCACAGCATGCCAGGCACATCTTATGTCTGGTTGTGCCTATCCATATGGTTTGCATGGCAAAGATAACAGAGTGGACCTCTCTGCTATGACCTGCCCGTCTTGGGTGACCCTACATGGAATAGCTCACAGCTTCACTAAGTACACAAGCCCCTTCACCACAAGGTAGAGATCCAGAAGATAGTGTGTTCTTATACTAAACACTATATGAAATATCTATCACATGTAATAGTTGTGGTAATTGCGAATTGTCATCAAGCAATGCTAAAAGTTGCGGGCTTGCTCATTGCTCAAAGGCGCTCATCGTGAGGCCCGTAAAGTAGAGGAGGGGGGAGAGGCTCGCAATGCGCTGGGAAGGCCCACAACTTAGATGGGGGAGAAGGCTTGCAATGAGCGTCGAAGGTGCTCATCGCTAGGCCCGCAAGGGGCTCATCGCCAGGCTCGCAAAAGAGCCTCCGACCGGATTCTGAGTCACGGGCTTGGAAGAAAAAAAGCCACCATTTTTTTTTTAAGATTTTAACTCGGAAGCCGTTGGGAAACCGCTAAAAGACACCAATTGAATAGAAAATTAGCTACCAATCTCACTTATGGGCTCCCTGCCTCCTCCTGAGGCAGGGAGTCCATAAGTGAGGTTCCCTGCCTCCTCCTGGGGCAGGGAGTCCATAAGTGAGGTTCCCTTCCTCCTCCTGGGGCAGGGAGTCCATAAGTGAGGTTCCCTTCCTCCTCCTGGGGCAGGGAGTCCATAAGTGAGGTTCCCTTCCTCCTCCTGGGGCAGGGAGTCCATAAGTGAGGTTCCCTGCCTCCTCCTGGGGCAGGGAGTCCATAAGTGAGGTTCCCTTCCTCTTCCTGGGGCAGGTAGTCCATAAATGAGGTTGAAAGCCAATTTTATATTAAATTTGTGTCTTTTGACGGCATCCCAACGGCTGCCGAGTTACGCCTTGAAAAAAATGGAGGTGTTAAACCCGTAACTTTTTTTTCAAGGCTGGAAGCAATACCGATATAAGCTTCAAGTCTTGTGGGCTTGAAAAAAAGCTACAGGTTCAACCGCCACCAAGCCTGCAAATGTGTGAGGGAAGGGAGGGGGGGGAAAGAGGCACAAGGGAGGGAGAGGGGGAAAGAGACACAGGGGAGGAAAAGAGGGAAAGAGACACAGGGGTAAGCAGATGACACTTGCTCATGAGCGCAGCGCATGCCGCGGCCTGCCATGAGGACCGTAAAGTAGAGGGGAGCTTAAAGTAGAGGGGGGACGGAGAGGCTCGCAATGAGCACCAAAGGGGCTCATCGCGAGGCCCGCAAGTTAGAGGGGGGGAGAGCCTTGCATTGTGTGTCAAACAGCATTGCCAGGCTTCACATTTTATTGCCGTCATTTTTGAAGGGCAAGTAGCTAGTACTAGTATAACAGGTATTCGTTCACATTTGTGGAGGGCAGATGCTGCCGTTTTAAATGTTGGCTTTTGTAACCAATGACTGGCTGTGAAGTGAAATTTAAATTGTAAATATAAAAATGTAATTAATCTCTAAGATAATTTATTCAGTAATTATTGATGTTAAAATGTTAATAATCTAATTGAAGAGCCAATCAGACTGCAGCGGAGTTCTGAGCTCTTACAGTAACCCAGGTCATAGTTATTAAAGACAAGAATAAACATTTTACCTGCATATTTCAACTTCTGTAAGGGCATCTTCCCCTTCTGGATCACTACCATGTCATGGTGAAGGGGCTTGTGTCCCTCAGTGAAGCTGTGGGCTATACCATGTAGGGTCACCCAAGATAGGCAGGTCAAAGCAGAGAGGTCAGACAAATTATCATCCAATGGAGCAGAAACTGGCAACCCACTCCAGTACCTTGGTCATGAAAACCTTATGGAACACAACCAAAAACACAGATCAATGTGCATGGCATGCTAGGTGCATATGGTCACTGAGAGTTGGACATGACTGAAGGACTGAACAATAACCACGGCATCTTGTGTTTAGATGAATCATTAGATTATTCCTGTTTCATCCCCCAGCAGCAATTGTGTGCTAGGTGGCTCGCTGAGACTTAGAGGGCTAGACTTAGGAGTTAGAGTTTAGGATAGTGGCAGGTGATATGCTTTACATAATAAAAATAGTGGTGCTACCCTAACCCTGAGTCCTAACTCCAACAACAAACTGAACAAAGTCTCAGTGCACCACCGTTGCTCCACCTAGTGGTCACTGCTGGTGGGGACCAAACAGGAAATGTCTGAAACGTCCTCTTTAAGGAAAATGTGTAGTGCTCCTGGGTGGAAGGTAGGGAAGGCAATAGAGACCTCAGTCCTCTCCAATGAACATTTCACTGCATATTGCTCATGAAGTTCATCAACAAATGTACCAATTATACTGATAACACTGAGTATATGTGACACATTACCTAAGTACATATGACCCAGTAAAAATATAAATGTTGTGATTATTGTTGTTTTTCCTTTTTTAAAACATTCCGGCCATTATCAAGTTTAGTTTTTCAAAAAAATTACCACAGGGGCCCCATTCCATGATAGTTACAGTTAAAGGGATATTACATGTTTCTGGATGTTACTAAGTATATAACATACCTGTATATTTGTTTATATATATAGATGCTACACTGCACATCCAGCAGTATGTTGCTGAGAGATGGCCACTTATTGGGTTGTATGAGACACAGCAAAGGAAGTAAAGAGTCTGTATCTTCATAAGCTGCAGAGGGCAGACCCATACAGGAACTATTGTTTTACATCAGGCAGTAGAAACAGAAAAAAGCACTTCCTAAAAAAATAAAGTACATAAAAGTAAATCAATACACAGTTATATTACTGTATATACCTAGTAAAATCCAGGAACCTTCCATATCCCTTTAAGAGGAATAATACATTAAAAATAATATGGCAAATTATCATCATTATGACTCATTCTCTAAGACTGTGAATCATTATTCAGCTCAGGAATATTCAATAACAATAATCATACATGTACTGGAGGATTCTCTGTTGCATACACAGTATATAAGTGCTTACTTATAGTGGGGAGAGATTAGTGGGCTGAAAAATGGTGTGGGACTCAAGTCAATGGGCAAGACATTTTAAAGGGATGTGGAATGTATTAATACTTCTCTACATCCTCAAACAGAGCACTTAAAACCAAGTTTTGAATTTTAAAAATTGATGTATGTTTTACTCTTTTAACTGTCACAATCTACTGCTTGTTTGGGCTTGGAAAGAACCTAGTTTAGATCTACCCAGTAGAATCGTGGGGTCTGTTGATATCCCTGTTAGCAGGAATCAGACCAGAACCAGGATAACCAAGATTACCACAGCAAGGTTGTAGAGATTCCAGGTGGTAACCATTTCCCCAGGCAGGATCAGCAGTCATAAGCCCATGCAAGGGTTGACACTCACACATAGATTATGTACGTTCAAACTGGAACTCCTTGTTTTGTAAAACACAACATATTTATAGGCACAGTAAAACATTAACATAACTGGGGCTGAACACTTCAAGCCATAAGGAGAGGGTCAGTCCCAGGCCTATATCAGGAAGTTCCTTCCTCCTCTCTATGAACAGGGTAGGGGTTAATTAGTCAGATCATGAGCAGAAACAGTGAGCCTGAATGGCCAAATGGCCATCTAAACTTGTTGGGACTTGGGTTAACCCTTTGATGCCACTGTTCATGGCAGAGGGGAATGCCTCTTACACGTAAGGGTTTGTAAGTATAGCTTAAAAGTAATACAAATACTCATAATGAATAAGACCAGCATATTCTGGTGAGGGCTGGTTCTGCCAGACAGAGGGACATCCTCCCTAGCTAAATGATATAGTTGACATAAAATACAATAAATACATGTGTACAGTCCCTGAGTTATAGGTGCTTGGCTATGGTACCAAGTCTTGGGATCTTGGGGTAGCACCTTGTCCCCCATCCTAACCCATCTAGTGTGAGGGTACAGCTGATTCCATTGTAATGGTCAAGGGCCACATATAAGTCCAAACAGGATAGTAAAGATACTTATATAATGCATAAAAACCCTTCCCAGTAAATTGCTAGCCATACAGATTATGTAACTCCCAGTCCCACCACTTCAACACAAAGATATGCTAGTGAATAGACTTTCATGATCCATACTTACATTCTTGTATGAACATTAAAGAGGGGTTATACATTATGCCAAAAATACAGTGTTATTAAAATAGGATTACTAAGACTAAACTACCCCCCCCCCCCCCCACACACACACACACTCTCTTTGTTCCTTACTGACCAGCTGGACATTCCCTTGCCTATCTGTCTTCCTCTTGTCCTGAAAGTTCCATGAGAGGGTGATAATGGTAATGTTCATACCATGCCTTCACGAAGACAGACTGTCTAAGTGAGAGGGGTCCTTTATGTGTCCAACAACAGTAATTAGAAATGGAGTCACCTAACAAGATGGTGGACTTACTCAATTATGGCAGAAACAGGAAAATTAAACACTTTCTTCCTGTACCGACTCTAGTTAGTTCCTAGTAACACTTTACCCCTGTATGGTACTTTTAAAGCATTGTTGCAATATGTTGGATAAATTACACTGCTAATAGTAACTCATGGACAATAGCCCCAACATGATATGTTCTGGCCTGTAGTCTCTATTCCAGTGTTCCAACATAACAGCATTTTATAAAGCACATAACTGGTAAAAATAGGATTGCAGTAAACAAAAACATGAAATGGTGATGGCCACAAAGTCCCAATGCCCATGACATGCTCACATACTGCCCACCATGTCAGAGTCCTGATAAAGCCCCTGGAGTTGGCAATCACATGGGCTAGGGTTCAAAAAGTCCAGTGCCCCCCTGGGTATCACAAAAAACTTGTAATGTATTCAACTGTCTGCCTTCCAAAGATATGCAACCCCCAATGGTTACATGGCCCCCCCTAAACACTGTGCCACAAAGAGAAAATAATTATTGTATATTTAAAAAAAGAAAAAAAAAAAAAAATATATATATATATATATATATATATATATATATATATATATATATCTTACCCTAAATTTTGAAACATTTCTTCAGTTTTCTGGCAGTTGATTTTGACAAGAAACACCCCTGAAAATCCACGCTAAATTAGCATACAATTCATAATTGTGGCCAATCAGAGGCCGGAACGACAATGTTGTGATGTGTGGGGATTCAGTCTGTGCAGCATAGACATGCACTTTTACAATACACCGTACTGATTTGATTTTAGTAGGCATGTTTGCTTCTTACTTGTCAAGACCGATAATTACACAGACACGGAGGTCTTATAAGACAACATTGGAGCCAGAATTTCAAATACAGAACTCCCTTCCTAACAGACAAAATCTAAGGTTCCAAGTTATCAGGATGGGCTGAAACCAAGCAATATGCAATCTTCAATACACAGAGTATTCAAGAATGAATTAAGAAATTTTTTTTTGTTAAAGTGCTCATGTTGATGATGTTAGCTTTTTTTTTATGATCTCTACTTGTATGTTTTAAAGTCTGCAAAAAATTTTGCAAAATCTATATTTTGTAGCATAATATTGAAATAATGATATGAAAAAGTGAATTGAACTAAATGCATCTCTTATCATAAACTTTAGAAATGTTATAATACAACAAATGATAACCGTATAAGGTATGTAATGTTCGTGGTGTAGGCCAAACGGGACCATAGTTGTGAGAGCTCTGATGAAGAGGCTGGAAACCCAAACTCCTTTAGGGCGCGAATGGGACGGCTGCTGTCGTGGATCTCTGGACTGGATCGTTTTGAACACCTACATAATACAAGGCAATAAACGTATGTGCGCGAGAGCGCACCTGTGTTTTGGTGTGTGGTGGTCTGGATTAGATAGGTAGACATAATGGCCTTGAGTGCTGCACCTTCTGTCCGACATTTACACACAATTAGGAATTTTAACCCACTTGGCCATATTGCCAAAACCATCCTGTCTGTAGACAAGAAATACTAACTGAAAGAGGAATTTGCTTTTTGAAACTGTAAAGCGAAACGCGTCAGGATTTAGCAGGCTCATAAACTGCCCAATTTCTCTTTAAGGCACCATTGAAGTCAGTTTAATCAACTTTATTTCAATAATGTGCTAAAATACCTTATAGAGATAAGACTACTTGCTCATTATTTATTCTGTTTTGCACCATGGGTGCAGCCATTTTGCTATTAAAAGCATAGGGGAGATTTCTAGATGTTACTAGGTATATAATATAAATAAGCATCTATTTACTGACGTGATTTATTTTGTTAAGTGCTTATAAGCTCTGGTTTACCATCTAAAATTAAACAAATATTACCTGCTCGGGTCTGCTCTCTGCAGCTCATGAAGTTACATACTCTGCTGTACTTGTGCTGTGTCACATACTAACCAATCGGTGACCATATCTATGCAACATGCTGCAGAGATATGGTCCCTGATAGGCTAGGACACTACACTGCATACCCAGACCTAACAAGTTTGTGTCTGCATATGCTGCAGAGGGAAGACCCATACAGGGACTGTTTGATTTTATGCTGTAAAACAGAGCATGTCATCTACGTCTACATTAAAAACATTTTTTTTTTTTTAAATACTGGTTTTCAATCAAATGAAATCCAGTTATATGAGCACTAAAGTAGTCCTTTCATTGTATAGTGTAGAACATTAACTAAGCAATAATATCTAATATGACATTTGATTTAACTGAATTTAAAATGAATCTCAGTCCTATTTTATTATAGTTAAATAAATGGCAATATTTAATAATCATTAGTATTCTCATGGCTTTGCGTTTCAAACTGCAAATTGCTTTTTTTGGTAGGGGCACCAGTACAGATTTTATGCTGGTATTAATTTGGCAAGTATGGCTTTTCTGGGGCAAATTACAAAAATGTCATTCAGAATCTGCAAACAACAATTACAGTGTCCTCAAATAACATGTATTTTGTTACATTTGGACATTGGGAGTGTGCATGGTAAAATTAACCTAAATGCACTATTTTTCTAAAAAAAAGTTAATGACACAGTCAAGGTGCTATTTAATACGGAAATTAAACGTGCACATCTAAATGCATTTCTCTACAATATGTTGTTATTATCAGTTTTATTTGGAAGTGTTAGGTAATTGAGCTTGAGGGTTAGGTGTTTTAAGTATTAGTTATCTACAAAGGACCTCCCTCTTGTTAACTGCATTTTTCTAAAGTCATTAATTATCTCTCAGACTAGGGGTAAGGAGGAAGTAGAGCATGCCAGGTGGATAAATAATAATATTCACTAGTCCCCACTGTGAGAATTAATTAATGATCCTAGATAAAGAGAGTTGGCGAGAGATAAGACATGTATACATAACATGCTTAAAATTACTTTTTATATGAAACAAAAAATTACCTTAATGATTTAATTAGGTTACTTTATTAAATAATATATGTAGTTATCATAGAACATTTACACTTTACTTACTACTAAGAAGCTCTCAAAGTAAAATATCCTCACCTTCTGGATCCCCCCCCCCCCCCTTTCTAACAGTATTTCATGTTGATAACAAGCAGACAGTGAGTGATATGCTGTGTCTGAGCAGCATAAAACACTCATTCCCTATTTCCCATGGGAATGGCCTCAGATCACAGTTGTACCAGATGACAGCTCCCATGACAGAGAGCAGGAAGAAATAGGTTCTTTAAGGTGAGAATCTATACTACATGCTTCATAGAAGTGAGGTGTAAGTTTAATGTCAAAATTACATTAAGAAACAGTAAAATGAATTCACTTATTTCAACATTTATATGAAACAAAACATTTATATGGGAAGGAAAATAATCAAAAAACAAATATATAATAGAAAACCTATACCTATACTGACCGTTTGCAATTCACTAATTATTCTTTTAGAAACTAACATTTATTTTTCTCAGAACACTGAAAAAATTAGTTCTTTTAATATACCTAACCTTCAAGCTCGTATTCTAACACTTCCACTCCAAAAATGTAATGACAACTAATTATAATTATGTTCAGGTATATGTGTACTTTTTATTTTTGCTATAACTAGGAACTTTGCGGTGTCATTTTAAAGCAAAAACTAACAATTATTTGTGTGTTTAAACCGATCAAGCATTTCTTGGATTTATATATAGTGTATATGATTGAACTGTTGATGTTTTGTAGACCAGTGAAACTGCTGCTATAGACTCTGTTTTAGTAAATGAGTTTAATGTTGTATTATCTCACTAAACAGCTTGTGAATGTGTCTACAAATGGGCAATATCCCACCATGCACGGCCCTGGAATGGGTCCCGGCAGAGCCGTATTTCAGAGGATTACACTGTATTTTTACTCTTAACTAGCAGTTTGCACCATGGATGCATCTTAATGGGATTCACTGCAGATCAATAGATTGTAAGAATATACTAAATTACAGAATAGTGGAGATTAGCACCATATGCTATAGATCACGTGGTGTCATTCTACTGTAGTCTCACCTTGAAAAACAAAAAGAGCCGATATAAGCAGCAGATTCCTGGTCCTAGATGGTTTTAAAGCACAGGTGTCATAATATATTTAAAGGGATATGGAAAGTTCCTGGATTTTTCTAGTTATATAGTATCCCTGTGTATCGATTTACTTTGATGTACATTTTTTATTACAAAGTGCCTACAAGCTCTGTTTTTTCTGCCTACAATCAGGGTCTGCCCTCTGCCACTCATAAAGACACAGACTCTGGTTAGTATGAGACACAGCATAGCAAGTACAGCAATCAAGGACCATCTCTCAACATAATGCTGCTGAGACATGTTGCCTGATAGATTAGCCTACATACAGCCTACAGAGTCGGTGTCTGCAAAATCTGCAGTGGGCAGACCAATACAGGAACTATTTATTTGACCTTAGACTGTAAAACTTATAAGCACTTCTTAATAAAATAAAGTACATAAAAGTAAATAGATACACAGGGATATTATCTACCTTCCATATCGCTTTAACATGTACCCGCACTCAAGGCTATTATTAGAGCATGGTTTGAAGTGTTTTTATTGCAATACAATAATGTCCTAGTGTGAGATAGATGTCTATATTAAGTATTGATCATTAATACAATTCATATTTGATGATTTAAAAAAAAAAATCAATATTAAATTTACTTTCAAAACTTATTCAGTTGGCTTCCATCTAATGTAATGTCTATGGGGGTATATTTTCAAGCACAACGTTTTATCAACACAGTTCTCTCCATTGGCGGGAGGTTGCTGCTTTAAAGGGAAACTGTTACCTCACCAGGAAGTTGATTTTATTTAAAAATGGCTAGACATTGTACTAGCAGCTCCTGTATGCTAATGTGCAACTCAGTATGTAAATGTGATGCTCCTGTAGGCTCATGTGTGGCTAAGTATGTAAATGTGCGGCTCAGTATTCTAATGAGTGGCTCCTGTATGCTAATGTGAGTCTCAGTATGTCAATGCGCGTCTCCTGTATGCTAATGTGTGGCTCAGTATGCTAACGTACAGCTCAGTATGTAAATGTATGGCTCAGTATGCCAATGTGCTGATCCTGTATGCTAATGTGTGGCTCAGTATGCTAATGTGCGGCTCAGTATGCTAATGTGCGGCTCAGTATGCTAATATGCGGCTCAGTGTGCTACTGTGTGGCTCAGTGTGCTACTGTGTGGCTCAGTGTGCGGCTCAGTATGCTAATGTGCGGCTTCTGTATGCTAATGTGCGGCTCAGAATGTAAATGTGTGGCTCAGTATTCTAATGTGCTGCTCCTGTATGCTAATGTGCGCCTCAGTATGCTAATGTGCTGCTCCTGTATGCTAATGTGTGGCTCAGTATGCTAATGTATGCACCTGTATGCTAATGTGCGGCTTGGTGTGCTACTGTGTGGCTCAGTGTGCTAATGTTCGGCTCCTGTATGCTAATGTGCGGCTCAGTATGCTAATGTGCGGCTCAGTATGCCAATGTGCGGCTCAGTATGCCAATGTGCAGCTCCTGTGTGCTAATGTGCTGCTTAGTATGCTAATGTGCTGCTCAGTATGCTAATGTGCTGCTCAGTATGCTTATGTGTGGCTCCTGTAGGCTAATGTGCGGGTCAGTATATTAACGTTCAAATCAGTATGCTAATGAGCAGCTCAGAGTGCTTGATAAGAGTGGGAAAGGGTCTAACTGCGAGATAACATTGTAGTCTTTATTTTGGCCACTTATGGGACAGATAAACAGACTAATCTTAATTTGCACATCAAAGCTGCTCATTTGCAGCAACAATAACATGTAATTTCTCAGGATTTATTCACTTTGGAAAAGAATAGATTACGCAATGTATAGCCATTTCTTCATGCTCTTTAAAAATAACCCAAAAATAACAACTTGATTTTGGGATGACATAGTCACTTTAAAGTAGTTTCCCTTGACAAAAATTGTTTGTTTTGGATCATCCTATAAATTATTGTTTGGCTTCATATCTAATTAGATTGTTCTTAAAATACTTTCTTTCAGCTCCCATCCTCCTTAACCTTATCAGGGTGGAGACAATCAGCTCAAATAGAAGCTGCAAAAGTAATCTTAAAAGTGAATGTAATATTGAATATTCCTTCTATAAATTATGAAATCAGTATATAATTAAAATGTTAACTCCTCTTGTTAGAGCATTACTATAGTACTGTTTTTATTAAAGGGACACACACAATTTTGTTCGGTATAATCTTTTGAATAACTACACTTGATAATGGGCAACCTGCAAGAAATAATAAACACAGACTTTATGTTTTTAATTTGTTTATACTGACTGCTGACTGCTGCTATCTAAACAAATATCCTTTCTATTAAACCTAATGAATGCATTACCAGTTGTAGGTGCCACATTCCTCTATTTGCCACTATGCAGATAGAAGCTTCAAAGTATGCTCCAGCTTCCGAATCTTAATCGGCAAAAAATAAATAAAAAAATGGTAGATTCCTCTGGAGCATTATTGCATATAAAAGTAATAAATTAGAAGCTGTATAATATAATATTAAAGTTCAATGCAAGTTTTAAAGCTAAATTTTTTTCAAATACTGATTTATTGCTAATCAGTTATTAAATTAATAAAACCCTATTATATGAGCACTATGGTTGTCCATTTATAATTCAAATTAAAGGCTGTGCTGGTATTTTTTTTTTTACTTTCACACATATATATATATATATATATATATATATATATATATATATATATATATATATATATATATATATATATATGTGTATATATTCCAACATAAGGCGCTGAAGGTAAAAGTGATGGACTGGCCAAGCATGTCTCAAGACCTAAACCCTAGTGAGCATCTGTGGGGAATCCTCAAACGGAGGGTGGGGGAGTTCACCCCCCTAAAGTCAATACTTTGTAGAGCCACCTTTTGTGGCAATCACAGCTCCAAGTCGCTTTGGATAAGTCTCTAGGAGCTTGATACATCTTACCACCGGGATCTTTGCCAATTCCTCCTTGCAAAACTGCTCCAGCTCCTTCAAGTTGGATGGTTTGCGCTTGTGAACAGCAATAATTAAGTCTGACCACAGATTTTCTATTGGATTGAGGTCTGGGCTGGGACTAGGCCATTCCAACACATTTACATGTTTCCCCTTAAACCACTCAAGTGTTGCTTTAGCAGTGTGTTTGGGGTCATTGTCCTGCTGGAAGGTGAACCTCCGTCCTAGCCTCAAATCACGCACAGAGTGGTACAGGTTTTGCTCAAGAATATCCCTGTATTTAGCACCATCCATCTTTCCCTCAACTCTGACCAGTTTCCCAGTCCCGGCTGCTGATGGTGTTCTTTGGGTGATGTGATGTATTGGATTTGCGCCAGACATAGCATTTTCTTTGATGGTCGAAAAGTTCAATTGTAGTCTCATCAGACCAGAGCACCTTCCTCCATACATTTTGGGAGTCTCCCACATGCCTTTTCGCAAACTCAAAACATGCCATTTTGTTTTTTGCTGAAAGTAATGACTTTCTTCTGGCCACTCTGCCATAAAGCCCAACTCTATGGAGCGTACGGCTTATTGTCGTCCTATGTACAGATACTCCAGTCTCTGCTGTGGAACTCTGCAGCTCCTCCAGGATTACCTTAGGTCTCTGTGCTGCCCCTCTGATTAATGCCCTCCTTGCCCGGTCCGTGAGTTTTGGTGGGTGGCCGTCTCTTGGCAGTTTTGCTGTTGTGCCATGTTCTTTCCATTTGGTTATGATAGATTTGATGGTGCTCCTGGGGATCATCAAAGATGTGGATATTTTTTTATAACCTAACCCTGACTTGTACTTCTCACCAACATTGTCCCTTACTTGTTTGGAGAGTTCCTTGGTCTTCATGGCAGTGTTTGGTTATTGGTGCCTCTTGCTTCTGGGGCCTTTCAAAAAAGGTGTCTATATGTAATGACAGATCATGTGACACTTAGATTGCACACAGGTGGATATTATTTCACTTATTCTGTGACTTCTGAAGGTAATTGGTTGCACCAGAGCTTTTTATGGGCTTCATAACAAAAGGGGGGGAAAACATACGCACATGCCAATTTTCTGTTTTCTATTTCTAAAAAATAGTTTTATGTATTTTTCTCATTTCACTTCACCAACTTAGATTATTGTGTTCTGATGCAACACATAATGTAGCAAGAGGTAAAAAGTCTTGTGTCGCTTCCCCCCTCTCCCCTCCCTTGTCTCTACCTCCCTCTCCTCTCCCCTGTGTCTTTCCCCCCTCCTCTCCCCTCCCCTGTGTCTCTTCCTCCCTTTCCCCTCCCCCCTGTCTCTTTCTCCCCCTCCCCTGTGTCTTCCTCCCCTCTCTCCCCTGTGTCTTCCTCCCCCCTCTCCTCGGTGTCTTCCTCCCCCCTCTCCTCGGTGTCTTCCTCACCCCTCTTCCCCAGTGTCTTCCTTCCCCCTCCTCCTCTGCAGCTCACTAGCTGGAGCTAGTGTAAATAATGGTCATAATACTTTAAAGGGCCTTTGCAGGATGAGAAAAACATGACAAAAAAAGGAAGTGCTGTAGGCATATAAGACTAGTATATTTAAAAGGGACATGGGAGGCCCCTGGGTGTTACTAGGTATATATATCTATTTACTGACATGTACTTTGATTTTAGAAGCATGTTGCAGAGAGATGGTCACTGATTGGTTAATATAAGACAACAGCAGAGACTGTGTCTTCGTGAGCTCTAGAGGGAAGACTCATACTGGGACTATTTATTATATTTAAGCAAAAAAACAGAGCTTATAAACACTTTTTAATAAAATAAAGTACATCAACGTAAATAGATACACATGGATCACATATAATAGTTGTCAAACTGCGATTTGTCATCACGCTTGTGAGCCTCGCGAAGCGACCCGTTGAGGCATTGAAGTATTTCGACCTTGCAGGACTTAGGCAATGTTTGCCAAAGGTGCTCATTTCTCCTGCGAGTCTCGCAAAGCGAGACGAGCAGTTGAGGCTTTGAAGCACGCAGAACTTATGCCGAAATGAGCGCCAAAGGCGCTCCTTCTCGCCTCACAAAGCGAGGCGAGCATGCTGAAATGAGCAGGACTTAGGCTGCAAGCAGTTGAGGAACACGGGACTTAGTTAAAAAAATCCAACCTCGGAATCTCGGAGGCAAAAAAAATCTGACCTCGGAAAACTACAAAGTTAACGGCCAAACCGCGGAAATCAAAAAAGACAAAAAACACGAAAAATAATAAAGAATAAATTAAAAGACACTCACACACAACACAGGGAGAGAGGCAGGGAGCTTGTGAGTGAGGTTGCAAGCGATTTTGAGCCTTATTTGCCATGTGTCGTGACTCGAAAATTGGCTAAGCAAGAAAAAAAATGGAGGATGAAAAACGTAAAAAAATCGGAAACTGAATGAAAATGAGGCTGAGCAAAGTCAGGCACGCAGGACTTAGGAAATACACAACAGCAAAGACACAAACACTTACACCAACAACGCCAGGCACGCAGGACTTAGAAAATACACAACAGCAAAGACACTAACACTTACACCAACAACGCTAGGGACGCGGGACTTAGAAAATAAAACAAACCGCAGTTAGCGCCGCCCACACAAACATTCAGCAGACACACAGACGAGAAACACACAGGGAAGGCACAGGGGGGAGATGCTGGAAAGAGAAACATGGCATTCCCATGCACTAAACTTGCAGGTTAATGAACCCTGCAATGAGCAGCCCGTACAGTACCCAAGAGGAAAGGTTCACAATGAGCGCCGAGGTGCTCAGGGAAGCAAAAGCATCACACTGTGTGGCAAACAGCATTGCCTGGCTTACAATTTTATTGCTGTCATTTTTGATGGCAAGTCGCTAGTCTTATATAATTGTGAAGTAGGAAAAAGCCAAAACACTGCTCACATTTCCAGGAGGTTCCACTTCAGTTCTCCACCATGTACACAACCAGAAGATTGGCAAATACACAATCACTGTCAGTGCTAGTAAATGTCAGGCTCAAGTGCAAAAAAATATTTTGTCTCCATCACTCTCTCCTTTTGCTTTTTCTCTCTCATTCTCTTCTCCTCTCCCTTTCTCTCCATCTTCCTCTCCTCTCTTTACTCTCCCTACTTCCATTCTCTCTCTCATTCTCTCCTCCTCTCCAGTTATCGCCATCACTCTCCCCATCCATTTTCTTCATCTCTCTCCTCTCGTCACTCTCTCATTCTCTGTACTTTCATTCTCTCTCTCTCATTATCTCCTCATCTCCACTTCTCTCCATCACTCTCTCTCCTCTTGCTGCTTTCTCATTCTCTCCCCCTGTCCTTTTCTCTCCATCACTCTCTCCTTCTCTTGCAGCTCTTCCATTCTCTCCTCCTCTACTGTTCTCTCCATCACTCTCATTCCCCTCACTTCCATACTCTCTCCTCCTCTACTGTTCTCTCCATCTCTCCTCCTCTAGTGTTCTCTCCATTCTCTCACTCATTATCTCTTCCTCTCCTGTTCTCTCCATCTCTCCTCCTCTAGTGTTCTCTCCATTCTCTCACTCATTATCTCTTCCTCTCCTGTTCTCTCCATCACTCTTGTTCGCTCAAAGTTCTCTCATTTTCCCCACTTCCATTCTCTCCTCCTCTCCCGTTCTCTCCATCACTCTTTCCCCTCACTTACATTTTCTCTCTCATTGTCTTCTTGCTTTCTCTCCATCTTCCTCTCCTCTCTTTGCTCTCTCATTCTCCCCACTTCCATTCTTTCTCTAATTTTCCTCCTGCTGCTGTCACATTCTCCCCACTTCCATTATCTCCAGTTCTCTCCATCACTCTCTCTCCTCTCTCATTCTCCCCACTTCCATTCTCTCTCTCATTCTCGCCTCCTCTCCATCACTCTCTCCTCTCTCATTTTCCCCACTTCCATTCTCTCTCATTCTCTCCTCTGCTCCCATTCTCTCCATCTCTCTCATTCTCTTCTCCTCTCCCGTTCCCTATTTCTCTCTCCTCTTGCTGATCTCTCATTCTGCCCACTTCCATTCTATATTGCATTCTCTTCTTTTCTCTCCATCACTCCCTCCTTCTCCCCTCCAGTTCTCTCCATCACTCTCTCATTCTCCCAATTTCTCTCACTCATTCTCTCCTCTGCTCCCATTCTCTCTCTCCCTCACTCATATCTCTCTCCTCGCAATGATCTCTCATTCTGCCCACTTCCATTCTATCTCTCATTCTCTTCTTTTCTCTCCATCACTCTTTCTCCCCCATCCATTCTCTTCATCTCTCTCCTCTTGTCACTCTCTCATTCTCTGTACTTCCATTCTCTCTCTCATTATCTCCTCCCCTCCAGTTCTCTCCATCACTCACTCCTTCTCTCACAGCTCTTTCATTGTCCCCACTTCCATTCTCTCCTCCTCTCCAGTTCTCTCTCATTCTCTGCATCACTCTCATTCTCTTCTCCTCTCCCATCCCCTATATCTCTCTCCTCTTGCTGATCTCTCATTCTGTCCCCCACTTCCATTCTCTCTCTCATTCTCTCCTCCTCTCCATCACTCACTCTCCTCTCTCATTCTCCCCACTTCCATTATCTCTCTCATTCTCTCCTCCTCCATCATTCTCCCCACTTCCATCCTGTCTCTCATTCTCTCCTCTGCTCCCATCCTCTCCAGTTCTCGCTCATTCTCTCCATCACTCTCTCATTATTATTATTATTATCTTTATTTGTAAATCGCCAACATATTCTGCAGCGCTGTACAGGGGTTGAGTACATGGCAGAATAAAATTAACACCTTATAAAGAATGAAGGGTCCTGTTTTTGAGCTTAGAATCAAATGTACATAGAGCTTGTTTCCAAGGCACTGACACACAAGATTGAAAACTTGCATACTCACAATCTAAGGGTCTAGGTGTGATACAAGAGGGTGACAAATGCAAGATGGCAGATGGTGTGAAAGCAATTTGTTTAGTCAAGTGGAGGGGTCTGTGTGTTGTACTGTAGATTGTGGGTGTAGGTGTTATTAAGCTGTGGAGTGTGCAGTTGTACATATTAATGCTGAAGGTGATATGTTTTTTTAAACAGGTGTGTTTTTAGTAATTTTGTAAAGGTTTTGACGCAGGAAGATAATCTAATGGAGCAAAGAGTTCCAGATTAGGGGCAGCACGAGAAAAGTCTTAAAGGCGGGAGTGAGAGGAGGTGATAAGCGAGGAGGAAAGAAGACGATCATTAGCAGAACGAAGGGGGTGGTTGGGAGAGTATTTTGAAACAAGAGCAGAGATATAAGTGGGTGCACTGTTGTTGAGGGCTTTATGCGTTAAGGTCATGATTTTAAATGTGATTCTGGAAGCTATGGGAAGCCAGTGGAGTGATTGACAGAGAGGAGCTGTAGACACTGAGCATTTGGTATTGAAGATGAGTCTAGCGGAGACGTTCATTATGGTTTGGAGGGGAGACAGACGAGAGATGGGTAGGCCAGCAAGGAGTGAATTGCAGTAGTCAAGTCAAGATATGATGAGAGAGTGTATTATAATTTTAGCTGTGTCTTCTGTAAGATAATGACACATTTTGGATATGTTTTTTAGGTGAAACTGACATGATTTTGTTATTGATTGGATGTGAGGAATAAAAGAGAGGGCGGGATCAAGTAGAACCCCAAGACAACGGGCCTGGGAGGTAGGAGTGATGATGGTGTTGTCAACAGTGAGAGATATTTGAGGAGTGGAAGCTGTAGTAGAGGGTGGAAAGATTAGGAGTTTAGTCTTAGACATGTTGAGTTTGAGTTGACGGGCGGACATCCAGGAGGATATGCTAGAGAGGCAGTTGGAAACATGAGCTAGAATAGAGGGGGATAGATCGGGTGCAGAGAGGTAGATTTGAGTATCATCTGTATAGAGATAATACTAAAATCCAAAGGATTTGGAGTACCAAGGGAGGAGGTGTAGATGGAGAAGAGGAGGGGACCTAGGACTGACCCTTGGGGTATGCCAACAGACAGGGGGTGAGGTGAAGAAGAGTTGCCAGAGAAGTAGACACTAAATGTACAATCTTCTAGATAGGATGTGAACCATGAAAGAGCTGTGTCCTGGGTCCAAAGGAGTGGAGAGTTTTGATTGGAAGAGGGTGGTCAACTGTATCGAAGGCAGCAGAGAGGTCCAGGAGAATTAGAATAAAGAGTGACCCTTTGATTTGGCGGTTAGCAAGTCATTTGGTGACTTTTGTGAAGGCTGTTTCTGTAGCGTGTTGGGCCCGGAAGCCAGATTGGAAGGGGTCAAGAAGGGAATTGGAGGGAATAAATGGAGTGAGGTGATTGTAAACAAGCCGCTCAAACAGTTTAGAAGCCAGGGGAAGTAGTGAGATAGGGCGTTAATTGGAGGCAGAAGCTGGGTCAGATGGGGGCTTCTTAAGAATGGGTGTGACTATGGCGTGTTTTAAAGAGCATGGAAACTTGCCAGTGTTTAGGGAGAGGTTGAATAGATGTGTGAGAGCTGGGAAAAGTGTGGTGGATAGGGGAGGGATTAGCTGTGATGGAATAGGATCAAATGGACATGTTGTAAACTCGGAGGTTGAGAGTAAAGTAGATACTTCATCCTCGGTTACAGGGTCAGAGGAGTCCATAGTGGAGGAGGCATTGAAGAAGTGTGAGGGCTGGGTGTTGTCAGTTTGTGGAGAGGATGGTGGGATAGGGCCAAGCTTGGAGGAGAGCTAATTTTGGATGGTTTAAATTTTATTTTTAAAATGGCTGGCAAAGTCATCAGCAGTGAGACAGGAAGGGGCAGGAGGTGGGGGGGGGAGCGGCAGAGGAGGGTGTTGAATGTAGCAAATAAACATTTAGGGTTGGAGGACAGGTTTGATATTCGTGATGAGAAGTAATGTTGTTTGGCAAGATTGATGGCAGAGAAGTAAGAGCGCAAGGTAAACTTGTAGTGGAGAAAGTCTGCTGAATTTCAAGATTTCCTCCATAGTGGTTCTGCAGTGCGTGAGCACCTCTGTGTATAGAGTGTGCCATGGTTGTAGATGACAGCGAGGGCGTTTGCTTGTTGTTTTGGGGGCAAGAGTGTCAAGGGTGGAGGTTAGAGTCATGTTGTACTGTGAAGTGGTAATGTCAGGGCAGGCAAGGGTGGTGAGGGGGCTGAGAAGCACATTGGAAAATTGTTGTGGGTTAAGTGTTTGCAGGTTTCTGCTGGTTCTGGTGGCAGGGATTGCCTCTCTTATTCCCTATATCTCTCTCCTCTCGCTGATCTCTCATTCTGCCCACTTCCATTTTATCTCGCATTCTCTCCTTTTCTCTCCATCACTCTCTCCTTCTCCCCATCCATTCTCTCCATCTCTCTCCTCTCGTTACTCTCTCTTTCTCTGTAGTTCCATTCTCTCTCTTATTCTCTCCTCCTCTTCCATTCTCTCCATATCTTTACTTTTGCTGCTCTCTCTTTCTCTTCACTTCAATCCCCCCTCTCATTCTCCCCACTTCCATTCTGTCTCGCATTCTCCTCCTCCTCTCCTGTTCTCTCCATTCTTTCTCATTATCTCTTCCTCTCCAGCTCTCTCTCTCTCCGTCTCCTCTCATCACTCTCTCATTCTCCGTTTTGTGGCACTCTCATTCTCTCCACTTCCATTCTCTCTCTCATTCTGTTTATCTCTCTTTCTTTTCTCACTCTCTTATTCTCTCCAGTCTCTCTCCACTCTCTCATTCTCTCCTCCTCTCCTGTTCTTTCCACCACTCTCTCCTTTTGCCGAACACTCTCATTCTGCCCACTTCCATTCACTCTCTTATTTTCTCCTCCAGTCTTGCTCTCTCCTTCTGCGGCTCTCTCATTCTCCCTACTTCCATTCTTTCTCTCATTCTCTCCTCTTCTCCCATTTTCTCCATCACTCTTTCTCTTCTCACTCTCTCATTTTCCCCACTTCCATTCTCTTTTTATTATTATTATCTTTATTTGTAACGTGACAATATATTCAGTAGCGCTGTACAGGGGTTGAGGACATGTCAAAAACAGTATTAACACATTGAAAAGAATGGAGGGCCCTGTTTTTGAGCTTAAAATCAAATGTACATAGAGCTTGTTTCCTAGCACTGACACAAGATTAAAACTCGCAAACTTCAATCAGACAACGATTCTCTCTCCTGTCGCTTCTATCTCATGGTCTCCTCGGCTCTTGTTCTCTCCATCACTCTCTCCTGTTCTTCTCACTCTTTCATTCCCCCCACTTCCATTCTCTCCTCCTCTGCTGTTCTCCCAATCTCTCATTGTCCCCACTTCTATTCTGTCTCTCATTCTCTTCTCCCGTTCTCTCCATCACTCTCTCCTCTTGCTGCTCTCTCATTGTCCCCACTTCCATTCTCTCTCTCATTCTCTCCTCCGCTCCAGTTATCTCCATCACTCTCTCTTTCAGTCATCCCTTTCTCATTCTCCTCATATCCATTGTCTCTCTCAATCTCTCCATCACTCTCTCCTTCTCTTGCCCCTCTCATTCTCCCTACTTTCATTCTATCACTCATTCTCTTCTCCAGTTCTCTATGTCTCTCTCTTCTCGCATTCACCACATTTCCATTCTCTCCTCCTCTCCAGTTCTCTCCATCTCTCTCGCCACTCTCTCATTCTCCCCACTTCCATTCTCTCTCTCCTTCTCTCCTCACTCTCTTTCTCCCCATTTCCATTCTGTCTCCTATTCTCTCCATCTCTCTCATTCTCTCCTCTCATGTTCTCTCCATCTCTCTCTCATTCGCCCCATTTCAATTATCTCTGTCATTCTCTCCCATACTCTATAATTTTCTCCTCTTCACACTCTCATTCTCCTCACTTCCATTCTCTCATCCATTCTCTCCTCCACTCGCATTTTTTCCATTACGGTTTCTCTCCTCTCTCTCATTCTCTCCTCCTCTCTCGTTCTCTTCATCTCTCTATCCTTTCACTACTCTCTTATTCTCTCCACTTCCATTATCTCCCTCCCTTTCTTTTCTTATCATTCACACACAGAGAACTATATATAATTATATGAAATATAGTGATTTATCCTTCTTGCAGTGACCTTGTATAGCTGAAGCTTTATTGCTATTTACCATTGTAAAGAAGGCATTGTACTCTTCAAAGGGAAACTACCAAGAGAGGTCCCTACAACATTTCTCAAGTCGAATAATATCATCCACTTAATTTTAAAGAGAAATGATGACATATCCATATGCAATTAAAACCTTACTTATAAATGAGGATATATGCAATTGGTTGTTATTACACTATATCTAAATTAGTGTTAGACAATTGGCTTTAAATGTGGCTATTTTTAAGTAGAAATTATTTTTCAAGGTCCTCCTCTCATGTCACAGGTCACTAATTAGCATTCTTGGTAGGACAATAACAGGAAGAGCCTGGTTGGCTGAATCAGATTATTCTCAGATGCTTTTTTAAATGTATTTACCTGTCAATAAGCCTTTCTGATCCACCCACCAAGCACAGGCTGTTATCTCTTTCCCCAGACTGACAAGCTGGCAATAATTGCTAATTATTTCTACAGGTCTGTTGCATTCTTTTCGTCTAAAGGTATCTTACATTAAGAATTTGAACATGTTTATTAATTAGACTGGTTAATGTTTGATTACTTTAGGCTAAAACACTGGACACAGACCCCCAGGTGAAATAAGCAATAGTTATTGGCAAGAACAGATTAGGCTTTTTGGGTGGAGCATAAATGCTGATTGACGTCAAAATGACTATTTTTTTACTGCTTTTATAGCCTTCAATTCATAAGCACTTCAGTATTCATTTATACCGTATTTTAAACTCTGCCGTGTCCCTTTAAATACGTGATTATGTTCTTCAATAATTTGTGGGCTTTAGTATTTACTTATATAAATTACTCTAATTAAGCCGACAAGCTTGCAGTCTGTCATCTTCAGGCACCCCCCACCTATCTTCCTTTATCTTATTATGTGTGCGGCCAGCTAATCGGATTTCATTACATCTTTGGCCTGCCAGATATAAAATCAAGAAAAAATGGCTGGCATTACACCTAAGAAAAAAAAATAGATCTGACTCTGAGTGAATTAGTTAATTAAAGTTATAAAAATCATAATAAAATATTAAGGCTATGAATGAACTAACTAATATGATCAAAAATATTCAAGGGGGAAAAAAGTGAACCTATATAATCAGTTTAAATATAATTAACTATCTACAATGTCTCGATTTTTTTATAGTATTCTTAATTATGTTATATTAGTGATTCAAGCAGAGAATTGGGTCACTGCTATTAAACAATCCTGAATCTTATTCAACTTTTTAGAACTAAAAAAACTAATTTGAGGTGCTCAATCATAGAACAAGCTAATGTTAATAAGTTAGTTCTATGGACATGATAACCCACTCTGAGAGCAGCATATTTTAGCCACTTGTGCCCTTCACAGGGAGGAATATCCTGTAGTATATCAGTCTGGTCACACTGAAAGTGATCCAGCCCCAGTTTTCAGGAGAAAAAGTAAACCCCAGACGCTTGTTTCATCCTTTATTGGGCCTCAAACGTGTTTTTATTTTTTTGTTTTTTTTTCTACTTTTTAGAATTAGTAACTCTATTCTTCTCCTTTTATCCAACAGCCTTCTGTGCACTTTTATGTAAAAAGAAAAAATATATTTTTATGTCTACCAGCCGAGTTATTGCTATCTCTTGACAAGACTTGATCCTAAGTGTCTGAATTTGGTGGGCAGTGCACCTTGCAATTTATGTATAATTTGAATTACTTATATATATTTTTGTACAACACCTTTTATCCAAGAAGCTTTACATAGTTCTAAAATTATTAATGATTTTTCAGTTAGAGAGGATTACATTTTGTTAAATAAACATAGTAGACAGAGCATAATGTGAGATTTGGGTTTGTTGCTGAAATAGTGCAATGGGCCAGATGCAAGATCAGGGTCATGAATGCAAGACGTCAAGCAAAAGATCCGGAGAGGTACGTCTGGGGAATCTGACATGTTGCAAAATGTTTGTAGGTGGATTATAAGTTTATTCCAGGGAAGAAGTGCAACAAGGAAGAAAGGCTGGAATTGGTATTGGCAATGGGACTGTGAGTGTTGAGAGGTGTTTGGATCTCAGAAAGCATTGTGGCACAGAGAGTGAGATAAGCGAGGTGAGATATGGAGGAGAAATGCCATGTAGGGATATGTATACAAGTGTTGGGAATTTGAAAAGGCAGTGGTAGTAAACATGAATTCATTGAAGTTGAGCCAGGAGAGTGGGGGTATGGATTGAGTGGAGAAGGTCGAACAGGAAGTCCAAGGAGGTGAAGACAAGACAGTGTATTAGCAGTTTTGTTGCAGAGGTAGTATAAGAGGGGCATATCTACTGAACATTGTAGAGAAGGAATAGGCAGATACCACTGTGTATATGTGATCAGTCAGAGAGCGAGACAGTAGAATCAAATATGATGCCAAGATTTCACATTGTAGTGGAGCCAGTCAGAGACAGTGGTAGGAAGGAGATTGTCTGACTTGATGGTGAGGAAGTACGAGAAGAAAAGTATTGTAAAGTACGAGAAGAAAAGTATTGTATTTCTGTGTTTTGAGGGATTAATGAAGAGAAATAGATATGAATGTGTTGGCGCATTATAAATACTAGATAATAATAAGAAGAATAATAAGGCTATTCAGGAATTAATGGCAGTGAGGCAAGAGGTGATGTGAGAGGATAAACCTGGAGGAAATAGATAAGAGAAGAAAACCTGGTTGTCATCAGCAAAGAAGTGAAACGAAGAGTTAAAGGAGGAATTACGGGCTTCTAGGGGTGACGTAGTGGGAGAAAATAGTTTTTTTTTTTTTTTTTTAAAGCAATGTATTTGGAATAAGCTAGGAGGTCATGTATCTGGACATGTTGTGTGGTGGGTTAAGGCTGAGGTTTCCTGAGAAAGGCTCTTAACAGGGGACCTAGACCTTGAAGTAGTCATACTATTATAAGCAAGTGCTCTCCTGTGCTTTGTGTGTGTACACATATATATTTTATTTTAGTTAGAGAGAAAAGCTATACTAGAAAATATGGTCTGCGTGTTATACACCAGACATAGGTTATGCTTTTTTCCTGAGAATTACATTTTATAAAAATTAGTTGCATTTTATATGCCGGTGTAAATTATTAACATACATAAAAAATTATTTAGTAAATTGCAAATTGGTAATCAAGAAAGAAAAAGATTACACCTAAAACCAGTAAAATTGTATAAAAAATATTTGTGTGCTCTATTTTTGTAAATCTTATATTAAATCACCTTTTAAATAAACTTAAGCTGTCTTTCAACAACACATACAAAATCTCAAAATCTGTGAATGTTTCCAACACCTACTACCTTATATGGGGAAAAAGTAAAATATATAAATACATTTTTTTCCTTTTTTCTCTAAAATGGTAGGAGCTGGAATTTATTTGCAAAGTTTGAGACTTCTTATGTGTTATTGAAAGTTAAAGGTGATTTTAAAGGTGATTTTATTTATTTAGGCAAACAGCACAATTATATTTCAATTTAGTTTTATACAACATTGCATCTTATAATATAAATATGGAGTTATAAAAGGATATTCTTACCTTTTTCACACAAAACTGTCCTTTTTAAGTTTGGGTATTAAAAACAACTGCTTAGGTAAAAAATTAAATAGAGACTGTCCAGTTCTACTAACAGTACTGCAAATCAAGTATGCATGTTGGTGCCATGATTTGTTCTATGCATGAATATAGCAAAATCATTTATGATGCATGAGTAGGACTGTGCAACCTCTACCAAGGACAGGGAAAATAATTCCTTTGTAATTTTCTTTGCTTGTGAAGTCTTATAAGGAGCATGCCCATATCTTGAAAATCTAGAATATCATTAAAAGGGTATGGAAGGTTCCTGGATGTTACTAGGTATATAATATCCATGAGTATCTATTTAATTTATTTTATTAAGAAGTGCTTAGAAGCTCTGTTTTTACTGCCTAAAATCTTACAAATAGGCTCTGTATGAGTTTGCCCTCTGCAGTTCTTGAACACACAGACTTTGTAGTACTGTGTGGGTGCAGTATCTGGCTAACCAATCCATGACCATTTCTAAGCAACATTCTGCAACATGCTGCCGAGCCTGCTCCCTGATAGGCTGGGGCACAACACTGCACATCCAGCCCTACCGAGCCTGTGTCTGCATAGGGCAGACCCATACAGGAACTATTTGTATGATTTTAGGCAGTAAAAAATAACTTTTTATAAAATAAAGTCCATACAATTAATTAAATAAATAAACAGGTATATTATGCTTTGTAAAATCCAGAAACCTTTCATATCCCCTTAACAAATAATATTAGGGAGGGGTTTCTCGCAAACTGAGATTTTAACGTGAACTCAACAATAGTTTTGCTTTTTTTTCTTCTCATTCAATAGACATATACACTTTTTTAATATAAAGGTCCTGCAGTACTCCAGTCATGATTATTAAAACATAACTGTTATGATGTCCTCAGTAAAAGTTATGTTTTAATATTCTATGCTGTAGAGTTTTTGGCTGTGATATAGCTTTGGGAGCCATTTCTACAGGCAGCTGGCCAGCAAATTAAGTTTATTGTGCTGAGGATGGCTACTTCCAACAATTATTATTCATAATATATGAAGTCAATAATAAACCATGACTCCATAAGTAAAATTATTATTATAACATACAATTATTCGTGACAAGGGGCTGCCATTGACCTGTTTGAGCGATTTTATTAATTATTTTTTTTCAATAGTGAAAGGTCTACAAAGACGTTAGATTTCCATTAGTCTGAAAGCACCACATACGGTCATATTCAGATGTTTGTTAGTTAATAACAATGCAGTATTTATTTATATTTGTACTTTAAATGACCACTGTATTGATCATGCAATAGGGTTTCATTTAGTAAATAAACAGATATTTGAAGAAGCTTTTAAAATTTACATTTTAAATGTTAGTGTTAATACTATATCTGTACGGTCAATAAAAATAATAATCCATTAACTTATATTGTGTCCAAAACACTGGACAAGTGCACACTGTAATGGAGGACAATGAAATCATTACATTTAATGTTCTTGTTGTGACTTGTGAAACATATTTCTTTGGAGCTGGGTTTAATGAGACTTTTTTCTGGCATGAAGGGATAGATCACTGAATGATACTACATGTGCCACATCTAAGGATGAAGAAGGCTGGAATAGTTATTTATGGTCTTAAGCTTTCATAGATCTTTTTAGATATTCTAGTAATAGATACCTACCAAAACTGATCAGAATGCAAATAATACTCTCCCAAGCATCCTCTTCACTCTGCTAAAGGCCTTTTTTCTGCCCCTCTTATCACCTTCTCTCACTGCCACCTTCAGGACTTTTCTCATGCTGCCCCTATTCTCTGGAACTCCTGGTCTCACTCCACTAGACTATCCTCCTGACTCAAATCCTTCAAAACCTCACTAAAAAGTAATCTGTTTAAAGAAGCTTATCACCTTCAGCATTAATATGCACAATATATTGTACCTCACCTTTCTATACCTCACCCAGACTAAAAGTTTGTGAGTTTTCAATATTATTGGGTGCTTTAGAGAAAGCAATTTGTTTGCTTGATTTTAAACTCAGTAACAGGACCCTGCATTCTTTTGTAATTTGTTAAAAAAATTGATTTGTATCTACATTGTTTAGCCCTACAGAATATGTCTGCGCAATACAAATTAAGATTAATAATAATTATAATAATAAAATATGACTCCTGAAATATTCCATACACTATCCCATTTTGACATCTCAAGGGATAACTAGCAGTGGCAAAGTAAGTGAATGGAGGACCTTGGTGTAAAATAATTTGGAGGCCCTGCTTTCAACTTCTCTAACTATCCCTTGGGGTCAATAAAAATGTCCAAAATATATGTAAATGATCAGAACACCCATATGGTGATCATATTACTTTTCAATTAAGTAATTGTCTGCCAGCCTTCCCTTTAAGTTAATATTGTGTGTTTACTACCAGTAGCAGAGGGCCCCTACACGGTTATGGGCACTGGTGCTTTGCACCTACTGCACCAGCAGTAGCTCCGCCACTGATAGGGTGATTCGGGTAATTACTTCCTGCGCTCTGAGCATGTGACTATTATTCCAGAGCCCCAAGAGGTAATTAGCAGTTATTGGCAATCCATTAGCAAGATCCCTCTTTGCTTGGTGCATGAGACAGTTAAAATTTACAAATGTCACTGTAAGAAAATGCAATTTTTAAATAGCATCTAACTGATAAAGCACCAATTGTTTTAAATCATACACTATTTGAAACCTCTTCTACGATTCCTGTTCGTGCTACAGGAACTCGCCTACATTTGCCTTGTACAGAATCTAGAGGTCACATAGAAAATAAAACAAATACATATGTCATTTTGTATATCTTTTCCGTTATAACTACTGTACAATGAAATGAAATCATATAAAGATCAAAATGGGAAAACTAAAGATGTATCTAACATGTTTTGTCAGCTTTCAAATGTTATTTCCATAAGTGGATTCCATTGCTTGATATTTTACTATTTGGCTTGTGGGGAACAATTAATCCCGAAAAGAAAAAGCAACATGAACATTCTATTAATTTTTTAGCAGAATTTTATTAGCTCTCAGGCAAGTCAGCTTTTCATCCAAAGAATTTGCTTCTCAATTATCATGTAAATCAGTGAATTAAAAGCCATCTCCTTGCACTTTACTATATTGTAAAATAGGAGAAAGATGTATCACGGAATAGAAGCGGACAAGGATCTCTAAGCTTGTCTTCTGCAGATGGAAGTCTATTAAAGTCTCCTGCCAGGCTGTATAATGTGGCCTTTCCTCAAGGTGATTTATGGAGCTGTTACGCTATTGTACAGTTGACAAAAATTAACTTAGACAAAGCTGTTAGGGAGATAATAAGCTAATGCAAATGTTGGAGATCTTTGTGTGCAGGATCGTAAGGGAATAAAGGTAGTGTGATAATGATAAATGGTACCAACAGGTCTGATGTGGTTCTTATTCGGTACCCCTTAATATGTTTCTTAGATCAAATACCCTCAGTGATATACAGATACAGAGATATTTCCTTTGTAGTACACTGTTTCCAGCTCTTTCTCTACTAGTATGTAGATCCAACTTTGCTGTGTCCAATATCCCAAAGATCCCCAATGGACCGACTGGTCGTCTGTAACTAGGTGGAATACTGCCCCTTTCTTGAAGTGCTCTTCACCGCAGTACTTCTTTGCACCAAGAAAGGAAGGATTGGGAAAGAAAGGTGCAAAGCCAGATAATTTATTTTAGACAAAAAATGTATATAGCAAGATATTAACTAACATTTCACTACCTCATTAACAGTTAAGCGTATAGCACTTTTGTGCATCCAGTAGTATGTCCACAGATGTCCCAGGTAGGATAGGGGAGTCATAATGAAAAAATCCAATAATACACTAACATGCAAATTACAAATTCTTTTTTTTCTTTTTTTAAGAGACATGTGGGTCTTCCAGTCTGATATCACTCTTCTGGGTTTATCTTAAGCCCACTACTCCAATTAAACAAATATCCCAGGTTAGTTAGCCTGAGTGTATTGTTCACTGTAAATATCTAGTGTCTCATATCTATGGAGATGGTACTCACCTGCATAGTGAGTACTAGTCACTTTTTTATTCTAATTTTGAAAATAATTGAGGAAGTCGAAACGCGTTTGCAAAGTTAACACATACGGTATTATGTGAATTAAATATTGAAATATTTGTGTGTTTTTTATTCTTTTCTAACCCCATAAATGGTTTTCAAATATTGTCTGTTATAAGTGGGATATAGCTCCATGGATCTGAGACACTAGATATCTACAGTTAGTTTATATTTTGCTATATACATTTTTTTGTCTAAAATAAATTGGAGTTATCTGCACTAGGAAGTGGCTTTGTGCATTTTTCCCCCATACCTTCTTTCACTTTCTTTCTAATCAGTATTGTGTGGCTGCAAACTGTGAAGTTATGGATTTCATGTGGATCTAGAGGTGCCAAATAAATATAGTCTGTTGTAGGCAAAAATACTTTTTTTGATAAAAAAAAAAAAAGATTCAGTATAGTTTAAACTAAATGGGAGGCAGATGTGGAGTACTAGATGACAAAAATATGGGAGAGTCAAGTTCCTTCCAGAGTGTCCGTATCAGAATGTCATAAACTGATTATAACGCCTGCAATATTCCATGAGACAAAATTATCACATTATCACAGTCTATCCCAGATAAAAATGGAAAACTGAAACATGAATGTGCATCTATTATGGAATATTTTCTTAATGAGAAGGCCTAACCAGGGGTAGGAATGTTCGGTCCTGGAAAGCTGCACACAGGCCTGGATTTTAGGATTTATTTTCTGTGAGCAAGTGAGTCAGTCAAGATGACTGAAGAAGTGACAGTCTTGCCTGTAAGCAGCAGGGATATCCTCAAATTGTGACCTATATGTAGCTCTGCAGGACTAAACCTGCATGTCCCTGGTCTTTGCTAATAAAAATTAATAGGAGTGATAGTAGAATAGTCTCCAATATTGAACCAAATCATTTTAAGGCTGGAAACCTAAATCCTCCAAATGGATAGCATAGAATAGCTTGCCATCATGAATATACAAATAGGTTGGTCAACTACCGAGAACTACAGACATAGATCACCAAGCTTTGAGGGAGCTAAACAGCTGGGCCTAGGAACAGTGCGTGTCCTGAGCCTTTATAAACTGATCATCAAGAACAAAGATGAATTAAGGGAACCAAACACTTCAAACATACCACTATCATTAATTAAATAAAGATTATGGATGAATATATCCGTTAAAATGTATTCAAGTCAGTGCAAAACCATGTAGTATCTCCTTGTAAAACAACTCTGGATATCGAATGTGGTCCACACGAGCACTTGAAAAGAACAAGCCAGACCCCAGATCAAAAACATGGAGAGTCACTGATCTAGCGTCCTGTGCCACTAAATTACCACACAATGTCCTGTAGAATTACTTATCTTTGAAAGGAAATGTCCACAAATCTTCTTGAAAACATGCCTAAAAATGTTCTGTAGCCTTTCAATCTTCATATGTAGTACATCATTTTATTATTTTTTTCTAAAACTTACCACAAAAAACTTTAATTTTCTAAATGTTACCTCAAAAATCTGCTGATCTTCAGAATTTGACATAAAAGATGCTCTAATTTTCAGAGTTTTATGCCAAAAATGCTCTAATGTTTAGAATTTACCTTGAAAACATGCCTGAAAATGTTCTGTAACCTTCATAACTAGTTCAGACCTATTTGCTTTTCTAAAGCTTACCACAAAAATCCACTAATCTTCAGACTTTTACCTCAGAAATGCACTAATTTCCTAGGCCGGAGCATGGTTGTAATTTTTGTTTGTTTTTGTCCTTTTTTAGAACCACCTCACTGCATTTGCCGAAGTCACATGATGTTGAAGACGACTCTTACTCTCTGCACTGGACGTCCTCCCTCTTCACAGTCCACCCATCTCAACCGAGACATAATTGAAAAGAAAACAAACAAAAAAAAAAGAGCGGGAAAGTACAAGCTACAGTTTCTGGTCTATTTAATGATTTTTACAGTATCAAAAATAT
This sequence comes from Discoglossus pictus, assembly GCA_027410445.1. NCBI lineage: Eukaryota > Metazoa > Chordata > Amphibia > Anura > Alytidae > Discoglossus > Discoglossus pictus. The sequence continues at coordinate 124,295,899 of CM050170.1, forward strand.
TTTGTCCGCATCTGAAGGTTGTTTTTGTAATTCTACCTTGTTTTTTTCCTTACTTTTTCAGAAAACCATTGACGATGTGTATAAAATAACGTGCACTAGTCATTACGTACAATCCCCACTTAGCTTTTTAGTGATTCATGTACAGTATCCTACAGTAGGTCACATTTTAGTTGGGATTTTAAATCATTCAGAGATTTACTCACGCTAATCTAGCATGACAGTACTCCCATTTAGGACAAATTTGTTATGTACAAAGATAAAAACAGACAACTATTTATGTTCTGTGCTAAATACTGTTTGCACATGGTATTTTGCTAAATATTTCACTATCTGATTTATACTTTATGTTATATCAAGACTGGTGCTTATGTTTTGAAGGGAAAATGCTAATTTTTACTGTAATAATTAATGTATCATATTAAAAGTTTATTTATTTGGAATTTTCTTCTTGAGTTGGTTGAAGATTGGTTGTTGCGTCCATTTCTTTATTTATGTTTCACAGAATCTACAAAAAAACAAAAAAGAAGACTTATTAATATTCTGAAAAAAGACCAGTGTTATGTATATTTATACACACAAATTGGTTAGGGATCAATAGAAAGAAGATTATCTCATAATAACACACATTGATGACCTAATTTGTGGTTTCAGGGCTTCATTCTGAAGCTGGTGTCACTTTTTTGGGGGGAAAAGATTACATTTTAAAGTTGAGAGACATGGTAATAGTATATTAAAGGCACTTGGAAGGTTTATCGATTTCACTAGGAATATAATATACCAGTGTGTCTATTTACTTTTACATACTTTATTGTTAAGAAGTGCTTTAAAGCTGTTTTTTCTGCCAAAAATGTGTAGCTGCTTGGCTCTGCCCACTGTGGCTCATGAAGCTCATGAATACATACATTGCAAAGTACAGTATTAGCCAATCAGTGACCTCTCTCAAGCAGCATGTTGCCACTGATTGGTTGCACACTCTGTACTTAGAAGTCCACTGTCTTTATGAGCTGCAGAAGAGAGAAACCAATTAGGCAGAAAATACAGAGCTTATAAGCACTTCTTATAATACACAGGGATATTATATACCTAGTAACATCCAGGAACCTTCCATATCACATATATAGTTGTGAGCATGCGGGTCATTGCTAACGCTGCGGGCTCCCGAAGCGAGGGCCGCAGTTGCTGGCATGGAGCGCCTTCGGCGCTCCTTGCCAGCAACTGCAGACCTCGCAAAGTTTACAGGCTTACGGGAAACAAATACCATTACGACCTCGCAAAAATACAACCTTACCGCCCGAAACCCGTGCACATGAAAACATTAAAAACACAATAAATACACACAAGAAACACATAAAAAGCTTACCCACAGCATGGGGAAGGGGGGGGGGGCACCCAGGACCTCAGAAACTGAAGTTACACCCCAATTTAAGTAGAAATACAAGAGTTTAGATACCTGAAAATCCCCTAAGCGAGAGAAAAAATGGCCGCCGAAAAAAAACGAAAACAAGGCTACAGGACCCTAAAGAGGCAAAACACCACCAAACATACAGATTTTCCTAAAAAGACAGACGCGATCCAAGGATGCCAAATCAGCCACAGCCGCGTACCAAACATTAGGCGCCATTTTACAACTACTAACTTACACAATCCGGAAGTACACAGCTACCCTAACGGATTTTCCTTGCGCACGTGCACTATTTACACTACACACTGCACACATTGCTGACACTTACACAGCAGCTCCACAACACTGAAAACACACATTGTATGCTGCAGCAACATGAAAACAGATTGCCAGCTCTTCTGCACAATGCTTCCTGCAGATATTACTTCAAAATAGGTAAAGTATATTCATTTATTATTTTATTAATTATTTCATTAGCATACAAAAAACAATGCTCATAGCACACAAACAACCAACAGCCACGCAATGAGCGCCGGGCAAGTCGCTAGTCCCTTTATATTTAGCACTATAGTAGTCCTTGAAGATTCTTTACATTATTTGCAGGAAAAGACTCTGAACCTGATTAAGCAGGAACAATTTCTAAAGCCCTAAATAGAAGAGTCTGATTTTACAAAAAACATTGTTCATGTTGATTTCACTCCAAGTGAATATTAGCCGCCCGGGGACTGTTTTGTCAACTCTATTCAAAGTGACTTTTTAGTTTCGCCTCAGGAGAGGACGCGCCGTAGAGTCTGTGTCTGGTATTAGTAAAAAATATATCTTAATAATACACCAGATCATGGCCCTAGTACTTTAACTGAATTTGTATGCACTACTGACTTTTATTTTTATATAGCCAATGCCGTCAAATATTTTTTATACGTTATTTTAAATAACTAATTGCAATTATTTGAAACAGTAGTGAAACAGTCCTTTAAACCTACACAACAGATGGCCAAAATATGGTATAACTTTTAAACTGTTGGTAAAACGGAAAGGGTAGGTTTTTGCTCCACCCATGTATTACCGTTTAATTTTTGCCATTAATTGCTAATTGACAACACTATAGCTAGAGCCCTATGTGTTAATCTAAAGCCATACCTGTTCTGACCTCAGGGATTAACTATGCTGAATAGTTTCATAACTCCATTTAATTTATTAGCAATTTTATCAGATTATTCTTTTCTATAGACAGTTATTGCCTTGTTTAAAGGGACTCTTCTGATACCCCAACAGGAAATGTATTTAATTTTAAAAAGAGTTAGAAAAACTGGCTATATGTTGTATTATCCATTTTGTTCTTAATTAAATGAATCCTGAGAACATGTTGTTGTTGCTGCATTTACATGTAAATGAGCGACTCATACATATTAATTAGCTGCCTTGATGTGCTAATAATGAATACAATTTGGTTTTGTCTGTAGTGGTCTGAATAAAGACCTGGAATGTTATCTGGCAGTTAGAGCCCTCTTTCACACTTATCAAGTACTCTGATGTGCATGTTAACATACTGAGCAGCAAAATCATTTCTAACTATTTAAAAAATGATTTACTGTAAAGAAATACTTTTAGTGCAACGTATAGCCAGGTTTTAATGATCCTTAAAATTAAATTAACTTATTGTTGGGGTGACAGAGTCACTTTATTACTAGCATAACGACAACACGAATAACTATATTTAAACAAACTTAAAAAAATTAAACAACACATGGGAGGTGCATCTTATATCTGTCTCTCAAGGGAAATGAAAATTCACAAAGAACTGATCAGAACGAGGACTAATTGCAACCAACATATATAAATGGGAGTCTGTCCATTTTTTTGTCTTCCATTATACAGCAAAATCTATGAAAATTGATAAATCAGTGCACTAAAGCAAAAACACATGCTCTTTTAACAGTATTTGGGACCCTTGTTCCTTGTAAACTACAATTTCATTGTAGCCTTTTCTATGGGATACAGAAATATGAAATCAAACAGATGGTTGATTGTCAATTTGTTAATTGCCTTTATTTCCCCAGGGATCTTAAAAATATGAATATTATATGGTGACATGCATTAAGTCTTCCCATTAAGAGTCTACATTTGTGAGCATTAACTAGCATATGGGTTTACATTTTCTATTCAAACCCTATTAAATCAGTTTATTTATGCTAGAAGTTTTCCTATCTCTGGAATTTATAAGACATATGGCCAAACCAGCTGGTTTTAAATTATAAAAAAAGATGTTTTCTTTGCTATGTTTAATATAAAAAAAACAAAAAACGATATGGAGAGAAAATTACTTATATCTCTTATGTTTTATTACTTTTTATGTATATTTAATATACATATGTCACGACCCAGAGGTGAGAGGCCACTTTCACCCTAACACCTCCTGCTTTCTGCTACAGTAATCCCTCTAGGTTGTGGATTTGGGTTTACTCTCAGTGTCCAGCCTGCATAGTCACTCCAGAAATGACCAGTCCTCAGGATACAGGAACGGCCAATGGTCCTAGGTTAGGCTAGGGCCAGCAGGAACATCATGATATAACCAAGCCTAATAAAATAATAAAAGGCCTTTCCATTTGGAGGCCAGAATGAAATACACACAACATTTATGTGTATACAAAACAGAGAACACCTTTAATGGCAACAATACAACAAATTTGTGAACAACAATAACCAATCAGAATGTAGCCCCACGAGGCATTCATGTCACTAGTGCGACAGGTGTTCTATTAACTGCCTCCTGTGTTGAGGAGACTGTAAGTCTAAGGGAGTATGGCCAATTGCCATATTTGTTCCTTCCTTCCTCTAGCCCTACAATGGCTAATTAGCACATTAGTGTAATTTATTTGGCTTCCTCTTGCATTGAAAGCCTCACGGTAGGGGTGCTAAAGTTAATATCCCTTCTGGAGACATGGCATCTACTCAGGCCCTTCCATTCTTATAATGCACCTCAATTCATGGGAGCTCCAAATAACCTGTTTTAAAAAAAAAACTTGTTGGGGAAAATGCAGCATTTAGAGACCAAATCTGACTGGGTACCATCCATACATCACATATGAACAAGTATAACACGGCTCCTCACAAGCAGAATGTCTGACAGCAAAATAACTCCCATGATATTGTAAGCAAAATGAAACACCTCATGCCAACAGTGCAATACCAGTCCATGTTAATTCAGTCTCTCCCCAATAGTCGCCAAAAGTTCAGTTGACCCTAGACAGGACATTATCTCCCATCCCTTTTCTAGTATAGCCTAGAAAATGATCCTGTTCAAATTACTTCCCAGCTACACTGATCCCACTTGTTTTGGTGTTGTGGGCTGCAAGTACCCAACATGCCATATAGCCTCCCAAATTCCAGCGGGCACACCATTGTGGAATAGCCTCCATGGCTCAATTGCCACCTGGCTCCTCTTGGCTATGGCAAATGCCCCCTCCCTCACCATCCAATAGGTAAAACAATTTCCTTGGGCAGCTGCAGAGGAGATAACACAATGAGGATAGATGAAAAGCCCCACCCTGGTTACATTCTTTTCCAATCCATGAAACTGGCATCCCCATATGCGTAACAACCTGGGGTCGTCATGTGCCAACACCCTCTCCTCAACCAAGCCAGTACAAATAGCTAACTTGTTGTTTCTAAGACAGCCCATGGAATCAATAGTGTGCATCACTAACCCCCTTCCCCGGGCTGCTCCTTCCCCTGATCAATGTTGAAGTCCAGGTGTGTCATTTGGGCCTTCTAGTTTACCCAGTTCAGAAAGTCCTGGGGGGGTGCCCAGTCCAGGTGACAGTGCCCAAGGTACTATGGCAAGCCCATCCCCCAAAAGCCAGGGCCAGTGCCTTCCTCATGTCTTAGGGAAAACACTACCCTTGGGAGCCCAATTAAATAATACCTTCAAGGAGCAATGTACCAATCTGATCCTGAAACTAGAAACCATTATGGCGGCCTGGACTGGAGACTCCATTTCCTGGAATGACATCTGGGTCAGTGCCTGACATTCTCCTTTTTTGTTCCCTCCATCGAGTCACTGGCAGGATCTCACAGCTCTCTGCTACTGCTCTTTGATTTATGGCTAGCCCCTGGACAGTAGTTATCCACTGGGGCTCCATTACTGGTTCACAGTCTGTTTCTGGTTCCTTCCAGAACCCAGGAGCATGGTGGCTCGCTCCCAGGCCTGCTATTACCGTCTAAGACTCAGACTCCACTGCTTCTGGTACTTACCCATAATGTATTGTACCATCTTCATCTGTATGGTACCATCCTCTCCAACTGATCCATGGTTAAGTCTGGCATAACAGTTCTCCACATCCGGGATCTCCTGGACACCTCCTCCTCCTCAGCTGCAGATAAGCTGGAGCCAGGGACTAGGGTTGTGTTGACCTGCTCAACAATATCACCTGCCTCCAGTTAGTCTTCCCCTCTGCAGTACTCATTCTCTGGCCTTAGCTCCTCCACAATGACATCTTACTGCTACCCTACTGCTGCAAACCAATTGTCACGACCCAGATATGAGGGACCAACACCTCCTGCTTTCTGCTACAGGATTCCTTTAAGATGTGGATATGGGGTTAATCCCAGTGCCCAGACTGCATAGTCACCCCAGGAACAACCAGTCATCATGATACAGGAACTAGCAATGGTCCTTTAGGATAGGACCAGCAGGAACATCAGGATGTAAGCCAGCTTAATAAAATAATAAATGATCTTTTAAATTGGAGGCCAGAATGAAATACACCCAGTGTTTATGCATCTAAAAAACAGAGAACACCTTTAATGGAAACAGTACAACATATTTATGAATAACAAGAACTAATCAGGGTTGAGCCTCCCCATGGCATTTATGTCATTATTGCTACAGGTGTTCTATTAACTGCCTCCTGTTGTGAGGAGACCAAGTCAATGAGAGTATGACCAAGTGCCATATTCATTCCTTCATCTAGCCCTGTCAGGGATAAATAGCACATTAGTGTCATTTATCTGGCTTCTTCTTGCCAGGAAACCCGCGCCGCAGTGGTGCTAATGTAAATATCCCTTCTGGAGACATGGCGTCTACTCAGGCCCTTCCCTTGTGCCAATGGACCTCTACAGACTTCTCAACTGAATACCTTTCAATTAATGGCCTCCTTTCTTGGGAGCCCCAAATAACCTGCCCTAACAATGTTTTAATTAGGCATTAATCTTCAATAAATTCCACAATGATTAGGAAAGATTGTATCCAGCATTATTCTAAACATCAGCTTCTAAACCTTCAGTCAAGCTTATTTCCTCCACTTCTCATGAGGTCATCAAGGGGTGAATGAAGCTTTTACTATGAGGCAGTCCGAATTGGTCAGACACAGGTGTGGAGAAATATCTAAAACTTAGGAGCCATGAAGATTTTTTTAGGAGTCAGGCAGCCTGTTATCTTGAAGACTGGAAGAAAGCTCCTCATAGAGTTACACTATACCTTGGAAAAAAATATCTAGAAGCCAGCAATACACATTTTATGATCCTTGGCTCAACCCCTGGCCAGACACAAGCTTCTGTCCTTGTCACAATAAACCAATTTAACTCACTTTTAGCCAATTAAAAAGGTCTGCTCTTTTTAAACATAAGCTCTACTCCTTAATGATCTCATAAGGGGTAAAGACAAGCAGGTCATCTGTGGTTCACAAATTGATATTGTTTAAAATGTGAATATTGCTTTTCTAAATCACTGAACATGATTTTTTTTTTAATTATCAATGTTTAAACAAAACATCTACCACTTGTTAGGGCCTTACAATGACATTATAACACTATTAAATGGACTGAGTTCTTTATCAGCATTCAAAATTCAGACATTTTATCTGAAAAGGAAGATTTTACAATGAGTTATTCTCCATTCAGAAGCTGCTCAGAAGATAAGCATGTTGTGAAAATGTATATATCCACGCACTAATACATTGCATTCATAAAAAACAGCTCGGGTTTAGGGGATTTGGGATTTAAAATACATTTTGCTTCAAAGGCAAAATAAAAATAATATATATAAGTTATACATATATATATATATATATATATATATATATATTACTTATTTCATTTCACGCTCCTCAATGTAATTATTACATAACTTTACAGTTCACTTACTTTAAGGAACTTTTAAGATTAACAGATTCTCACCTTCTGCTGTCTCCCCATTTCCTGCTATTTTCTCTCAAAGGGGTGACATTTTGTACAGTTGTGACCTAAAGCCATGCCCATTGGGAGGGTTCACACTAACAGGGTTTCACGCTGCTCTGACATACCACATGTAACTAACTGCAGTTATTATTAGCAGCATGAGAGACTTTAAACAATAGGCCTACTAATATAATGGTATTTAATCTGTGTATACATTGTAGCTGAATTTCTCTCCCCCCTCAAGGCTATACCAGCTATAAAATGCCAAACAGCCTGGGCTTCCTACACAAAATGTCATAGCTGTAGCATTTGCAGAATAGCAGCAATGGATTTTATATATAAAAACCTGTTATTTAATGGATTTTCACACTTGAGATGTGCAAGATAAAGGTCTGGAATTCTTTGCATTTTCATGAAGCCGATAAGAATCAGTGATTCTATTTAATGACTTTTTTTCTATAGTAAACATCAATTTCTATAAGGATTTGTACCAAGTACAATAATAGTCTGTTATTTCCAAGCAATTATATTTGGAGAATATTTTTACCCTCTACCGCTAAGTATACTATTGAACGGTCCAAAAACGACCACAAGCAGCTCATGCACACACGGTTTCTATTGGTAATATATGTACTAGCCAATCACAGACTGTTTCTCAGCATGTTGGAAAATACTCTTGAGAGATAGTCAGTTATTGGTTAGTACAACTAGTACTACAGAGACACTTTTTGCATGAGCTATTAGGAGGGAGATGTATGTTGAAATTATTTGGAATTTAGTAAAACACTTTTACACTTGTTAATAAAATGATGTGTAGAGATGCAAATAAATACTTATTAAAGTGTTTACTTATTACTAATTAAAGAATTGAAAAGATGCAGCACATAAAACCATCTATACAACTTAGTTGGCCTTATATAAAGTAGAGCCTTCAATGAGGCCAGAAATGGCCCAAATTTTATAGGATAATCAATATCTCAAAAGCTTAAATAGCTAGTATCAGTGTTATTTAGATATGGACATTTGGCTTGCCTCTGTTCTTTTTTAATCGCTCACAAAGACCATTTATATATTAAAATGCATCGCTTATATAGCTTCCTTAGTAGCTTCTATCATTATCACAAATACTCTAAAAAGTGTTGTATTAAATATACTTGAAAACTTATAGTGCAAGTGGTAAGAGCACATTTAATTCATCTGGTTTCCGTAGAAGCCTATAGAGTGAAGTGTAAATAATTTTAATTCCTAAAAAGCTAAAGACAATCACCTATAAGAACGTATCTTGTAATAAATATAGGGATGTAAGATCTTATTATTAGGGGGTTGCTAAAAGCGATTAATAATAGAGGAGCGTGATGCGGACAGAGTACAGCCAAACAGCCAGCGTCTATATGCATGTCACGGTGGACCGCATGAGACGCTCCCGCCTGACGCGTTTCGACGCACGTATGATGTCTTTCTCAAAGGGCAAACACGGAAGTCATGTCTAGCGAGGTATTTATATGCGGGATCTAGAAAATCCTTTTTTTCAAATAATCACTTATATAAAGTAGGACAATGAGAGGTTATAGGGATGTGGGAGGTTTCTGGATTTTACTGGGTATATAATATCCCTATATATCTATTTAAATGTATGTACTTATTTTGTCATGAAGAGCTCTGTTTTTTACTACTTATATTTTTACAAATCCTGTTTAGGATCACTATCTTGTCAGTCTACATCTCAATCTCAAAAAAGGCAGTGCCAAAGAGTGCTCCAATTATCAAACAATTGTACTCATTTGCCAGCCAGGTAATGCTTAAGATCCTACAAGCTGAACGTCAACAATATATGGACCGGAAACTACCAGATGTACAAGCCGGGTTCTGCAGAGGAAGAGGCACAGTGTCCGCTCGATAATAGAGAAAGCAAGAGAGTTACAGAAAGCATTCACTTCTGCTTAATAGACTATTCTACAGCCTTGGACTGTGTGGATCACAACAAAATGTGGCATGTTCTTAAAGAGATGGGAGTACCAGATCATCACAAATGCCTCTTGAGGAATCTGTATGTGGACCAAGAAGCCACGGTCAGAGCCGAACATGGAACAATTACAATATGGCTCAAGATCAGGAAAGGAGTGCGACAAAGTTGTATATTGTCACCTTATTTATTCAACTTATATGTGGAAAACATCATGCGTAAGGCTGGGCTGGATGAATCCAAAGCTGGAATTAAAATATTGCTGGAAGAAATATCAATATCCAGATAATTTGATGGCTGAAAGTGAGGAGAAATTAAAGGCCCTATTGATAACGGTAAAAGAAGAGAGTGCAAAAGCTGGCCCATTGTTCAACGTTAAAAAGATGAAGATCATGGCAAACTGCAATATCAGTTCCTGGCAAATAGATGGTAAAGAAGTGCAGACAGTGACAGATTATATTTTCGTTGGTTCCAAGATATCTTCAGATGATTACTGTAGCCATGAAATTAAAATATGTTTTCTTCCGGGGAGGAAAGCTCCGGCAGGCTTGGACAAGCTAGTAAAAAGTAAAGATATTACACTATCATCAAAGGTCGGTATTGTTAGAACTATGGTATTACCAGTAGTAACATACGGATGTGAGAGCTGGACCATAAAGAAGTTTGAGCCCTGTAGAATTGACGCCTTTGAATTGTGGTGTTGGAGAAAACGGTATAGAGTCCCTTGGACTGCAAGAAGATCCAATAAATCAATACTACAGGAAGTCAAGACAAACTGTTCTCTAGAAAATATGATCATGAGGCTGAATCTCAAATATTTTAACCATATCATGAGGATTGCGTAGAGAAAACTCTGATGCTGGGAAAGATTGAAGGCACAAGAAGAAGGAGATGACATGCTACTTGAGAGAGGTCAGTGAATTTGATACACTGTACTTCACAGTTAGACCCAAACAGGTACAAAGAGCATGATTTTAGGCTGAAAAAAAAATATTTTATTAAGAAGTGCCTAAAAGCCAAGTACATAACAGTAAATAGATACAAAGGGATATTATATACCTACTGATATGCAGAAACCTTCCATATCCTTTGAAAAATATTTTTGTATTTACCTATTTTGACTTTAATGATCAGTGAACCAAACTAATACGGATTTGAATTTACAACTTAAAAGAGATTAAATTCCTACTTAAGAGAAGAGAATATGGTGAACTTTACTGAGACATTTGGCTTTACAGCTCTGACCTTAAAATTAAGTAGACACCGAATATAACGTTTATTTTACATTCTGTACAAGATTTTATTATAATCAACTGCTTTAGCTTTTCATTATTCATGAATATTATAGTAATTATTACTATACTAGCGACTTGCCCGTCAAAAATAACGGGGCAATGAAATTTGAGGTCATGGGAATGCTGTTTGAAACATAATTGAAACCATTTTGTACTGTGAGGACCTTCGGCGCTGTTTGCGAGCCTCTTCTGTTGTGTACTTTTGGTCCTCTGAGAGAGATATATATTTCTATGCATATGTAGTTAGGTTATAATTAATGATTTATTCAATAAACTAATATACTTTAATTATTTATAATTGATATATGCAGCAATCAATAGGCTGAAGAGCTAACAATCTGTTTGTATTTTGTGTCTGCATAGAATTTACATATTGAGTGTTAGTGCTCTGCTTATAATGTGTAATGAATGTTTGAAGTGTGTATTCTAAATAGGCTGCGTGCGCGAGGTAAAGCAGTTGGTTTATTGTGTAAAGCGGCATTGTATAGTCGTAATGTTATTAATGGGTTACGCGTCTCGTGAGTATTTTCCAGCTTTTATAATAGTGTATTTTGTAGGTCGTAGTGTGATGTGTAAAGTGCTTTGCAGTGTTTTGAGTGGTCCGGGGTCGTGTAGCCTTGTTTTAATTTTTTTTTGGTGGCCAATATTTTCATCGCTTAATCGATTTTCGTGTGGCGAAAATCGTCTAGATCGAGATCGAAAATTGTCTGTGATGTTTCTGTAATTTTTTGAGGTGTATTTAGTGTGTTTTTCTGTTTTTTTGTTTGGCCGCTAATCTCGTAAATTTTTGCGTCTCGTATCTTTTTTTTCTAAGTCCTGCGTCTCGTATTTTTTTTGGTCTCAGTCCTGCGTTTTGTATTTGAACGGCTCGCCTCGCCTCGGCTAAGTATTACGGCTTAACGGCCCGCCTCGCTTTGTGAGGCTCGCAGTGATGAGCACCACAGTCATACATACCTTGCAAAGCGTGATGACGTCTCGCAGTTTCACAACTATTAGATGTGATCTATAATATTTTACAACATCCTCAACAGGATATACCAGAGAATTAACTAGGTTTATATAAGTTAAATGTAACTCCATTCCTCCTCTGGCAAAATGGATGGGTCTCTAATGCTCTGTGTGAATTCTGTTTTGTAAATTAAAATTTGGAATAATAATCATATTAAAGAAAAAAAATTAGAGTCAATTGAGCGCATTCAATTAGCGTTTGCTTTTTCCCCCTCGCAAAAGAAACTTAGGACGAATGGGAAGACTCATGATATAACATTTTTTTTTAGCTCACATCAGATTTTTATTCATTTTTTTCTGAAAGGCTACCACTGTAAATTGTCACTTGCCAATAGAAAACTATGGCAGAATATGCTCTAATCGGATAACCCTTCTCCTTTAGCAATGACTTACAGTTCAAGATGTAAATCCCATGACACAAGCAAAGTGTTAAACTTATGGCTTACACAACTGCTAATGTTATTAGTATATTACATATTTCACACTCATAACATTTTTCCAATGTATAGTGGTCCTTAAAATTGAAACATGGTGATCCTGTGATTTTAATGGGGCCAATGATTATAACAGTTTATGATACCAGACCACAGAAAAAATAACCCGGATGAAGTGCTTTCTGGGTGAAACGCATAGCAATCCATTTTATTTTATATTTTACAGATATTCATATTTTTGTAAGCATATTTTTAAAGTGCTTAATAAATGGTGTTTCATATGCTGTGGTCCTTTTGCTCTCCTCACCTTTTTGATATATTTTACAAAAAAGTACTATTGCTGATATCAGTCATGAAATAAATGAAAAGTACACATATAAATATACCGAATTGTGATTGGTTGTTTAGCATTTTGACAGGAAGTGATAAATAACTGAGCTTAAAAGTTAGGTATTTTCATCATACATTATCTATACACAGGTGATAAAGAGGATAAGCATATCAACATGGGTCACAGAGGCACGTACTCTGCATCATTATACATGTTTATACCAACTACTCTGAGAGTTAATTAATGGAAAATGAGAAAGAGGTGCCATATACATAATTTACACCCAATATAAACCAGTTTTCAAGTCTTTATTATTATTATTAATATTACTACTACTACTACTACTACTACTACTACTACTACTAATAATAATAATAATAATAATAATAACAATAACCACCACATATATAGTTGTGGATCTTGCAATGTTGGGAACGTTTGCGATGGTGGTCATGCTTTTTCATCCCTCAGGAAGCAGTTGACACACGCACAACTTAGGCTGCAATGAGCGCCAAAGGCGATCATTGCACTACTAGCCTTGCGAAGTGTGCAGTTGTAGCGCATGAGACTGTAAACCTTGCAAAGTGAGGCAAGCAGTTGAGGCACGCAGGACGCCGTTGAAAAGCTTAGCACCTTGCCGCTGACCGCGAGGAACGCAGTTTGCTAATTTGATGACCAAAATTAGTTCAAGCTCGTAACTCTAAAAGCCCGAAAAACAAGCAAAATAATAAAAAAATAAAAAAACACTCACACACAGCACAGGGGGAGAGCCAGGAAACCTGGGAGTAAGGTTGCAAGGGAATTTGAGCAGCATTTGTCATTTTTAGCCAATCGAAAATCGGCTAAGCAAGGAAAAAATGTCTGACAAAAAAACTAAAAAAATCTGAAACAGGATGAAAACGAAGCTGAGTAAAACCAGGCACGCAGGACTTCGAAAATACAAGACGGCAAAGACAGTAACACTTACACCAACAACGCCAGGCACGCTGGACTTTGAAATTAAATCAAATGGCATTCAGCAGACACACAGAAGAGAAAGACACAGCGAAGGGACAGGGGGGATATGCTGGAAAGAGACACATGGCATTCCCAAGCTCAAAACGTGCAGGTTAAAGAACCCTGCAATGAGCGGCCCGTACAGAAGGAAAGGCTCGCAATGAGTGCCAAAGGTGCTCATCGCAGGGCTCACAATGAGCACTGCGAGCAGGAGAGGCTTGCAATGAGCGCCGAAAGTGCTCATTGCGAGCCCCACGACGAGCACCGAAGGCACTCATCGTGGGGCTCAAGATGAGCGATGAAGGTGATCATTGCAGAGCAGGAAACTTGAAGTACACGGGGGTAGAGGCTCGCAATGAGCCTTGAAGATGCTCAGAGGAGCAAGAGCCTCACATTGTGTGGCAAACACCATTGCCAGCCTTACAATTTTATTCCTGTAATTTTTGACGGGCAACACTCAACACTTCCACTAATTTTTTTTTAACAATGCATTGCAATTGTATTTATTTCCTGGAGCCTTTACTGTGTCCTCTGCCTGTTTAGTGAGCTCTGAATGAGCAGGTACAAAGTCCACACCATACATCATGGTACAGACATTATTTTATTATTTCCTGACACATCTGACTTACCTCCTTGCCTGCCCGGCCATGACTTTCATAGGATTCTGCTTAAGTCCGTCCCTGATAACATCCAGAACTAGTCCCAGAGTGACATCCTTACTGATGTCTGGCATTTGTCGCATCTGACTTGGAAAGGAATTAATGTTCCTCTGGGCTGATTTATTTCTCTGTAGCCACAATAAAAAGATAAAAAGAAACAAGGTGTGATGTGAAACCCTCTGGGAGGAAGAGATTTATTAATATTCTGATCACCTATGTTGCTACAACATAGGACAATGAATGTGTTGGCTGCTGGCATATATTGTATTACAATCTGCCCCCATAAGTGGAATATTTTTATATGTATATATATATATATATATATATATATATATATATATATATATATATACATACACATACACACACATATATTTATGAATATATATATATATATATATATATATATACACATATACATACACACACACACCTATATATTTATGATTTAAATATATATATATATATATATATATATATATATATATATATATTTATATTTATCTCCAGTGAACAAATTGCACATTTGCGTTTTTGTTTTCACATTTCAGTGTCTGTGAAGTTCAGTTTTATTACTTATTGTTTAATCCATCTTATAGCCATATTGTTTGTTGAGGAAAATGATATTTTCTATGATATTCTGTGTGTATTATGCTTTTGCTGTAATCCATTTGTTGATTACAAGATGGCACTGCAGGAGGTTGGGCTGATTGCAGGTCTTTGTTCAATTTGTCGCTATGGGGCCATGTGGGATGGGCCCTGTGTTCCACCCCCTACAGTGGGCAAGCCAAGCCCCCAGTTGTCCACTGATATGATTGGGAGATGCAAATCTTGGCAGGGTATTTGAATGTGTTCAGCCCATTGTGATGTAAATGGGAGAGGGAAATCCTTTGTCTATTGTCAGTTGTTGTTTAGAAATGCAGTAAAGAGGGTTCATATTAAACCATGCTTCTGAAATACATAGACTATGGTGCATTTCTTTAAGAAGGACTGATATCACAGAGAGGTCCATTCCTTCAACAAAGATTGCCAGCATATTAAGGGGAATTCCTGTATCTAAAAGGCAGCAAGTGTTGGAGTTGAATAGTGCCCTACCTGGAATCTTCCCAGTGTCTAAAAACAAGTTAAAAAAAAAAACAGGTTTCCAGCCCAGAACTCCAAGAAAAACAGTTACCACAATGCATGGCAGGGACATGCTAATTATTATTAATATAATTTATTAGTAACGCTCATACATATTCAGTAGCACTATACATGGGTTACAATCACGGCAAAAACAATAGCAATATTAACATGTTGTAAAGGATGGAGGGCCCTGTGTGTGAGCTTAGAATCCAGTGTCCATAATGCTTTCTCCCAAGCGCCATGCAAGATTGCAAACTCGCAAACTTACAAACTAAAGGGTTTGGGTGAGGTACAGGACAGTTTAAGATAAGTTGTGTAAGTTAAGGTGGGAGGTGATATGCGTCTTTAAAAAAAAATCCTTTTTTTTGTGAGGATTTGGAGGTTTCGAGGCAGGGAGATAGTCTGGTGGAGCAAGGCAAGAAGTTCAAGAGGATATGGGCAGCCCAAGAAAAGTCCTAAATGCGGGAATAAGAGGAGGTAATAGGAGAGGTGGAAAGAAGAAGGTTATCAGAAGAACGTAGAGGGTGGGGGGGGGGTTGGAGATGAGAGCAGAGATATAAGGGAGTCAACACTGCATTTTCTATGTATATCAGTTGGTTTTGGAAAAATCGAATCTGGTATCACACAACAAGGACTGGGCTTGAGCAAATCTGCTATATTTGTTTTAATTCATTTATATTTTTCAATGAAATATGTTTTTCCACAACATTTTTGTCATTTTTTTCAACCTGAACATTCAGATGCATAATAGAAAATGCCCCTTTAAACTTTCCATATACAATAATCAATAGTGTAAAACTTAAGAACTCTATTATCATTATTAGCAAAGGGAAAATCAGCTCAATGAATAGTTGAAATAATTGTGATTTATAATTAGTAATTAATTCCAAAGTTATTTCCCAATGGGCCCTGCCATGTTTATTAAATCCTCTTCCACTGACAACTGGATTGCACTGCACAGTTTTAATTACAATTATTTAAATAAATAGACATTTTGATCTCATAATAGTGTGTAAGGCTTCTAAAGACTACAAATTATTTTTATTTTTATTAATATTTCCTGGTGTTGATGCAAACTTTTGACAACTTTCATTGAAATAGATGTCCAATGATATAAAATGATCAAATAATATTGTTGTTGGAATAGTCCATGGATAGGCAAAGTTTGTCCTGTAGAGCCCAACAAAGCCCTGGATTCCATTAAGTCCCTGCAGTTGTATGTACCTTGTTTTATTAAGAAATTGTTCTTCTTTTTTATTCCAAAGGTTCAGTCTTCTCTAACCTTCCCTTGCACCACTCTGGATTTTCCCTTTACTTATCCCAGCACCCAGCTGGCTGAGTTAAACCCTTATTGACAAGTTAACTTGTCACTAACAGTGGGAGGATACATTAGTTAGATGATCAACAGCTGCTTTTATCCATCAACATCTTAAACAATCGTTGTTTTTCTCCCTTTCTGACCTACCTTGCCGCTATTAGTCTCTGTTCTCAAAGAAAATGAAGAATTATGAAGTTGAGCTTTCAGTGGATGAGGGTGAAAAGCAGGAAACCCCCAGACATCCTGCAATGAAAAGAAAACATGTGATTCATTATGAGGGAAGAAAAGTCAAAAAATCAGTTTATTTTTTTGTAAGGTCAATTTTTTAGTTTTATTCAATAATTCCCAAACCAGACCTAGAGAAAAAACTAAAATGTTCAAATATCGAGAAATGTGCCAGGATAATTACCATTTATGTTTGATTGCTCCCTTTTAGAAAAAGACTCTGTAAATGCAGAAATGAAATTGGTGGTTCTTACAATTTTGAGAGCAATTGTTGGATAATTGGTCTTGGAAGTTAGGTATTTTAAAGGCTTATTTAAATTTCCCGGATTATGAATGCATCTGATAGAGGAGAATCAGTAGTGTATGTAAACATTTTTTGCATGAAAAAATACCAAAATAAACATTTATAATCTCACCATGATGTTTTCTAAATCTCTTGAGTTTACAAGCAGTTGGTTTTGAGAGTTAACACCCCTTGATATCCCTGCTAAAATTAGCATGACATTTTTAATTTGTGTTGGCCAATCACAGGCAGCTCATACACTTATATCTATACAGCCAATTTGTGCACCAAAAATTATGGGACATGCAGACCTGCTTTCACCTGGGAACAGGAAGTAAGCAGTGTTATGAACCTACTGCTTCAGTTAGACTCAGAAAGATCTTAGATCAATCTCACCCTGTTAGCAAGAATGAACTCAGCACAACGTATAACCACCGGTACCCAGGAAGCAGTTTAGCAGTACAGTCTCTGAATTAGAAGCAAAGTATTAGACAGCATCCATTGCCATGATTCCCTTCTGTAGAATTACTAAATATCCAGAATAAACCATACACAATTCTGATATATGTTTTAACTGCACAAACTCCTTTCTTGATCAAGTACAGTGTATTTATTCACCACATACTGTAGTTCCACCCATATTCACCAGCCCCTACGGACTCTCTTCAGTCATGTCATCTCTCCCAGCCCCACCCCTGTCTGAGTGACTAATTTCCCTTTTGTTCTGGGCCTTTCAGGTGGTCCCTGCCCTTCCAGAGCCTGCAGATGATCTTCAGCTCCTAGTTTTACATGGATACGGGGGAGAATAGAGACCAATAGAGCTTATCATCAAACAGAGACCAAAGCAGAGTATATGTCACACACTTCCTCCGTTTGCTCCACTGATTTCCTGGCATCTGCTAGCCCCCTTCTGGGAAGTATTGATGGCCTTGCCCCACATCCCCAGGAAAACCTAGTTGCATACTTTAGTGAACTCTCTTGGGAAAATGCAGCATTTGCATACTAAAATATGCTATGGGGACTTAACATTACAATCATGAGTCATGAATATGCCCCAATCATACCATACAGAGACGAAGCAAACTAGACGAGTCTAATAGGGAATGCGAGGGCTTCTGGAATATTTGGGGCCTGCAATTATAGCTCCAGAACCTTAGTAGCTATATAAGAAGAATATTATATAGGCTGCATATGTGGTAGGCGATCAAGCCTAAACTGATACTTATATAGGATCAGGGTAAAAGTTACTATACCGTGTGGGGCGGCAGGCCTCTGCCTTAAACTCCCTAATCTGTCATATACAGAAAATAAGGAGAGTACTAAATCCTCTAATGCATTAACCCTTGAAAATATTGTGGACTTCCCTAGTTAACTCAGATTTAAGTCTCTAATATCTACTTATAGATAGAAAATAAATTATAGAAAAAAACACAAAAATTGCAAATATGAAGGACCAATACATTTTTAGAGTCAAGTGAAATTTTTTGGATGAAAAGTGTGCGTTGTTCTTTTTGTAAATTAATGTAAATAGAGATGATCATTTTCCCACTATAGTAAAAAAATATTTCTTCTTAAGTTCAAATGAACTCTTTAGCCAATTTTTTACTTTTATATACATATTTGAACTGCTGTTCAGTCATGTCCGACTCTCCATGACACTATGGACCACAGCACACCAGGCACAATCATTATGTCTCTGGTTTTGTTTATCCTTAAGGTTATCATGGCAAATATGCTGCAGTGGGTTGACATTTCCTTCTCCAGTGGACTGTGATTTGTCTGACCGCTCTGCTATGACCTGTCCATCTTGAGTGACCCTACATGGTATAGCTCACAGTTTCATCGAGGTGCACAAGCCCTTTCATCATGACAAGGTAGCGATCCAGAATGGGTTTTTAACTAGGTCAACCAATTAACTGCATTCCCTTCAATGTAATTATATCAAATGTACCCTTTGCTTACTTTTAAGAAGGCCCCAGAGTAACTATTTCTTCTGCAGCCTCCCTGCCCTTGTCCCTCATGAGAGGTGAAGTGTAAATGTAATATGAAATTACATTGAGGAGTATACAATTAAATAAGTTAACCTAGTTAAAACATTTATATAATACAAAAGAGAGTACTTTAAATGAAATCTAATTTAAGATATTGAGTACCAGAAATATGTCATAATTTGTCAAATATCTTTAACTATATGTGTTGAATCTACTGTTATATAGAATTAAAATTTAAGTAAATATAAGCATAAAAATCTTATATAAAAAATCTTAAGTCTTTAATTTTAGTTTGATCTCTACATTTGTTTTTTATTATTGGGTTCCCAATGTACGGAGCATATTTAGATTTTTTTAGACTGCACAGGTATCTGAGATCCCGCCTCATCCCATATAATCAAATCACTAACATTACAGCCCAATCCTGGCAAATTCCACACATTATATTTTTTCTAACCCCCATGTCAAACTTATCCCATGCACCAAACCTCACTACATAAAACGTTCAGAATATATATCATCTGTATCAATATGTCCACCATAACTTGCCCCTCACCCAATCTCCTTACATTCCTATCAAGTCAACTAAATTATTTGCAGATGTATTAAATAACCTTCATTATAATCTAACTCACCGCCCCATATTTAGTTTGCAGCCCCACTCCTAATACGACTTATGGTGCCACTTGAAGCACTAGAGCCGCAGGATTGCTGTCCCCCTCACTCTTGTAGTACAGGACCCCCCAACACTTGGGAGGGGGCATACGGTCTCCTTTCCCCCACTCCCTTGTGCTTTGGGTAAAGTGGCCCTCTAACCCCATTACCTACTCCAACACATCCTAAAAAATAATGCCCCATGCAGTTCCCATTGGACACCTATAATACCTATTGCCTTTGGTGATCTGTACAGCCCCCAAGGGCCCTTACATATCACAAAGTGCCCTAATGCTATCGCCCTGGCACCTAAAATTAAACAACTACCGCTCTCATCACCTCCTCTCACTCTCGCCTTTAGGACTTTTCTCTTCCTGCCCCTATTCTCTAGAACTCCTTGCCTCGCTCCACTAGACTATCCTCCTGCTTCAAATCCTTCAAAACCTCACTAAAAACGCATCTGTTTAAAGAAGCCTATAACCTGCCTCCTTAACATGCCCACTGAATTTCTCATCCTTCTGTACCACACCCAAAACCTTTAGATTGTAAATCTGCGAGTTTTCAGTCTTGCATGGCGCTTTGGGGAAAGCTCTATGCACACTGGATTCTAAGCTCAAAGACAGGGTCCTCCATCTTTGTAATGCGTTAATATTGTTTTGCCTTGATCACAACTTATGTATAACGCTACAGTATATATTGGATGTTATACATAAACTATAATAAATAAATAAGGTGGGTCTCTAGTGATCTAAAACATTTTCTGATTTTCAATTCGAACTAGAAGACCATATACTAAAACTTATATGACAGTTGTTCTCATTATAGTGCTGAATTTTGTCTTAAAAAAGTCAAAATATTAATTTTACTGTTATTTTATACACGAAAAATGTAATATTGATATCTACTGTTGATATAGTGAATCCATTTATTTATTTATCAATTTTATTAAAGCTATAAAAATCTAGGGGAAAAACAAATGGAAGTCACCTTAGTAAATAAATAAAACACCTCACTGCTTTGTCAAACTAAATTTGCAGAAATATATAAAATGTATTACTGCTGTGCTTCAGATGACATTATAATTCACCTTGGAACATCACACATTAAAGCATTTGCATATGAGATATGGGGAAGATATATCCTTTAATCTACTGGCTTTCATATCACAAGAAACTGAACACCTATGTTTTACATAAAATGTAAACACTAAACCATTTCATATTTCATGTTCCATTTTCCAGAGATTTTGTGGAATCAGCTAAAAGGATTGTACAACAAATTATATATATATATATATATATATTCCTATCAACAGTGCATTGTTCAGTCACAATACTTGTAAGATTTTCTACTCTGCTAAATATTAACATGTGCAATAACCATTTCATTACTAGCATTTACTATATTTGATTTCCTGATATTAATTTTTAAATGGAATATAGAACAGTGGACATTATCTGAAGACCCAGATGGTTTCTATTTAAATGGAAATTAGCAACAATTATTATTACTATCAACCTTTATTTGTAATGCACCAACATATTCTGTAGCACTAAACAGGGTAGATAGAAGTCAAAAACATACTTAACAAATAACAAAAGAATGCAGGGTCCTGTTATTGAGTTTAAAGTCAAACAAAGTGCTTTCTCTAAAGCAGCCAAATAATATTGAAAACTCATTAACTTACAGTCTAAAGGGTATGGGTGAGGTATGGAAAGGTGAGGTACAATGTATGGCATAAATTACAGCTGAAGGTGATAAGCTTCTTTAAATAGATGAGATTTGAGTGAGGATTTGAAGGATTTGAGGCATAGTGGAGCGAGGAAAGGAGTTCTATAGAATAGGGGCAGCACGAGAAAAGTGCTGAAGGCAGGAATAATAGGATGTGATGAAAGAGGAGAAAAGAAGAAGGTCATTAGCAGAGTGAAAAGGATGGTTAGGAAAGTATTTAGAAAAGAGAGCAGAGGTATAAGAAGGTGAATTAATATTAAGGGCATTATATGAGGATCAGGATTCTTCATTTTATTCTGGAGGCTATAGGAAGCCAGTGGAGAGACTGACAGAGAGGAGTTGCAGACATCGAGCAATGTGTTTGGTAGATAAGTCTAACAGGGGCGTCCATTATGAATGTAGTGGAGAGAGATGGATAATGGGGAGGCCAGCAAGGAGAGAGTTGCAGTAGTAGAGGCGAGATATGATAAGGGAGTGAATTTGAATTGTAGTTGTGTCTTGTGAGAGAAAGTGATGTATTTTGGGAAACATTTTTAGATGAAAATGACAAGATTTAGTGATGTATTGTATGTGAGGAATGAAAGAGGACAGGATCCAGTAAAACCCCAAGACAACATGCCTGAGAGATGGTATTGTCAACAGTGAGAGATATGGGAGAAGTGGAAGAGGATGGAAAGATTAGGAGTTCCATCTTTTGAGTTTGAGTTGATGGGCAGACATCCAGGAGGATATACTGGAGAGGCAGTTGGCAACATGAGTTTGAAGAGAGGGGAACAGTTCTGAGAGGTAATTTTGAGTGTCATAAGAATATAGATAGTACCCTAATAAACTCTTTTGGATTTAAACACCAAGTGAGGAAGTGTAGATGGAGAAAAGGAGGGGACCTAGGACAGGACCTTGAGGTACACCAACAGTCAGAGGGCGAGGAGATGAAGAGGAGCCAGAGAAGGAGACACTAAATGTTTGATTTTCTAGATATGTCGTGAACCATGAGCGCAGTGTCATGGATGCCAAGTGAGTGGAGAATTTGGATAAAAAGAGGATGGTCAACTGTGTCAGAAGAATAAGAATAGTGAAATGGCCATTTGATTTTGTGATTAGCAGGTCATTAGTGACTTTAACGAGAGCTATCTTTGTTGAGTGTTGATACCGGAAGCCAGATTGGAAGGGGTCAAGGAGCAAGTTGGAGGAAAGAAGACTTTGAAGTATTAGCATATAAGGATTTTTCAAATATCCTCAAAACTCTGTGTCTTGAAGTTTTCAAAATGTTTTCTTCCTAGAGTTTTTTTTTTGGGGGGGGGGGGGAGGGAATTTTATTTAAGCTAACCTACAAAAAGTCATGTCGAATTATGTCTTCTTACATCTGCCATTTTTCATTTAAAGTAAGATCCTAATGTTGCCAGTTTTCACCCAGTCAGCTAAGTTAATACAGAGCACCCCCCCCCCCCCCCAACACACACACACACAGATATTCTAGAATTTTCAGGATATTGGCCTACCTATTGACCTCAAGGACAGGAAAGTAAAATATCTTGAAAATCTGTCAATTGGAGGACTGAGACTGGAAAACACATGGTTTAAATCATCTTAAAACATTTGCTTTAGTACACCGATTCAATAAATTTGCAGAGGAATTTTGTTGATTCAGTGGAGAAAAAGAACATTAATGCAATTTCTCTGGTGTTTTAATAAATAAGGATGATATTTTACTTAATCTTCCATGTATCGCTCTAAATTAAACCTTTAATTATACAATAATTATTTGAATTTGTGTCACAGAATTTTTGATGGCCATTTGAGTCAGCAAATATGCACAGTGCACAATGCAAGATGTTGATGTTGGCGTTATCAACTGATAAACACTGTGGGAAAATTTCTATGCATTTCATCCACTATGGACTTCTTCAGACCAGTATGGAGGACATTTTAGTGCAGCCTCTTGGGAAGATTCACTTTAAATCCTGGTCAGCTCATAGATGATGGAGAAAAGCAGTCCTGTGCCGAGCTCATTGAGAAGTAGGTTCAAAAACTATGCCTTTTTAACTGCTATATTTATTAACACACATTATATATATATATATATATATATATATATATATATATATATATATATATATATAAATGTGTGTTTGTAAATAAATACAGCAGTTACAAAAAGGTGGAAGGAATGGGTATCAAACCTATTACCTACCAATGAAAACAAAATGTACCACTACGAAAATGTATAAAAGTTAATATATCTAAAACAAAATATGCAACAGCTACAGAGTCAAACCTTATTATCAGGGTAGATTCTTGTGGGAGGGCTCCAAGGGCTATAAAAACAGTAACTAACATGCCAATATCCAAGTCAATTATTGATCAGTACTAAAAATCTAAAAAACTTTTCACTCTCTGGCTGATGGTGTAGGGCACATATAGTGAATGTATGTTTATTTGTACCACTAGGCCAGGGCCTAGTTTTGAATCCATTCCTATATATGCCTGTCTATACTGCAAACTCACCTTCTGGATCACTACCTTGTCTTGGTGAAGAGCCTTGTGTACCTCAATGAAACTGTGAGCTATACCATGTAGGATTACCCAAGATGAGCAGATCATAGCATAGAGGTAAGACAAATCACAATACACTGGAGAAAGAACTGGCAACCCACTCCAGTATCTTTGCCCAGAAAAGCTTACGGATAAGCACAGGCATAACCATAGAAATGCAGTAGTCCATAGCATCATGGAGAGTTTGACCCAACTGAACAATACTGCAAACATATATGTAGATCAATATTAGTGCATTTAATGTCATACCTGAGACTGCCCAGCATTCTCCTTCTCTGGTGACCTCGGGAATATCCGGACTGATCCCACTTTCTCTTCACACACTCCCACTTTGGAAAGATCTTGGCCATT
The DNA here is from genome assembly GCA_027410445.1 of Discoglossus pictus. NCBI lineage: Eukaryota > Metazoa > Chordata > Amphibia > Anura > Alytidae > Discoglossus > Discoglossus pictus. The sequence goes on from CM050170.1 coordinate 124,320,395, forward strand.
TGGACTCCAGACATATTTGTCTCTCTCTGGTTTAGTCCTACTCATTACAGTTGCTGGGCTGGTTGGAAGAGACCCTTGTACAATATTTGTGGACGATCTTTGCACCTGTCCTTCGGGAACCTTCACTTTACTACTTGGGCCTCTCATCCATGGGTTGTCCTCTCCACTAGAGTTGAGTTGGCCAATATGCACTGGATTTCCATTAGAAAGCTGTAAAATACACGTCTGAATATGACCATGGAATGAAGCCCTGGCCAGACCTTCAGTTGAGTTTGGATAAAGCTTCCATGTTTTTTGGTTCCTGAGTTTGGCGATGGCCTCCTTGTAGTTTTCAATGTCATCTCCAGATATCCTACGTACCTTAATACTTACATTTTCTCTACTGGAATTTGTGTTTCTATGAGTAATACACTGAGGGGAGATCGAGCCTCTACTGACATTTTCTTTAGACTCATATTGATTTACAGATGTACTGACCTTTTCTTCACCGAAATTAAATGTTCTGTCCACCTTACAAGTGCTTGATGAGCTGTTTCCACTTAAGCATATTAAGCTCTTTACCCTATCACTACTCACAGAGACATTAACTCTTTCTTTATTTGACACAGCATATTTCATTTTAGAAGGTCCAGTTGATGTACATGCAGTGGATACTTTACATTTTCCATCCGATTCCTTGATGGTGCTTTTCACTAAAATCAAATCAACTTTAGATGGAGAAATGTGGCCCACTTTCTGTTTGATTTCTGGAGATTCACTAAATAAAGTAGGTGAAATCACAATATTGTTTCTGTTGAGGTATTTACATTGTTGTCCATATGTAGAAATACTGAAGTCTTCCTCTTCAGACCATGCAGAGAAACAAACACATAAAATCATGAAATTAAACACATTTGTTATGGAACAGGGGATATTAGCAATAACACATAAAATTAGCCAAAATAAAACTGTGTGCATTGTTATTTGTACACATTTCTTGGAAGTTTTTAGGAATTATATTGCTATAATATTTCATTTAATGAGATATTGTAAAAGTGAAAACTTGTAGCGTAAGTAAATATATGTATTTATCTATCTATCTATAAGCCACAATAAGCAAACTAAATACATCTCTGACCAAAAAAACGAAATTACGCTACTTGTAACAAAGGACTACTTTAGTTGTCTTATAAAAGGGTCGGTTGGTTGCCTGGTTGTCCAGTGATTAGGATTCTGTGCTTTCCCTTCTGCGACATGGGTTCAATTCCAGTCAGGGAACCAAGAGGTCCCACCACAAGGAAGCCATATAGGGTTGGGGCTAGTCAATATTTGGATGGGAGACCACCTAGGAATACCAGGAGCTGTATGCTGTGGCCCACTGTAGAAGGAACTGACAACCGACTCCAGTATCTCCGTCATGAATACCAGGTGGATCAGCATGGCGTGTTGCTATCCATGAGGGTCACAGAGGGTTGGAAACGACTGAGCAACACAAACACACACACAAAAGGGTCTCCAGAGGATAGTTAGATAAGGCTTGATAACAAAGAAACCTTTATTAAATTTTTACATTTAAACAACAAGCTCCAAATCTCTCCACCCCGTGAATGAATTATTGTAGCTGGAGTGGAACCACCCAGGGGAAGTGCCAAATTTAAAATCACTCTCTGAAAAACACTTTTCTAGTCAACGCCCACTATTATACTATACTATAGTTGTTCCGTGCCAATTTAGATAGTCCTCCCCTCTGGGTAGCTCCACTCCAGACACAATACTTCATTTGTGAGTGGAGGGATCTTGAGCTTATATAGCCTGGGGGCATGATTGAAAAATAATAGTTGATTAAATAAATGCACAGTAAAAATGTAACAAATGTTATTTTTTTCCTTATCAAGTGCTACCCAAGGATTCATTAGAGAGCCCTATATGAGACCACTGAAGTGCACCTTTAACGATGTAACATAATTAACAGTTACATAATACAAGAAAACAAATAATAAATATAAAACTATCTATGAGGATTTTTTTTCTTGGCTTCAAAATGTGCACAAGAGTAATTAAACTTCAAAGTCAGGTCTTTGCTAATTCTTTAATAAAGATGCAAATTAATAGCGCGATGTCTGCAACCGATTGGCATGATAAATTGAGTTAAAATTCCCCAAAGGCAAGAATAATTAACAAAAATCATGTAGCAACAATATTATGGTTCATTGTCAGTGAAATGGAAAGGAAATGCCCAATTAAAGTGTAGTTCCTACTTTTTACAGATTAGTCACTGTAAAAAAAAAAAGTAGCAATTATACTGTAGACTTGCTGATATGGCTTCCAGCAACTTGACCCAAGCTCACCTTGTAAACTGTCAAAGTCTACTAAATTCAACAAAAAGAGACCCACTGTCAGATATACAGTTAGGTAAGGATAAGTTATCTGCCAATATTCAAATTGAGATTCTTTTATTAAATACTCCACATAAATATTACAGTTGATTATTTCATAATGTGACCTGGAATGTGAAAATTTTCAAGAGCATATTTAAAAAAAGATTTTCCCAATATATATATACACACACGCACATATACATATATACACATACATACACACACACACACCACTTCTGGATGGCTACCTTGTCATGGTGAAGAATGAAACTGTGATCTACACCATGTAGGGTCACCCAAGATGAGCAGATCATAGCAGAGAGGTCAGATAAATCATGGTTCACTTGTGAAGGAAATGGGAAACCACTCCAGTATTTTTGCCAAGATAACCTTATGGATAAGCACGACCAGAGACAGAATGATAGTTGTGCCTGGCATGCTGCAGTCTATAGGGTCACAGGGAGTTGGACACAACTGATTGACTAAACAACAATACATGTAAACATTCAAGTAAAATTTCAAGAGCCTGTGCTCTAGTCTAACTTCTGACTAAATATTTTCCCTTAGTATAATGATATAAATAATCTGTCCACGTATTTTATTGAATTTTCTAAATACCATTTTTTGTATTTATTTTTATATAATTAATTTACAATTCAGCAAAACTAATAATGTGGAACCAAATGATATGTGTTTACATTCTGATTCTTTACTGAACAGCATTTTTCATTTGCGGCCAAGAAGCCCACAGATTATGTAGCGGCGCCATCAATACAGTTTGGAAGTTGCTGCTTGCCTTGGCACCAGGGTGCTGTTTGGACAATGATGGTTGTAACATAATAATCCCGGGCACTTCATGCTGGGTGCACAAGGAACGTGCTAAGAGTCGAGTGGCATGTACAATCATGCAATGTAATTATACACTTCATTATTGCTGCCTAGTAACACGTTAGTAGATTCATTCTCCTGATCACATTTTGTCCTCTGCATTTAATTCCTTCCTGCTCACTCAGTATAACAAGTTTGCAATTCTTTAGTCCAAGCTGAGGTTTTGCTGCTGGTTTTCAACTCTTACTCTCCACCCCCTCCTCTTTATTACTTTGTACTCAGATAAAAAGTGGGCAGTAAATTATTCAGATTATATGGGTTCCTGTGTGTTGACTTGATAACAATGCAGTTTTTTTCCCCATTGCACAGCAAAAGCTTTATCTGGTGATATAAATCATTTATATATTAATCAAAGTACATTAAATCAGCTGGGTTTTTTGGGTTTTGCAAATAAGTGGATTTACAAGATTTGGATTTGTTATTTATATTCTGTGGTTTGCTGTGCCAATATATATGGCATACAGAGCTGGATAAATAATGGCAAACATGTTTTTCAGTCATAACTACTAAAGGGGTGATGTGTAAAAAGAAGTTTAAAATCATAGTACATGTAGAGATTCTACTGCAATTCTCCACATGGACATGCTCTCCACCAGTGCTGTATATGGACATGCTCTCCACCATTTCTCTACATGGAAAGGTCCTCCAACAGTTCCCTACATGGAAAGTTTCGATAGGCGGTTCTAAAATATTTCCTATTCCTATAGAATAAGTAGTGAAATAGGATCTAGTATCCTACCGGTATGCTACCAGTTAATGTTAACTGTCGTTCAATGTAACATTCAAACTCACTACATAACAAAGTGTAAAAAATAAGATATATGTACCTCCATATCTAAAACCCCATGGACACCTCATCCTCCTCAGATGCAGATAATCTGGGGCCAGAGGCTGGGGCTGCGGTGACCTGCACAACATCTTCACCTGCCTCCAGTTCGTGCTCCCCTCTGCAGTGCTCATTCTCTGGCCTTATTTCCTCCATCATGTCCTTGTAGGTAGACATCTTGCTGCTGGTTACTGCGGCTGAGATCTCCAAAACTGCTAACCAATTGTGACAACCCAGAGATTAGGGGCCAAGTGCCACACCACCTGCTTTCTGCCACAGGAATTCGTCTAGGTTGTGGAATTAGGGTTAATCTCAGTAACCAGCCTGCATAGTCAGCCAAGGAACAACCAGCCCTCAATATGCAGGAACAGGCAATGGCCCCTAAGAACAGGAGAGCAGGAACACCAGGATACAAGCCAGCTTTATAAAATAATAAAATGGTAATTCCATGTGGAGGCCATAATTACATACACACAATGTTTATGTGTATACAAACAGACAACAAATTTTATTGATGAATAGCAAGCCTTTTCTTGCCCTTACCCCGCAAGTCGTTGACGGGTTGCTTTACGGGGTAAATTTAATAGCTGCAAGGCTTAGGGCCTATGTTACAGGCTACGGTTTCCAATTTAATAGGGCTGTAAATCTATGGGAGTATGACCAGTTGCTATCTCCTTTCCTGCCTCTAGCTCTGTAAGTGTAATTAGCACATTAGTCCAAGACAAAGAAAAAATAAAGAACTTCCTTGTATCACCAACATATACCTTACAAATTATGCTATCAGTGTAATTAATCACTCCATAATAAAGAAGGATGTCACAATATATATAATATAAAATGTAACTTTTATTCAAACAGTTCTCATAAAAAATATAATTTCCAACAAGCAGTCTTTTTTTATAAATAAGCAAAGAATCTATGGTATGCATCAAATCCAGATATATACACACACACATATATTTACATATATATACACAGTGGGGGGGGGGGGGGAGAATTTGATCCCCTGCTGATTTTGAACGTTTGTCCACTGACAAAGAAATGATCAGTCTATAGTTGTAATGGTAGGTGTATTTTAACAGTGAGAGACAGAATAACAAAAAAACAAAACAAGAGAAAAGCATGTCAAAGAAGTTATAAATTGGTTGGGAGGTCAGTGAGGGAAAGAAGTATTTGATCCCCTATCAATCAGCAAGATTTCTGGCTCCCAGTTGTCTTTTATACAGGTAACAAGCTGAGATTAGGAGCACTCTGTTTGTTACCTGTATAAAAGACACCTGTCCACAAAAGCAATCAATCAGATTCCAAACTCTCCACCATGGCCAAGACCAAAGAGCTTTTCAAGGATGTCAGGGACAAGATTGTAGACCTACACAAGGCTGGAATGGGCTACAAGACCATCGCCAAGCAGCTTGGTGAGAAGGTGACAACAGTTGGTGCGATTATTTGCAAATGGAAGAAACATAAAATAACTGACAGTCTACCTCGGTCTGACGCTCCATGCAAGATCTCACCTTGTGGAGTTTCAATGATCATGAACGGTGAGGAATCAGCCCAGAACTACACGGGAGGATCTCGTTAATGATCTCAAGGCAAATGGGACCATAACATAAAATTAGTAACACACTACGCCGTGAAGGACTGAACCTGCAGCGCACACAAGGTCCCCCTGCTCAAGAAAGCACATGTACAGGCCCATCTGAAGCTTGCCATTAAACATCTGAATGATACAGATGAGAATTTGGTGAAAGTGTTGTGGTCAGATGAGACCAAAATAAAGCTCATTGGCATCAACTCAACTCGCCGTGTTTGGATGAGGAGGAATGCTGCCTATAACCCCAAGAACACCATCCCCACCGTCAAACATGGAGGTGGAAACATTATGCTTGGGGGGGGGGGGTTCTGCCAAGGGCACAGGACAACTGCACTACATCAAAGGGACGATGGACGGGGCCACGTACCGTCAAATCTTTGGTGAGAACCTCCTTCCCTGAGCCTGGGCATTGAAAATGGGTCGTGGATGGGTATTCCAGCATGACAATGACCCAAAAAACACAGCCAAGGCAACGAAAGGAGTGGCTCAAGAAGAAGCACATGGAGTGATCTAGCCAGTCTCCAGACCTTAATCCCATAGAAAATCTGAGAAGGGAGCTGAAGGTTCGAGTTGCCAAACATCAGCCTCGAAAACCTTAATGACTCAGAGAGGATCTGCAAAGAGGAGTGGGACAAAATCCCTCCTGAGATGTGTGCAAACCTAGTGGCAAAACTACAAGAAACGTCTGACCTCTGTGATTGCCAACAAGGGTTTTGCCACCAAGTACTAAGTCAAGGGGTCAAATACTTATTTCCCTGATTGACCTGCAAATCCACTTATACATTTTTTGACATGCATTTTTTTTTTTGTGTTATTCTGTCTCTCACTATAAAAATACACCTACCATTACAAATATAGAATGATCATTTATTTTTCATTGGACAGAGGTTCCAAACCAGCAGGGGAGCAAATACTTTCCCCCCACTGTATATATACCTACTCATAAAGTCCACAACACAAGCTGAGATCCCGCTCTATGCTGATAAACTCAAAACAGCTGTACATGGAAAGGATACTCAGCTTGTGTTTAATCCAACCTTGGCTTTGCATTAAAGCTGTGTAATACAGCATGCATAGGCTTAAAGGAAGCCATGTTTGATAATGGCTATGGATTGAAGAGCAATGCATTTGTGGCCACATTTGCATGTCCCAGCTCAGCTTCCCAGAATGCAGTGTAATTACAGTTTTTCTCTGAATTTTGAGCTGGAAGCAGCCATATTCACCCCCAGGGTCCCCTCAGCAGCACCATACACTACCCCCCCCCCCAAAAAAAAAACATGCCCTCCTCAGGAGCATTATTTAGCCCCTTAAAACCCCCAGTTGCCCTAATTATACTATTCATCACCCTCAAGCCCCCTGCACTTTATTCACCCACCCTCCCTCCTCTTACTTGTAAGTTGCAGTCCCTGCCCCAGATCCCATTGCTCAGAGGCTCGGTATCCTTCCCTTGCCGGAGCTTCATACTGCAGTGTCACGTGACATCATTAGGAATTCCCCTCCCCTGCTGTATGAAGTTCTGGCAGGGGAAGGATACCCAACCTCTGAGCAATGGGATCTGGGACAGGGGCTGACGGAGGCCGTGCAGTCCAGAGCCTGGGGAGCTCCGTTTAGTCACCTCCTCCTGGGTTGTGCATCGGGTTCCATAACATTGTCAAAGAGATACATTGTATTCATAGTCCAAAGAAATATATGATCAAACCTGGGCATTTATGGCCCGTGGGCTGGAAAGGGACGGCCTGTGGGGCATAAAATGCCCAGGTCTGATCTAATCCATCCTTTCTGATAGCAACCTATGTGAGTCATATATATCATACAGTGATAATAAAGCAAAACACAATATATGTTCACAGCAAGTACCAATTGATTGTTAATAAAGTGCTAAGCGCAAACAGTACTCACAATATGGTAATTATTTAACAATAAAGGTGAGAGTAATAATAATTATAAGTTAAAGTGGCAAGTCCAAATGATCCTACCACTAAAAAGCCCTATACTAGTGGCAGTACTGGGAACCCACCACATATTCCCTAATATACTGTGCAATTCTACTCTACTCTCCTAAATCTAGGAAGTAAAAAACCCTAAGTTGTATAAACCCTAGAATAGTGAGTCTAAACTTTACTACACTCCTACAACTAATAAAAATGTTATAAAGTGACGCAAAAAAGTAAAAAGGAACAAACTAGTTCCATAATGTATCTGGCAGTAATGGGGAAAGGATGATATACTATATCAACAGACCCTCATAAAGCATAGAATTAGTAGTCCTTTAGTCATACATATATGGACTACAGTTGGCCAGTCTGTTCCGCTCTACCAAACGATGTAAGTGCCATCTCAATCCATTCCTGCGAATCCGAGTGACATGACAATGTGCGACGTCACCCGCACCTCTGTACCAACATAAGCTTGCCCTTATTTGAATCGACTCAGGTCAGAACAAGGGTGGTGGTGGTAACCTTCATAGTATGGACTTTTCCTCACTTATGTAAAATTTAAATTAGCACAGTGTAATTTATTTGTCTTTCCCTTGCCAGGAAAGCCGCATATGAGTGCTAACGGAAATATGCTTTTTGTAGGAAAGGCATCTCCTGAGGTTTTTCCCTTGTTCTATGGGACCTCTACAGATCCATCATCTCTCTCAAAACATGATCCTGTTGTCCCCCCTGTCAACTCAACATCTGCCTAATAGGGGGTCCATTTAGCACACCATTGTTAGTTAATTCTTAGGACACTGTTGCAATATGTTGCCTTACCTATAAATGCTGCTAGCTCATTTATGAAATACATCCCTTCAACCAGTAATATTAAGCAAGTCACTAGCACAGAGCACATTCTGAACACACATCATTTCTTTAAATATTACCTGTCACAACCTACAATGATGATGGAGTATAGAGAATCCTAGTTCTCTTATCTCCTGTAGGTTTTAGACCTAAGTTTGGGCTGACTCTAGACCTCTGGACAGTCCTTGTGGATGCAAGAGCATAAGTCCCAGCTTTTGGTAGTGTGCCTGGGAAGAACCTGGCATGGAGTCAGAAACGATCTCCTCTGCCAGCATATGCCCTTGGGTCAATAATACACCTGCACAAAAAGTCTTGATGAAAATTATGAACCACCTCTTTATTTTTACACAAGTATTTAAACAACTCACAACAACAGTACAGGGAGTGGCTACCCCTTTGTCCAACCCTTATCTTCCTCTTGGCCAATGGGGTAATCTCCACAGTAACTTTATTACCTCTAGCCAATGGACTAGAGGTAATCTCTTGGAACTTCCAGACCCCTACCCTGGGCCGCCCACTAGGTGTGGCTAACAGAGTCATTTGCTGCCTGGCTCTCAAGGGAGAAACATCTACCTGTCCTCTGGACTTTGCCCTGACTCTCTGAGTGAGAATACCTGTAGACCCCCTGGGGTTATGGTGCCTCTATGTCTGTATAGACCCCTTTGTTCTGGCCTTGCTATTACTTCAAATGTTTACTTTAGGTGATAGCTGGAAGGCAGATGGGTGATCAACTCAGGTTACATATGCAGTCAATATGGATGATGCACACAACATGGCTCCAACATTCCAATACAATATATTTACAGATACAACACACAATGTTTCACACACATACAACCAACACATCCCACCAGCTCCCTCACATGACATCCATTACAATGAGCCTAAACATGGAAGGGATGGGGATATGCTAAGGGGTAAACTTATAATACTTTATCCCCTAGACCACAAAATAACAATATAACCTTATAACAGTATAACAGGGTGTCTGGGAGCCCCAAACCCCCAGGTATCGTCTCTTGTGTCAACAGCCTGTGACAGACATCTGTCCAAGTCCCAGATGACTGCCAAACACAAAATGGCCCCAGCATAGTTCACACCCAAATCCAATATGGCCACTGGCTGATTCATGACATTACCCATACAGACAACTTGTCCCATTCCTTAGCAAGTCCCATGTCCATTGAAATATTAGCAGTTGCATGGGCTGGGGTTACAAATTACAGAGTCCATGATTCAGATACCAGGTTCCCCCCTAGGGCCCATATAGTCCCCAAAAGTCCAGTGGTGGGCCCTTCTGGGCATGGCAACTTTTTTCCCCTTTTTCTCTAGTGCGGCCTAGGAAGTGATCCTGTTAGATGTCTTCCTAGCCACACTGATCTCACTTATGTGCGTGATGGTGTTGCGCGTACCCCACATTCCACACAGTCTCCCAAATGCCAGCGGGCACTCAACTTTGGGCATAGCTTCCATGGTGCAATTTTCAACACGCCTTCCCTTGGCCATGGCAAATGCCCCCTCACTCCCTATGGGTCAGGAGGCAACACCTTTTCTTTGGGGAGCACATGGCAGCTTTCCCTCGCGCACCCAGCCTATTTACACTACACACTGCACACATTGCTGACACTTACACCTCCGCTCCACAACAGTTGACAGCTCTTCAACACAATGCTTCCTGCATATATTACTTCCAAATATGTAAACTATATTAATTTATTCATTTATTAATTATTTAATTAGCATACAAAAATACATATACACAAAAAAAAAACACTATCACAATTAACACAAAAGCCGTTCACCACACGACTCACGAGCGCCACGAGCGATTATCAGAAAAAATAAATACAACAACCAACAGCCTCGCAATGAGCGCCAAAAGACCACAAAAAAAAATAGTGTCTAGGCCAAACAGCATTACCTGCCGTACAATTTTATTGCCCCGTCATTTTTGACAGGCAAGTCGCTAGTCATATACAATTACCAAAGCATTCAGTGTATTAAATAACACGAGTTTTGAGTCATGACTTGAGTTATTTATTATATGCACACACTGTAAATCAATAGACTGCTTTGTGATGTTAACCTGTGTTAACCTGACATATCAAACCAAGCTGAATAATGATTACAACATTGTGTATTTGTCACAGGCCTGTACTGAATGAATCATTGTCAGGAACGCATTCGCATTTACCACGAGGTAATCTTCGTATCATCGCGGCCAGTAGAGCGTTCTGTGTTTTTACGGCACCAAAACGCATTTGTGTAAACAAAGATGAATGAGAAGGGTGGCAAAGTTTTAAGATAACGCCTCTACCTGACTGTAATGTTTATACTTTTATATGCAATTATGCTGCTGTACAATCTGCCATATCAGTTTCCAGTGATCTACTTCCTGAGGTGGGTGGAGACTTTGAATCCAGAGAGGCAGTTTCTATTTTAACAATAGAAATATGGCAGCTACAAGTGGCAGTTTTCTCATTAGTAATAATATTTATATATTTTCCACTGTTTGACACAGTGACAAAACAACAAAATAGAGGGCCCTGGTGCAGAATAAAACATTTAGGTTGTACTTTTTTTTGCACAGGGGTCCGTGGTACCAACTCACACTGTGCCCTTTCCTAGGACCCATTTCCAGGGGGGGCCTACACTACAGCAGAAAGATTAATTGAAAATAAAAAAATACCCAGAACTGGGTCCTCCAGAGAAGGGCCCTGGTGCATTGTACACTCTGCACCACTGGTAGCACTGCCCCTGGATTGACATACACCCATTCTCTTTCTGTTCTCTGATCTTTTTTTATCTTGTTTTTGCTTTTTTTGGCAAAAGCAATTTTACTTCTAATAATTTTCCTTAAATGGACTCTTCTAGCAAACTTTATTTTAGCTATATATAATGGTTTTATGCTTATCAATATAATTATGATATAAAATGCACACTCACTTATAAGTCCCCAGAGTCATGGTTTTGTCCTTTCTGCAGCATTTCCTGTTCTCTCATAAGAGGTGACATTTTGAACAGTCATGAATTAAAGCCAAGGCCACAGACAGTGACATGCTGTGACTCAGCATGCAGCAGTATTGCACTGGTAGTGCGAAGCCCCTGCCTGTGGGTGTGACTTTATGTTATCTTTGACACCTTTCATGAGAGAGAGTAGGAAAAAGGGGAGGTTGCTGAAGGTGAGAAACTTTCTCTGGGTTCTTCTTAAAAGTAAACGAAGTATATATTTTACATCATAATTATATTGAGGATGAAATTAATTAGTTAAACTGGTTAAAACATTTATAAAAACAAACTAAAAATATTTGTTTGCCTGGAGTGTCCTTGATATAAAAATATACTGCAAACAGTCATGTACAATTTTTGATAGATAGATAGAGCGAGAGACACACACACACAGAGATATACTTCTATAGAACAAATAAATGCAGTAACCTTGTTACAATTAATCAGATCTTTCCAGACTTACCACAGTCATATCTGCTGGAGAGCTCCCAGCCTTGGCAACAGAAATCGTCTTTATCACATCTGTTAATTAAGAAATAAAACAGATCATCAATCCTTTTAAAAAGTCTAGGTATTTTACGGCTTTGAAATATATCAGACTTTTCGTTTAAGGAAAAGTAAAGTCCTAATTTTGCTGCCTATTTCGGATACACTGCAGAAATATTCAAACAAGAAACACACTGGGAAACATTTTCAAAATGAATTATTTCAGATGCAAGAAAGAAATAGTTATTTAAAGGGCTACTGTAGTCCAAAACTTTCTGTATTGTATCTAAAGAACATGTATAGATTTCAAAAGTTTTTTCTTTCCTCGATGGAAAATAAATAGCATTAAATTAAGAAAATGAAACAGAAAGGGATATGGGTGGGGAAAGAGGAAATATAGAGACTTTGGTATATAATTGGATAGTAGTCCTGTAAAAGGATTGTATTAGGTATATAATATCGCTTTGTATCTATTTACTTTTATGTACTTTATTTTATTAAGAAGTGCTTATAAGCTCTGTTTTTTGTTGGCTAAAATAATACAGATAGTTCTTGTATAGGTCTGGCCCCTGCAGCATATGCAGATACAGACTCGGTAGGGCTGGATGTGCAGTGTAATGTACTAACCTATCAGGGACCGTGTATTAAAAACATGCTGCCGAGATGTGGTCCCTGAAAGGCTAGGACACTACACTGCACATATAGCCCTGTGTCTGCATAAAAGTACATTAATTTAAATGATACTCTGGTATGTTATATACCTAGTAAAATCCAGAAATCTTCCATATCTCTTTAAATACACGTTAAAGAGACTATGTTATTTTGTTAAATCATAATCTTTAAATCCATTCCAGAAAAATATAGACGTTTAAATTCGATGTAGCTCGCCTTCCTCTAATATCATGCCCTATATCTAAAACTACAGATGAGCACTGATATTGCAGGCTTGATGATTATTATTTGCTACATGGAATATAATGTCAGAAAAAATGAAGTAGTGCGCTGCAAGTACCGCGTTACATGGCGGCCGGAGGATTTAAGTGAAGTAGATTAAAAATAAATGTGACTCACCTGTTAATGCTAATATAATATATTGTGCCATATTATTTCAGATGTGAAGTTTAATGCTCAGCGCACAGGGTAGATGTCACGGTTTAGCTTTAATTTTGTTACTAGGGAACGTCGGTCTGTGTTTTTCAGCTTCACTTCATAATATTACTGAATAAAACTATAGAAAAACCAAACTGCATTGTGTTTATTGGTCTAAGGCCTAAAGTATTAAATGATAACATGTTTCCGCTCAGTAATTTAAAGCCATTAAAACTGCTGTCCACCATCATGTAGAACAGTCAAAATTGGAAGTAGAAGAAAAAAAAATTATATATATATCACAATATAAATATATATATATATATATATATATATATATAAATCACAATATAAATATATATATATATAAATCACTACACAAGCTACCACTGCAGAGCGTATGAGATGGAGGGGAATGTGTCCAATACTATTATCAACGCAATAAGTCCTCCTTCCACTCTTGAACAGATACAGTAAAAATTGTGAGGACACACCACTCCAAGCCAACAGAAAGTGTGGAAGACACACACATGGCATCCAGCTGGTACAAGCAGTGCCTACTAGTTAAACAAAATCATTACCATCTGTAAACTTTTTAATTATAAAGATCATAAACATGTAAAGTTTTTCCAAATCTATAGTGGCTCCTTAAAGATACACAGGTCTGGGTTGCCCCCAACAGACTAAAACAAAGTCAAACAAATGTATGTTTCATTGTCTGATACTGTTTTATTATTTGATTTCCTATATTGGCAAATTTATGTCTTTGAACTATAGAGTAACAAATTCAAATGATGAAGTACTCTACTAGCTCCAAACTCAAACAAATTCAGTATTCAACGCATCTGGAAAAAAACCTCTGTACACTTTGTGCTACCTTAGTACTCCTTGCGCTTGCAAAAACAAATTTACATTACTCTTTATGGGAGTTTGGTACTTGTTTTTGACACTCGTTGTGCCTTCTGGAACCAATTAACAAGTACCAAGAGTCCACTGTGTCAAATAAGCATCAATTTGTCCATGAGAGTAATTTGCTAAATTAACAGTGATTAGACTAAAATGCAATGATAAAAAAAATAACAGCCAAAAATTACAAACTTCAGTTTAAGATTACTTTTAACAATATTCAATTGATAATCTATGTGGTACTGGCTTTAGTTTCAAAGTATTCTATATATTTGGAACATTCACAGTGTCCCTTTTTAAGATTTAGCAATTATAAATCTCTACATGTAAATAAATTTAAAATATATCTTATATTTATTTAAATATAATTAAATGTAGCTCTTGATAAATTTAAATTATTAGTCACAGGTTAAAAAACCCAATAAAGGCAACTGATACTAATGTGAGGCCAGTAGTGATAGTCCGAAAATTGTCTATAAGCCAAATGTTTTTTTTTACCAAGATGTAAAATTGATAAAACGTTTACATTACTTAAAATATACGCACACACATTATAATTTCATCAATTTATCAGTACAAGGCCTTAGATATGAACAATACCCTATTTATTTAGAGACTGATTTCAACACCCACATATTATGTTTAATAGTTTTGCTTTGGCGCTACTTCAACCCCTTGACTAACATCACACTGTATTTTGCTTGTACTAATTATGTTTTTTTTTAATTTCTAATCAATGTTGGACGAATGTTTGTTTGTAGTCGACTGAGTGAGTAGCTAAGATAAAAATCCACTTGAGAACTAGGTGGAAAAAAAGAGAAGGGGGGAGGAACATGAAACAGAAACAGCTGTTATCTTTTGTAAATTACTATTAAATAATATTGTATTGAGAAAAACATGAAAAAAACAATGGCACCGCAGCCCAAAACCTTCTGCTAATTAGTATTCAGTAGCTACTCTATTTGTAAAAATACACAGCATAAACAATAATTAAGTTCAGGAGTTATTCACTTTAGAAAAAAATAGCTTCATACGAGGTTGGAGTTTGCTGCCTGTCAGTTCCAGAAACCCTAGAGAGAGAGCGCGAGAGCGCGAGAGAGAGAGAGCGTGAGAGCAGGAGAGAGAGAGAGCGCGAGAGCGCGAGAGCGAGCTAGAGAGAGAGCGCGAGAGCGAGCGAGAGAGAGAGCAAGAGCGCGCGAGAGAGCAAGAGCGCGCGAGAGAGAGAGCAAGAGCGCGCGAGAGAGAGAGCAAGAGCGCGCGAGAGAGAGAGCAAGAGCGCGCGAGAGAGAGAGCAAGAGCGCGCGAGAGAGAGAGCAAGAGCGCGCGAGAGAGAGCGCAAGAGCGCGCGAGAGAGAGCGCGCGCGAGAGAGAGAGCGCGAGAGAGCACGAGAGAGAGAGCGCGAGAGAGAGAGCGCGAGAGAGAGAGCGCGTGAGGAGAGAGCGCGAGAGAGAGAGCGCGCGAGAGAGAGAACGAGTGAGAGAGAGAGAGAGAGAGAGAGAGAGATCGCAAGAGCGCGCGCGAGAGAGAGAGGGCGCGAGACAGAGCGCGAGACAGAGCGCGCGAGACAGAGCGCGCGAGACAGAGCGCGCAAGAGAGAGCAACGCGAGAGAGAGAGAGCCGAGAGAGAGAGCGCGAGGAGAGAGAGAGAGTGCGAGGGAGAGCGCAAGAGCGCGAGAGAAAATAAAAATCACATCCCTGATTTGCGAGCTACATGTGCGGCTTCTATTCGTGAACGTAAAATTACTGCCGATATGCGCAAATAGCTTCATACGAGGTTGGAGTCTGCTGCCTGTTAGTTCCAGAAACCCTAGAGAGAGAGCGCGAGAGAAAGAGAGAGAGAGCGAGAGAAAGAGAGAGAGAGCGCGAGAAAGAGAGAGAGCGTGAGAAAGAGAGAGAGAGCGCGCGCGAGAAAAAGAAAGAGAGAGAGAACGTAAAATTACTGCCAATTTGCGCGATGGCGAGTTAAGGGTGCCGGTTTGCGTGCTTGAGACTGCGGTATTTTAGCAATTGAATAGAGATTTACAGTTTTAGTGATTCTAACATCCTGTAACCTGCAAAAAAAGCTACAGCACTAATTAGAAAGCCGGTTTCTTGCAATGGCTGATCACTTGGAGAGTCTTTTGCAATGAGATGAATTACAGATTGAACACTGCCTCAAGATGAGCACACTTGTAATAGTGCTTTTTAAGGATCCCTCTAAAGGTCCTCTGTCCCGTCAGAGATGCCATTTGCCCTATTACGCACCACCGATGGAGGATGGAAAGAGAATGAAGATGCCCAGAGCCGAAGCCAGTAACACTTAGAGGAAGCCAATAACACTTTACCGAAGCCCGTAACTCGAAAGACAGCCAAAAAATAAAAAAAAAATTAAAAACCTCACACACACAACTCAGGGGGACAGCAAGGTTGCAAGCTAAATTTACCCATAATTGCCATTTTTAGGAGATGGAAAAATTGGCGGCTGAAAAAAACTTAAATTTTCTGAAACCGGATCAAAAACAAAGCTGAAGCCAGTAACACTTAAGCCAAGCCAGTAAGACATAAGCCAAGCCAGTAACACATAAGCCAAGCCAGTAACACATAAGCCAAGCCAGTAACACATAAGCCAAACCAGTAACACTTAGCCGAACAATGTCAGGCACACGGGACCTCGCGATGAGCGCCGAAGGTGTTCATTGCAAAGTACCAAACTTGTGGGTTGGCGCCTGTAGCGGAACCCATCACTGTTTTACCCTGTTTATGATTATTATGGTTAAAATATGATCCTACTATATGTATGTTGGTTGATGCTCTGCAGAATATTGTCCCAGACATTTACAGCTACTTGGCATGGGAGATAATCTTGTTACAGCGACTCTGCATAAGATAAAGGAAGTCTATTGTATACAGTGTTTTCATTCTCAGATAAGAACAAAGAAGTGTAATTGAATCAATGTCTGATTGTATCAAAGTTGCCAGGGAGGTGTGAACCCCCTATTGTTCTCTTTATGTGTATTGTGTGTGGCCAAATATGGGCATGGGTATTACCTGTGGCCAAAGAGATGTATAAATATTTCTGCAATAACAAAATAAAGTCAGTATTCATTTGACTCCCAAATTGTGTGTCGTCCAATATGGGAGGTCGGGGATGGTGAAACTGTAGTGCCTCTTGGGTATTTTATCGTATACCAGCAGAGATTTTGGACTGCGTGTTCCTGCTCCGTTACATTTGTTGGCAAGTGGCGGGATTGTTCCCACGGTCAGAAGGACAGCTACAGGAGACACCATTCCGTGGAGTACAAATTGAGGGCAATGCTAGTATCCGTACAGCGCCCCTGGCTACAGCAGGATGGAACCGGCTAGTTTTCAGACAGCGTTCCATCATGAGGAGGAGGAGGCGGCCGCGGACTACAGGGATGCAGATAGAAAGGAACTCATGGTTACAGTACCTCGTATTACCCCACAGAATGAGTTTGGAAGAGAACTCCAAAGCAGACTGGCCTTTTTCCCAGGTACGCTTCCCATGAAAACCTTGGAATGGTTAATGACAGATGTCCACAAATTCATAATGGAAAAGCAGCGGGCACGGGAGCGGTCCATCTTGGGAGCTGCTAACCCACCTCCCACCATTAACCCCCCCCCAGCACTGCGTCCGGGTGGTGGGAACTACCAAACCCCTGCACGGTACATCAGGTGCCACACGTGTAACCAGCAGGGTCACATGCAGAGAGCCTATCCCAGAAACAGAAACCGCTCCACGTGAAATACTCCAACTAATTCCCCTCCCCAGCGACAGTGTGTACCCCAGGGAGCTGAAGGTGTCATCCTTCCTCCCCAGCAGCAGTGTGTACCCCAGGGGGCCGAAGGTGTCGTCCTTCCCCCCCAGCGCCAGTGTGTACCCCAGGGAGCCGAAGGTGTTGTCCTTCCTCCCCAGCGGCAGTGTGTTCCCCAGGGAGCCGAAGGTGTCGTCCTTCCTCCCCAGCGGCAGTGTGTACCCCAGGGGGCCGAAGGTGTCATCCTTCCCCCCCAGCAGCAGTGTGTACCCCAGGGAGCTGAAGGTGTCGGCCTTCCCCCCCCAGCGGCAGTGTGTACCCCAGGGAGCAGAAGGGGCCGTCCTTCCTCCCCAACGGCAGTGTGAACCCCAGGGGGCAGAAGGTGTCGTCCTTTCCCCCCAGCGGCAGTGTGTACCCCAGGGAGCTGAATGTGTCGTCCTTCCTCCCCAGCGGCAGTGTGTACCCCAGGGAGCTGAAGGTGTCGGCCTTCCCCCCCAGCGGCAGTGTGTACCCCAGGGAGCTGAAGGTTTCGTCCTTCCTCCCCAGCGGCAGTGTGTACCCCAGGGAGCTGAAGGTGTCGGCCTTCCCCCACAGCGGCAGTGTGTACCCCAGGGAGCAGAAGGGGCCGTCCTTCCTCCCCAGCAGCAGTGTGAACCCCAGGGGGCAGAAGGTGTCGTCCTTTCCCCCCAGCAGCAGTGTGAACCCCAGGGGGCAGAAGGTGTCATCCTTCCCCCCCAGCGGCAGTGTAAAACCCCAGGGGGCAGAAGGTGTCGTCCTTCCCCCCCAGCGGCAGTGTGAACCCCAGGGGGCAGAAGGTGTCGTCCTTTCCCCCCAGCGACAGTTTACCCTAACCAGGCGAGACACCAATTTCCCAGACGGCGCAGATGGGACCGTGGTCTCTGCGCCCACAGCTTGTCCAGACCCCCAACTACCCTCACTGGGACAACCGGAGGAGGGGGGTAAGTACAAATTCCCCTCCCCAGCTAACTTCTAATGTGGCCCCAGGGTTAACAGAGGAAATGTTAACCCCCACTGACTGCCACGTTTCCCTGGCTACTGAGCCGGAATATGTCCCAAGTACCCCAGCAGAAGAGCTGACAGCGGGGCAGAGTGCAGTCGGCCTCTGCCCTCCCTTTGTTCCTTGTACAGAGCAGGAGGTCCTGCAGGTTATATCAGCAGAAGAGCTGGCATCAGGGCAGAGTGCCGCTGGCCTCTGCCCCTCAAGTCCCCGCAGCGTGTTGCACCATCACCCCAGCAAAATATCCAGGTGCCTGGTTAGACTTCCCCCCAAAGGGGAGATGTGTGACGAAGTGCCCTTCGCCACTTTGGCTTGGAGAGGACTGTTTGCCAGCCTCCTGCCCTGCGACTATGGCCCTGGTACATATTGCCCTTTGGAACCAGTGTTCGGCCATACCAGAGTGTATGTCACTCATTCTGGCCCTTTACATACAGGGGGTCATTCTGTACTTGCCCTGTGGGAGCGGTGATACCCCAGATAACTATGCCATGGAGCCCATTCATATGATGAAAGACTATGGGAAAGACTTTAGCTACTTGGCAATTGAACTGTGTGAAGAGGATCTGAGCGCTATTCGGTAGTTTTGTGCGCTCAGATCCCAGCTATCTGGGGATATGGGAAATGTGAGTAAATGTGAATTGCAGTAATGCTGATGGGTTGTCAAACTAGAGAATTGACCAACAAATACTTTTGTCCGGACATCCCCAGGCCAATCCGTCGGGATCAGACCGTGTATGCCGGCTTATGGTCACGGGGGAGATGTGTAGCGGAACCCATCACTGTTTTACCCTGTTTTATGATTATTATGGTTAAAATATGATCCTACTATATGTATGTTGGTTGATGCTCTGCAGAATATTGTCCCAGACATTTACAGCTACTTGGCATGGGAGATAATCTTGTTACAGCGACTCTGCATAAGATAAAGGAAGTCTATTGTATACAGTGTTTTCATTCTCAGATAAGAACAAAGAAGTGTAATTGAATCAATGTCTGATTGTATCAAAGTTGCCAGGGAGGTGTGAACCCCCTATTGTTCTCTTTATGTGTATTGTGTGTGGCCAAATATGGGCATGGGTATTACCTGTGGCCAAAGAGATGTATAAATATTTCTGCAATAACAAAATAAAGTCAGTATTCATTTGACTCCCAAATTGTGTGTCGTCCAATATGGGAGGTCGGGGATGGTGAAACTGTAGTGCCTCTTGGGTATTTTATCGTATACCAGCGGAGATTTTGGACTGCGTGTTCCTGCTCCGTTACAGCGCCTGCAATAAGTGGCAAAGCCCGTAAAGTAGATGGGGGGGAGAGGCTCGCGATGAGCGACGAAGGTGCTCAGATTGTCTTGCAGACACCATTGCCAGGCTTAAAATTTTATTCCCATCATTTTTGAAGGGCAAGTAGCTAGTATTTATATATTTACTCTCATGTGTTTAGGGGAATCTTCCCCTTTAGATGGGCACATATTGGTAACATTGTAAAGAATACATAAAAATGGGTTTATCTAATATAGTACAGAATGTCACTCTCTACAAGCAAGAACATTTATTTGCATTGTGCGATCCAGAAATCTGATTTTTAAAAGGTTATTTTAACAAGTGAAAGAGCTTTTCTTTCATTTGCCTGAATATTGATAATGGAGTTTATCTACAATATGCTCTCTCTTCAATAGTTTCCATTCAAGTTTAGAATAAATCCCTTCCAGGGAGTGCAAGGAGTTTTGTTAAAGACCAGTAGATAATTATCCTTTTCAGATAAGCAGGTTCACATTAAATATAACAAATAATGGAAAGCCACTATTGCAATTTCGCACAAAAAAACCTTTATATTTGGAACTTATTAATATTCTCTACATACCAGTTTTAAAAACCAATCAGATGAGAATATATGTCTGTTTGGATCTGACAAAAAAAAAAAAAAAGCATAATTAGGCTTGGAAAAGTCATAAAGCTAAATAGCTTTTTCTTTAAAAGAAAAATACACATATATATATATCAAAAAAATAAAGGGAACACTTAAACAACACAATGTAACTCCAAGTCAATCACACTTCTGTAAAATCAAAGCAACACTGAGTGACAATCAATTTCACATGCTGTTGTGCAAATGGGATAGACAACAGGTGGAAATTATGGGCAATTAGCAAGACACCCCCAATAAAGCAGTGATTTTGCAGGTGGTGACCACAGACCACTTCTCAGTTCCTATGCTTTCTGGCTGATATTTTGGTCACTTTTTAATGCTGGTGGTGCTTTCACTCTAGTGGTAGCATGAGACAGAGTCTACAACCCACACAAGTGGCTCAGGTAGTGCAGCTCATCCAGGATAGCACATCAATGTGAGCTGTGGCAAGAAGGTTTGCTGTGTCTGTCAGCGTAGTGTCCAGAGCATGGAGGCGCTACCAGGAGCCAGTACATCAGGAGATGTGGAGGAGGCCGTATGAGGGCAACAACCCAGCATCAGGACCGCTACCTCCCCCTTTGTGCAAGGAGGAACAGGAAGAGCACTGCCAGCACCCTGCAAAATGACCTCCAGCAGGTCACAAATGTGCATGTGTCTGCTCAAACGGTCAGAAACAGACTCCATGAGGGTGGTATGAGGGCCCGACATCCACCGGTGGGGGTTGTGCTTACAGCCCAACACCGTGCAGTATGTTTGGCATTTGCCAGAGAACACCAAGATTGGCAAATTTGCCACTGGCGCCCTGTGCTCTTCACAGATGAAAGCAGGTTCACACTGAGCACATGTGACAGACGTGACAGGGTCTGGAGACGCTGTGGAGAACGTTCTGCTGCCTGCAACATCATCCAGCATGACCGGTTTGGCAGTGGATCAGTAATGGTGTGGGGTGGCATTTCTTTAGGGGGCCACACAGCCCTCCATGTGCTCGCCAGAGGTAGCCTGACTGCCAATAGGTACCGAGATGAGATCCTCAGACCCCTTGTGAGACCATATGCTAGTGTGGTTGGCCCTGGGTTCCTCCTAATTCAAGACAATGCTAGACCTCATGTGGCTGGAGTGTATCAGCAGTTCCTGCAAGACGAAGGCATTGATGCTATGGACTGGCCCGCCCGTTTCCCAGACTTGAATCCAATTGAGCACATCTGGGACATCATGTCTCGCTCCAACCACCAACGTCACGTTGCACCACAGACTGTCCAGGAGTTGGCAGATGCTTTAGTCCAGGTCTGGGAGGAGATCCCTCAGGAGATAATCCGCCACCACATCAGAAGCATGCCCAGGCGTTGTAGGGAGGTCATACAGGCACGTGGAGGCCACACACACCCTACTGAGCCTCATGTTGACTTGTTTTAAGGACATTACATCAAAGTTGGATCAGCCTGTAGTGTGTTTTTCCACTTTCATAATGGGCTGACTCCAAATCCAGACATCCATGGGTTGAAAAATGTGATTTCCATTTTTTTATTTTTGTGTGATTTTGTTGTCAGCACATTCAACTATGTAAAGAACAAAGTATTTCATAAGAATATTTAATTCATTCAGATCTAGGATGTGTTATTTTAGTGTTCCCTTTTTTTTTTGAGCAGTGTGTATATATATATATATACTAGCGACTTGCCCGTCAAAAAATGACGGTCAATAAAATTTAAATGTTGTGAAATTTATTTGCAACACAAAATGAGTCTACTACATTTGTCCCTTTTTTGTTTCTAAAAAGAAATACACATTTCTTTTTTTAACTTTTTATTTTTTGTAACTTTCAACTTATATTTCATAATCCTTTTTTTTTTTAAAAACAATATAATAATATCTTAATTTTAATGCATACATATTGTACTTTTTAATGCATACATATTGTAAAGTGTAACATGAAATTTTGTAACAGGCAACTTGTATATTATACAATCTTTCAACCTTCTTTTAACAATACTAACACTTTTAAATAGATATTTATCACTTAGTAACTGCAGACTATATTAACTTAGAGTAAGTACATTTTTTTACAAATAATTTTTTTTTTTTTTATTTGTAACATTTTTGTTAAACTCTCGTTAAACTAAATTACCATTGAATTCAGAGGAAGGCAAACAATAAAAACCCCCATTCAAACTTTTGCAATTATATCTTAGAGGGAAAAAATTAATTCCTTCCTGACCCCATTAACTGGCGATCGGATTACTCCCTGAATCAATACTTTTCCAAATCTTATGAAATGATTCAACTACATAGTAACAATACATGTTTGCCTATAACATATCTCTTTAACAAACAGTTTTTAAACTTTTTTTTTTGTGGGACCAATCATATGAACATGAAACTTGTAACCCATTTCAATATGTTTAAGGATGTTTAAGTTTTTTTTTTATTTTCTGTTTGTCTTTTATGCAAATATCACATAGCGTTTCCAAAGTGAAATAGTGGTCTCCTATTTAAAGAGTCCCAGAGTACTTACATTTTGTACTGGAAGTCAAACCACTGTTCTCTATGGATTTTTTTGTCCATTGTATATAGTTTGTTCTTGAAATGTTGTTTTTGTGCAATAATATTGAGTACCTTAAAATGTTGTCATAGAAATGAAACTACTCTACTCTATGTTTACAACACCTCATAGTACACAATGTTTTTTTGTGTAAACGCATCCATCGTCTAATAAATGACCCTGACTTTCATTTTCGTCAACAGTCACTTTAATTTCGTTTGGATTGGTGCACCTTGAAAAAGCAACATAGAGTTGTCCATGTGCAAAAACTGGTTCCTTTAAAAAAATCCCAACAGACTTAAAAGTTTGGCCTTGTGATTTATTGATGGTCATGGCAAATGCCATGATAACTGGAAACTGTCTCCTTTGAAGGACAAAAGGCAAACCACTCTCGCTTGGAGCTAAATCAATTCTTGGTATAAAAACTCGGTCACCTCTATGGGTCCCAGTTATAATTTCTGCATGTATAAAATGATCTTTTAACTCATGCACAATTAATCTGGTGCCATTACAAAGTCCTTTTTTTGGATTCATATTTCGCAATAACATGACAATTGCACCTTTTTTCAATTGTAAAATATGTGGTGGCATTCCAGATGGTGTTAAGGAATTAATAAATTCGATACTAAAATTCGATTCACTCTCTTTATCATCAGCCAGAACAGAATCTGCACTGTAATAATTCTTCTGTGGTGCATTGATGTATTTTAAAATTTCATTATTTACATTCAAGGCATCGATATTTTTTGATGTTAATATCACTTTGTTTGCAATGTCTGAGTAATCCTCGTTATTAAGAGTGTTTAGAAATATGGCTGATATCAGTGATTCGTTGCAAACCATTTCTGATGGAATTTCAATAGTATCATTTGGTAAATGCTGTATTTCTGGATGTTTTCCTTCTCCGATTTTAATAAGCCAATCATTGAATTCATTTTGGCCTTCAGATCTCATATTTAATTCTAATTTGAGATGTGTAAATATTTGCCACAGTTTACTGGTCTTGATACATGTTTCAATGATCTCTGTTCTATTTCCGTGTGGCACAACAGGTAATGTTTGCCGAAAATCTCCTCCTAACAGCATCACCTTTCCACCAAATGGCAACTTATTATCCATCACTTCTTTTAAGAATCTGTCAATACATTGCAGTGCGTGACATGACATCATTGTTGCCTCATCTATGATAATTAGTTTCGTTAGTTTAAATTTTTTTGCTTGTATAGAATTGAGTCGAATATCTGACACTGATGTTTCCAAAATGGGAACTGGCAGCTTAAATCCACTATGAACAGTTCTACCACCATCTAACAAAAGTGCAGCAATTCCAGTTGTTGCAAATGGCATAGCTATCTGACTGTGTGATCGAATATAACTCATCAAACAATTGTAAAGATAAGTTTTTCCAGATCCACCTGGGCCGTCTAGATAGAAATACCGGTCTTTGACCATTTCATCATCTGTAGCATTTGTGATGGCCTGAAATGCTTCTAACTGTTTAGTATTTAATGTTGCCAGTTTTTCTTGTGTTTTTTGTTTTTGTAGCTCAGTGTCATAATCATCAAAATTAATGTCATCTATAAGTCCTGGATCCGGTAAATTAAAACTTGAACAATTTAATCCATGAGCAAACAATATTTCTTGAATTTCCAACAATGTTTTTAACAGAGCGATTGGTTCTCTGTAACGTTTCAAGAAGTCTTCTGACATGTTTAATTTAAATGTTTCCCACAAAGTGAAAGCATCAGGTACATTGCAAAATATGCATATGAATGCAAATTGTTGTCTCATTTGCTTTGGCATTTGACATAGCGCTGCTTCTTCCAGACACCTCTCCCATTCTGTATCATCAGCTATGAAATTTTGCTGTCTTGCAGCTAATAGGAATGTATCATAAACGATGTCATTGACTGTACGTAAATGCTCAAAACTCTGTGCACCGGGAACATGTAGCAGAAGTAATCTTAAGCTGAAACGTTCAATATCCCTTGGACTGACGGTATAAATGCGTGGTATAATTTTTTGTGCATCTCTTCTTCGTTCTTTCCATTGACCATTTACAAATACATAGTAATATGGTATCTCTATGTATAAAAATTGTCTGGCCTGCGTATCCTGACAGTTTAATTTAAACCATGCTATAAGTGTGGTATCTCTGTCTTCACTTTGACATAATGCAAGTCTTTCATTTCCTTGAGTAAAGCAAACCATCTGACTTTGAGGCAAATGTACAGCTAAGCGATAGATAGCATGTGACCGATCATGCATCTCAAATTTCAAAAGGCGCCACATTGCTTCAGGAGCACTAACATAGCGAGCATCTAAATAATTTGATAGTTCATCGTGTACAATTGGATTTTCGTTTTCATTTACAGCACCTTGTACAACAACAGTAGCTGCGTCATATCCTTTGTATATATATTTATACACATACTTAATTGATTTAATCGAAGTGCAAGCTTCTACATTGATGTGTGCATTGTACTTGATGAGCAAATGTGGATTGTATGGAACAACAAATCTATTATCAACCTTTTGGCCCCGGATAATAGCTGTTTCTCCTTGTGTTCTTTTATACAAAGGATATCCATCACAATTAGCATAAGTTTGCATTTGAAATTGTTTTGGGAATTCTTTTGTACATTTTTTATTTTCCATACATGGTGAATTAGGATTCATCTCTCCACATGGGCCATGAATCATTCTATGTGTAACAATCTCCCAAAGTTTTGTATATTTTTCTTGGTCTGGCAATTCGGCAGAAATGACTGAATCCACTCTCTCTGCAGTTTTCAACTTATCTTTTTCCTGCAGTATTAAAAGTATGTGAGCATGTGGCAGTCCTCTTTTTTGAAATTCAATAGTGTAAACAAATGCCATACATTGTCCAAATAATTTTGCTTTAGTGATATCATGTATTAATGAATTCAGTTTGATTTTAAATACTCTTGCCACTAAATCTGGTCGGGTCAGATGTAGTTTGTCCCAAATACAAATTTTCCTTGATCTCTGGCCATTGGGGATTACACGTGAATGTAATAAATAAATCTGGTTTTCCAAATTTTGTGACAATAGCCATGGCATCATTATACCTTTCTCGCATATTGCGAGGAGATCCTTGGAAAGTTGATGGCAAAATAATTGCTCTTCCAGCTGGAATGTCTCTGTTTGCAGCTATTTCAGCCACATAATCCATTAATCCACAATACTGTTCAACTCGTATTTTTTTTTGTTGAAATTTAATGAAATTTAAATTATTGGCTTCAACTTGTAGATATGAATCAATAATCCATTGTTGAGTGAGTTTGCCTCCATGTAAAATTGGATTAAAGCAGTCACGGATAGCAGTTTGTGCAACTTTATATTCCAGCATTGAAACATTAGATCTAATGCGAAGTTTAGTATTGGGATAAGTTTCCAATTTTAATTTTGGTTCCCATCCAGGTTCACCATTTGGAAAGAAAATGGGATATGTCATTGGATCTAAATTACAACTTAATATATTGATGTTGATAAATGGTTGTTCTTCATTGCGTGGATATATTCTAATATCACGCTGAAAAGGTGGTTCACCATCCTCATTTTTAAACACCATAGCAACCTCATTTACTGTCGGTAAATTATATCTTCTTTGATCAGTGTTGCGATCTCTTTTTAACACCATATTTACTCTTGGTATAGGCAATAGATGTCTTTCAGCATGTTCCTGTTGTTCTTTTTCCAGCTGTGCTAATTGTTTGTATGCTTTACTATATGGGTTGTTTTGCATAATTTTATCCAGCTGTTCAAAGACTATGCGCAAACACTGTCTATTTTCTGGTAGTGTCATTCTTTGTTCCACAGCTTCCATCGTATCCAAGACATACAACTGTGCAAATTTCCTTGGCTCTCCTTCTTGTGGGTGTAAATGTGAAGTTCGGTGGTATATTTGACCTTGAATTTTGAAACAATAAGGACCATGTCCTGGTACATTTTCTGCTAAAGTTGCACCCATTGAAGCAAATGAAATTGCACTGTTATAAGACCTGATGTTTTGTTTGAAATTATTATAATTTGGAAATGTTGGATCACTCATAATACATTCTAAATAATATGGAAATGGATGTCTTAGTGGAAGTTTCACCTTTCCTTTCTGACAGCAACTAATGAAATTTCCATCAGTAGGTCTTTCCTTTATGAAATGATAGGCCCCACAAAACTGACAAAGCACATTAAGTAACCCACAATAATGAGTATCTACATGTACTGCAGTATTGAACACATTGTCATGCATTTTTTCCACATATATATCAAACCCACTTTCTATATGTACATTGTTGTCATGTGTGTCTACATTTAAGTCATTCTGCACAATAGAATCATTAGACACTGGTTCACATAGATGTTTTTTTTTACTTTTCCTTTTTTTGCAAGGCCCAACAGACTCACTTTTGGCTTTCTTAGCAATCTTTCTTTTATTTAAAAGTCTCTGTTGATCTTCTTCTCTCAAGCGTTGTGAAGTTTCTGGTGTATGAGCATCTCTCCACCTTTGCTTCCTTTCCCTTGCCAATCTTCTTTTGCGTTCCATTTTGTCTTCTCCATTATCTTCCATTTTTTAATCTGTAATAGTCAATATAAATATTAATTAGTCTTTCTTCTTATTTTTGTGTACATATGTCTTTTTACTTTTTGGACTGTTACATTAAAGTTGATGAATAAACGTTATCCTTGTTTCCAATGAAATAAATGAAACCATTTTTCAAATTATTTTATTGACATATATTAAATTGGTAATAACTGGACATATATATTTATTATATCAATTATTCATCTTTCAATTCATTTTAAATCCTTCTTGATTCACTTCACTGCATACATTTTTTTTTTTTTTTTGGCAAGTGCTTCTTCGTTTTGTTAAATGTTTGTATTGCTTCGTATTGTCTATTCAACTTTCCATATTTTTTTTTAACATGTGCTGTTTTGATGTGTCAGGACCAAATTAAATATTTACCTGCAAAGACGGTCTTGATGTTGTTCAAAGGCTGCAAACGTCACACTGTGTGTTTATTCACTTTCCTTGATCAATAATCTGTAATTTAAATTTTAGAATCTTTGTATTATTTCACTTCACCCATATCATGAAATAAACATCAATCAAGAGACATATATTTTTATTCCTTAAAAACCTGAAAGCAAATTCTTTAATATGTTCCTATAGTAATCTAATACAAAACTGTTTTTGATATTACTCATTATTAATAATTAATTCATTAAATAAAGTGCATTATGAATGTTATTTTTAATTCTTTCACACAGGTAAGCACAATATCTAACGAATTAATTACTAATGTAATATACATTATTAATTAATAATTATATTTAATGTACATTATTAATTTAATGCAGAATATATAAGCAATTATTAATTTAATGTACATTATTAATTAAATTTAAACTGAAAACATAAACATGAGTCTATCTGAGAATTAAATTATTAAAATCATGTACATTCTTAATTAATGAATCAATGTGTTTGTTTTCTGCATATTCTTAAACGCTAACATTTTTGATATTACTGTTTAGTAATAATTAATTAATTGTAGAAAGTACATTATAAACGTTATTTACAATTCTTTTACACAGGTAATTACAATATCCAATTAATTAGTAATGTAATCTACAATTAATTAATGTTCAATATATAACAAATTAATTTGTAATAGAATGTACATTATTAATTAATAATTACATTTAATGTACATTATTTATTAATTCATGAATAAATGTGTTTCTTTTTTATGGACATTCTTAAACGCAAACTCACTTTTATATTAATGCTTAATTCATTAATTATTTAATGTACATTATCAATAGTATTGTCAATTGTTTCACACAGTTAAGCTCAATATTATATTTCTGTTAATGAAATAATGTACATTAATTTAATAGTTAATTGGTTATATTTTATTGATTATTAATTCTTAATTAAATAAAATACATTATGAATATTATTTACAATGTTTCACACATTTAAGCACAATATATAATCAATTAATTATTAATTTAATGTACATTATTAATTAAATTTAAACTGAAAACATAAACATGAGTCTATCTGTGAATTAAATTATTAAAATCATGTACATTCTTAATTAATGAATCAATGTGTTTGTTTTCTGCACATTCTTAAACGCTAACATTTTTGATATTACTGTTTAGTAATAATTAATTAATTGTAGAAAGTACATTATAAACGTTATTTACAATTCTTTTACACAGGTAATTACAATATCCAATTAATTAGTAATGTAATCTACAATTAATTAATGTTCAATATATAACCAATTAATTTGTAATAGAATGTACATTATTAATTAATAATTAAATTTAATGTACATTATTTATTAATTCATGAATAAATGTGTTTCTTTTTTATGGACATTCTTAAACGCAAACTCACTTTTATATTAATGCTTAATTCATTAATTATTTAATGTACATTATCAATAGTATTGTCAATTGTTTCACACAGTTAAGCTCAATATTATATTTCTGTTAATGAAATAATGTACATTAATTTAATAGTTAATTGGTTATATTTTATTGATAAATAATTATTCATTAAATAAAATACATTATGAATATTATTTACAATGTTTCACACATTTAAGCACAATATATAATCAATTAATTATTAATTTAATGTACATTATTAATTCATAATTCAATGTAATGTACATTAATAATTAATGCACAATACATAACCAATTATTAATTTAATGTACATAATTGTCCTTATTAAGTAACTAATAATATAGTAATTAATTAATGATACTTCTTAAAATGTACCTTTTGTAATTCAATGTTCCTGAATCAGTATCCTGAAGAGCTATCAATCTCTTTCGATTTTCCAGCATCCGAAAATGTCCAGTCACACTGTCATCACCTCAGGAAAAGGTGTCAGTAATGTGTCAATTGTGCCCTATATATAGGTTTTTGCGCGAGCCAAATGCATTGTTTTCGGCGGGAAATACGGAGTGCGCGAGCGAAATGCATTGTTTTCGGCGGGAAATACGCTGTTGCTCGAGACCAATGTGTTGTTTTCGGCGGGAAATCGGAGTTGGCGCGAGACAAAGGCGGGAAATCGTAGTCGGCGCGAGGCAAAGGCGGGAAATCGTAGTCAGCGCGAGGCAAAAGGCGGGAAATCGGAGTCTACGCGAGACAAAGTCGGGAACTCCGTGTTAATCCGGAAATGTGTGGTGTGCGTCTTATCGGATTTTCCGTAAGTGTTTTCCGTGGCTATAGTGCTGTAGCCTCGTTTTCGTTTTGTTCGGCCGCTATTTTTTCTCTCGCTTATTTTTTTTAAAGTGTCTAAACTCTTTTATTTTGCTTTAAATGAAGGCGATAGTTTTTGTTTTGAGGTCCAGGATGCTTCCTCTTGCTGTCGGTAACTTTTTTATTTATGTGTTCTGTGTATTTATTGTGTTTTATCTTTTTTCTTGTCCGCGGGTTGCGTCCGATTTTTGCGATGTCGTAATGTGTCTTATACGCCGTCACGGATTATCCGTAATGTGTCTACGCCTTTTTTTTCGGCCGCCATTTTTTCTGTCGCTTATTTTTTTTTTTGTGTTTACATTTTTGTATTTTAAGGTAAATCAATGTGTAACTCGCTTTCTGCAGGTCGTGGATGCTCCCTCTTGCTATCGGTTAGGTTTTTATGTATGTGGTGTGTGTAGTTATTGTTAATTTAAATTTTTATGATAGGCGGTTTGCGGCCGTATTTTTTTTACTACGTTTTAACGGCTCGCCTCGCTACGCGAGGCTCGCCGGACGATGAGCGCCTGCGGCGCTCATCGCTAAGCCCGCTAAAGTTCTACGGGTTAACGGCTCGCCTCGCTTCGCGAGGCTCGCCGGGCGATGAGCGCCAGCGGCGCTCATCGCTAAGCCCGCTATTCGTACGGACCACGCAAACAGCGTGACGACGACTCGTAGCAGGACAATTATAATATGTGATATATATATATATATATATATATATATATACTAGCGAATTGCCCGTCAAAAAATTACGGCAATGAAATTGTAAGTGAGCTAATGCTGTTTGGTGTATAATAATGAAATAAATAATACATTAATAAATGAATATACTTTACCTATTTTGAAGCATTGTGTTGAAGAGCTGTCAATGTATTTTGATGTTGCTGCAGCATTAGTGGTGTGGAGCTGCTGTGTAAGCGTGGTGAATGTGTGCAGTGTAATACTGTGCGTGCGCGAGACGAAACCGTTAGCGTAGTGGTGTACTTCCGCATTGGCGTAAAATGGCGGGTTATCTGTGGTATGCGTCTTCGCGGATTATCCGTAGGTGCTTCGTGGTGTTTTGCGAGTTTCTTGTGGTGTTTTGCGAGTGTGTTGTGGTGTTTTACGTGTTGAGAGTGCTGTAGCCTCGTTTTCGTTTTGTTCGTCTGACATTTTTTCTCTCGCTTAGCGATTTTATTAGTGTCTAAAGTGTTTTATTTTTTTTTAAATGAAGGTGTAACTTGCTTTTTTGAGGTGCTGGATGGTTCCTCTTGCTGTAGGTAAGCTTTTTCTGTGTGTGTTGTGTGTATTTATTGTGTTTTAAATGTTTGTATGTTGGCGTGTTACGTCCAATTTTTGCGAGGTCGTAATGTGTGCTAACATGTCTCGTATGGTGTTTGCGTGTGTAGCCTCGTTTTCGTTTTGCTCGGCGGCCATTTTTTCTGTCGCTTATGAAATCTTTTAGTGTGTAAACTCTTTTATTTTGAGTGAAATCAACGTGTAAGTTGGTTTTTTGAAGTCCTGGATGCTCCCTGTTGCTGTAGGTAAGTTTTTTATGTATGTGCTGTGTGTATGTATTGTGTTTTGAATTTTGTAATGTTCGCGAGTTGCATCCGAGTTTTGCGAGGTCGTAATGTGTGTTAACGTGTGTCGTATGTTGTTTGCGTTGCGACGTAAAGTTTGCGAGTGTCGCTGGCATGGAGCGCCTTCAGCGCTCCATGCCAGCAACTGAGGCCCTCGCCCCATATTACGAACAAAACTCAAGTTTTAGATCATATGGGCAACTGTCACTTAATTAAGAAATGTTTTAACTGTAGCAGTAAAAAAGTTATCTATGTCCTTGAATGTCCCTGTACTGACAAAATAAATATGTCGGTATGACAAGCCGTGAGATCAGGAAACGTATTGGCGAACATGTGCGAAATATCAAAAATAGCAAAACAGATTTGGAAAAAGGCAGCAAACTCACATCAGTGGCCCATCATTTTTTGAGATTCCATAATGCCAACTATATGGAACTAAAATGTTGGATGATACAACAAGTTTGCCTTGGAATTAGAGGAGGAAACTTGGAAAATGCATTGATACGTGCAGAGAGATGTTGGATATTCTTGTTAAATACCATGACCCCAAGTGGGCTAAATGAGAATATCAATTATACAGTTTTTGACTGATTTATTGCTACATTGATTACTTAGGAATTCTCTGATAGGTATGCCTCTTACATTCCCAAGATTATTTATTTTATTTTTGATGGTACTGGTACCACAGTTTCAAATCTCTCTTTTTTATTTTT
This sequence comes from Discoglossus pictus, assembly GCA_027410445.1. Lineage (NCBI taxonomy): Eukaryota > Metazoa > Chordata > Amphibia > Anura > Alytidae > Discoglossus > Discoglossus pictus. Next base: position 124,353,119 of record CM050170.1, read on the forward strand.
TGACCAATTAATCAATTAAAGCTTACCTTTAATAAGATCTTTTTTTATGTATGATAGGCTTATTGATATCTGCAGTCCTTTTTATAAAATAGACATCATTTTTCATTATTTTTTTTTAAAAGTTGTGTAATATCACTTTAAGGTAAGTATAGTTTAGGAATGTGAGATTTTTGACTATCTGTACTATGCTAATGAATAGATTATGTTTTTACTCTTTCCCTTCTTGCTTTTTTACTGATAAATTATGGTTAAAATAATGTATCTAAAGTAATTATATGTGAGTTTGTTTATTTTTTTTAAGCGCAATGTGATTTTTTGGAAGGCAGATGCACTTTTTAAGGAGGGCAAGCATCTGTGAGCACAAGCCCTTTGACAAAGCGATCACTCTGCGAAACGTGCGTAGGCTGGTTGTACGGCGCATGTGTTGGAAGTGAGGTTGCGCATGCGCTAAGATGTAGCGTATTTTTGTCGTCTTTGTGCGTCGCTGACGGGTGACGCAAGACGCTGTGGTGAGCAGCAAGGTATGGGACAGTGGGGTATCGCAACGAGCGGAAAAGTCAATGTGCTCCAGTCTATTTGCTTGGCGTTCAAGAGAAAGTACATTTATTTCTGGTCATATTAGGTAAACGATTGTAATTGTTGTTTATTTTTACTTTGGGATGGGCATTTCATATTAGAGTGATACAAGGATTACCAGTAATTAATGCTTACTAGGTGATGATGTCATTTTTACTATTTAAGTACATTACTGGCAGTGTGGTGATAGATAGAACCATTACAATACAGATTAATGCGGATTAGTGCCTATATAAGGACTAAGAGAACACTGACCAGGAATAATATTATTGACAGGTTGAACCTAGATTACAAGAATAATTGTTTACATATTTTGATATAAAGCAAGCTGGTTAATGTCTCGTAGATACTGTGACAGAATTATATATGAGATAAAATCACCATTAATTCAGCAATTTGATAACTATACCTTATTATTTTTTTATAGTAGATATTTCACAATAAAAATTTTCTTGAACATCCAGCAATGAGAGGGGGTTGACTTTACACCACTCTCTCATTGCCTCGTGCTTTACCTTGATAGAATTGTTTATTTATTTTAATTGAATATATTAAAAGCTAATTTTTTTTTAAAAATTGGATTATTTTGACCTACTGCAATGTCATCCTTTTGGGCATAGGTCAGTTATGATTCTAATGACATTGACCATGGTTGTGATTATTTTCTTTTCTGATGTTTGTCCCATCTCAAAGTTCTTTTCTTTTCAAAAGTATTGGTAGAATTCCCATCTTTTGTATCTTTTTTTATATTAATACTTGAACTCCTATTTTTAGTTGTCTGTTCTTTCTCTTCTTTTACTTTAATATTTAGTTAGCAACTATGGAGGCTTATTCAAGTTAGGAATAATTTTCTACTATAAACAACAATTATCATTTTTATATATATATATATATATATATATATATATATATATATATATATATATATATATAGTGGATATAAAAGTCTACACACCCCTGTTAAAATGTCAATGAGAAAAAGATAAATAATTTAAGAACTTTTCCCACCTTTAATGTGACCTATAAACTGTACAACTCAATTGAAAAACAAACTGAAATCTTTTAGGTGGAGGGAAGAAAAAAGAAAAGAAAAATAATGTGGTTGCATAAGTCTGCACACCCTCTTATAACTGGGGATGTAGCTGTGTTCAGAATTAAGCAATCACATTCCAAATCGTGTTAAATAGGAGTCAGCATACACCTGCCATCATTTAAAGTGCCTCTGATTAACCCCAAATAAATTTCAGCTGCTCTAGTTGGTATTTCCTGAAATTTTCTTTGTCGCATCCCACAGCAAAAGCCATGGTCCACAGAGAGCTTTCAAAGCATCAGAGAGATCTCATTGTTAAAAGGTATCAGTCAGGAGAAGGGTACAAAAGAATTTCCAAGGCATTAGATTTACCATGGAACAGTGAAGACAGTCATCATCAAGTGGAGAAAATATGGCACAACAGTGACATTACCAAGAACTGGAGCTCCCTCCAAAATTTATGAAAACAAAAGAAGAAAACTGGTCTGGGAGGCTACCAAGAGGCCTTCAGCAACATTAAAGGAGCTGCAGGAATATTTGGCAAGTCATTCGCTGTGTGGTACATGTGACAACAATCTCCCGTATTCTTCATATGTCTGGGCTATGGGGTAGAGTGGCAAGACGAAAGCCTTTTCTTACGAAGAAAAACATCCAAGCCAGGCTACATTTTGCAAGACACATCTGAAGTCTCCCAAAAGCATGTGGGAAAAGGTGTTATGGTCTGATGAAACCAAGGTTGAACTTTTTGGCCATAATTCCAAAAGATATGTTTGGCCCAAAAACAACACTGCACATCACCAAAAGAACACCATACCCACAGTGAAGCATGGTGGTGGCAGCATCATGCTTTGGGGCTGTTTTTCTTCAGCTGGAACTGGGGCCTTAGTTAAGATAGAGGGAAATATGAACAGTTCCAAATACCAGTCAATATTGGCACAAAACCTTCAGGCTTCTGCTAGAAAGCTGAACATGAAGAGGAACTTCATCTTTCAGCATGACAACGACCCAAAGCATACATCCAAATCAACAAAGGAATGGCTTCCCCAGAAGAAGATTAAAGTTTTTGAATGGCCCAGCCAGAGCCCAGACCTGAATCCGATTGGAAATCTGTGGGGTGATCTGAAGAGGGCTGTGCACAGGAGATGCCCTCGCAACCTGACAGATTTGGAGTGTTTTTGCAAAGAAGAGTGGGTAAATCTTGCCAAGTCAAAATGTGCCATGCTGATAGACTCATAGCCAAAAAGACTGAGTGCTGTAATAAAATCAAAAGGTGCTTCAACAAAGTATTAGTTTAAGGGTGTTCATACTTATGCAACCATATTATTTTATTTTTTTATTTTTTCTTCCCTCTACCTAAAAGATTTGTTTGTTTTTCAATTGTTGAGTTGTACAGTTTATAGGTCACATTAAAGGTGGAAAAAGTTCTGAAATTATTTATCTTTGTCTAATTTTTTTACAGCACAGAAACCTGACATTTTAACAGGGGTGTGTAGACTTTTTATAACTATATATATATATATATATATATATATATATATATACACACACATATATATATATATATATATGTGTGTATATGTGTGTGTGTATATGTGTGTGTGTATATATATATATATATATATCTATATATATATATATATATATATATATATATATATATATATATACACACACACACAGTATCTCAAAAAAGTGAGTACACCCCTCACATTTTTGTAAATATTTTATTATATCTTTTCATGTGACAACACTGAAGAAATTACACTCTGCTACAGTGTAAATTTGGTGTCCCCTCAACACAGCCATTAATGTCTAAACCGTTGGCAACAACAGTGAATATACCCCTAAGCATAAATATCCAAATTGGGCCCAAAGTGTCAATATTTTGTGTGGCCACCATTGTTTTCCAGCACTGCCTTAACCCTCGTGGGCATGGAGTCACCAGAGCTTCACAGGTTGCCACTGGAGTCCTCTTTCACTCCTTCATGATGACATCACGGAGCTGGTGGATGTTAGAGACCTTGCACTTCCCCACCTTCTGTTTGAGGATGCCCCACAGATGCTCAATAGGGTTTAGGTCTGGAGACATGCTTGGCCAGTGCACCACCTTTACCTTCAGCTTCTTTAGCAAGGCAGTGGTCATCTTGGAGGTGTGTTTGGTTTCGTTATTATGTTGGAATAATGCCCTGCAGCCCAATCTCAGTATGTCATAGTACATGTTGGCATTCATGGCTCCCTCAATGAACTGTAGCTCCCCAGTGCCGGCAGCACTCATGCAGGCCCAGATCATGACACTCCCACTCCCAAAAGTATACATCTATACTGAGGAAAGGTAGTTGAAATAATCCCTAAATGACAGATAAACGTATAAGGTACAAAGAACACAAAAACACTGATATGAAAAAAAAACCTCAGTTTGAATGTAAACAGTGATGCAGAGAGAGTGGAGGCAGAATTCGACATCATCAGGTAAATGCATATAGGGGGAATCAACACAACATATTATAGGAAATATATATATATATATATATATATATATATATATATATATATATATACACATATAGACATATGGATATATATGTTTGGTCTGGGCCTCCAAAATATTGGCACTTAGGGGTGTGCTCACTTTTGTGAGATACTGTACACACACATACATACAAATATATAAATATATATCAGTCCTTATTTAAAAAATAGGCAACATGTTATTGTTTATTGCTTGGTAAATATGGGCTTGTGATTTATTTCTATATCAGCATATTCATGGTGAATTCTATGCTGAGCCACAATAACTATTACATTTAATGGACTGGAGCTGGGACAGGTTATCATTACCCTTTCTATATTCTGAAGATGTCTTTAACTTGATATGTTCCTGGTGTGTGAAAGTCACCTTGATGCTGTTATTTATTCTATAAATTGTTTTGCACACAATGATTGCTGTTTTACATTGACCACAAGCAGAGATTATATTTATATAGAAGATTAAGAGAGAGATATTGATACCATCCTTGATGGTAATAACTCCATGACCTACCATCTTGATTACTGGCATCTAATGCACATCTAATCCTTTAATAAGTATCTTGGCGTCACTTAAATTTCTGTATCATCAGCAAAGTATACAGTATTTCTACAAAGTGCTGTAAGAAACCTTAGCTTTACTACCCGTTGTCTTCTAGGGAGGATTACTCTCATATTTAAATACCTTGTATAGTTTGGAAAATACTTCACACGTGTGTGACCTATGCAAATGTTAATGAAATGAAAATCTTAATTTTAGCAGACTCTGCTAGTGTATGAAAGCTGCCATGATAGTTTTACTTCCTTTGTTGTGGTTACAAAGCTTGCTATGACAGTGAGAGAGAGAGAGAGAGAGAGAAAGAGAGAGAGAGAGAGAGAGAGAGAGAGAGAGAGAGAGAGAGAGAGAGAGAGAGAAAGAAAGAGACAGTGTGAGAGACAGAGAGACTGGCACACAGAGAGGGACAGACACAGAAAGAAAGAGAGAAAGAAAGAAAGATAGAGACATAGACACACCGAGAGTGAGACAGACTGAGGGACATACACACAGAGAAATTGAGAGAGAGACATAAGAGAGTCTCTCCCACCATCAGCAATGAAAATAAAATAAAAAAAACATGCATCAGTAACTGATACATAGAATTGATTTCCAGTGAGATTGTAGAAGTGGTAACAAATGCAGTATGATTGCATTTTATATATTACTAACGATTTGCCCGTAAAAAATTACAGCAATAAAATTTGAAGCCTCGCAATGCTGTTTGCCACACAATTCGAGGCTATGGCCCCTCTAACTTTAACTTGCGGGCCTCATAATGAGCGCCTCTGGTGCATTCATCGGAGGCCTCACAATGAGCGCCTTCTGCGCTCATTGTGAGCCTCTCCTCCCATTACAGCATTACAGACCTTGAAATGAGAGCCTTTGGCGCTCATAGCGAGACCAGCAATGATCGGCTTTGGCTCTCATTGCGGGCCTTGGCAAACCCGCAACTTGCGTGCCTCGCAACGAGCACCTTCGACACGGATCGCTATCCCCACAATTAGCACGTTCGGCACTCATTACGAGCCTCTTCCCCCTCTACTTTACGGTCATCGCGATGAGCGCCTTTGGCACTCATTGCAACCCTCTCCCTACATCTGTGTCTCTTTCCCCCCCTCTCCCTCCCATGTGTCTCTTTCCCCCCTCCCCTTTGAGTCTTCCCGCTCTCCCTTCCCATTTGTCTCTTCCCCCTCTCTCTCTCCCCTATGTCTCTTCCCCCCTCTCCATTATTTCTTCCCCTTCTCTCCCCTGAGTCTCTTCCCCCCCCCCTCTCTAATTTGAGGGCTTAACAGCGTTCAAACCTGTAATTTTTTTTCAAGTCTGCAAGAAAGAGAGAGACTCTTATACATAGCACCTTCTTACATGGATAGGTGTCAGACTACAAATCCCATGATGCTTTTCTGCAGAGACAGGATATCCAGACTTTTGCTACAATGTTGCAGCTGCCTCTGGTTGTCAATAAAAGGAATTATGAATTTCATGCTTTATTAGGGGGTGTCTACTCTAATTTGAACTGGCAAAAAATAAAAATTACTTTGCTAACTTCAGGGTACGTCTATTAGTGTTTTTTGGGGGATAATTCATGAAAGTTAGATATGCTTTTAAATTACTATATTGTGTTACTTGCCTGAAAAGAAAAAATTCCTTAGACAAGTATTGGGGAAATTAGAGAAGTTACAGAAGCACCATAGTCAAACATGTAAAATAGCCCTTTTCGAAGATCTACACTTGAAAACAGACATTTTTAAATTGTAATTAAAAAAAATCAGCCTCTAATTTATTACTTTAATATACAATTATGCTGATGTAGCGTTTATCATTTTAATTTCCACTTCCTGAGATGGGAGGAGGCTTTGAGTTCACAAAAAGTCTGCACAATGAGAATGCGGTATATACATCTACCAGTACTCTCATTAGCTCTAGTGGGATGTGCAGTAGTTTACAAGGACAGCATATTGAGAGACAGGTGCAAGAAGCAGGCTCGGTAAAGATAATGGAAGCATGCAATAAATAATAATTGCAGGTAAAAGTCACAAAATGTACAAGCTGTGTTTATTTGTTTTACTTTCCTGCACTATTTTCAAGTTTAGTTATTCACAAGACATATATAAAAACTTGACCATAGTGATGCCTTAAAAGCCGACCACTTTTTTAATATCCATGCTTGTAAACTGTTTGCAACTTCTTGTCATGTGGGATCATAAGGATAAAATATCCTGGGATGTAACCAGTGATTGGCTGAAAAATGAACATGAGATTGTTTATTTCTAGAAGGACAGGTTGTGAGTTGGCTTTAATCATGGGCCATCTTAAGGATGAAAAATCCTGGGATGTAACCTGTGATTGGCTTAGAAACTAATATTGGATTTTCTCATAGGTAAATAGTAATAGAGATTGAAAAAAAAATACTTTTAGTCCATCAAGTTCAACCTTTTTAGATCTCCTTTGATGGTCAGTATTCAGTTTAATTATTAATTGATCCACAGGAAGTGAAAAGTGAAACTTTGTCAATTGTCTCAAAAGGGAAAAAAAAAATCCTTCCTGACCCCAGATACTGGCGATCGGATTCCTCCCTGGATCAATACTCCCTCTCTAATTAGCCAGGATAGCCCTGAATTCCCTTTTTATTTATAAAAAAAATCCAATCCCTTTTTAAAGGTATCTATCAAATACGCGGTCACCACCTCCTTTGGTAGAGAATGCCACAGTTTAAACATCCTTACTGTGAAAAAAACTTTTTTCTTTAAGGTGAAATCTTTTTACTTCTAACCACAAAGGATGTCCTCTTGTCAGTTGAAAATCTCTTGGCACAAAAAGTTCTCTTGACAAAACTTGTATTGACCCTGGATATAGTTATATAAGATAATAATATCCCCTCTTAGACGCTTTTTTTCTAGAGAAAATACATTTAATTTGGTTAGCCTTTCTTCATAACTTAGCCCCTCCATCCCCCTTATTAGTTTTGTTGCCCTTCTCTGTACTTTTTCCAGCTCTAAAATGTCCTTTTTGTGAAGTGTTGCCCAGAACTGTACTACATATTTGAAATGAGGGCGTACTGGGAATTTGTATAGTGGCAGAATTATATCTGCCTCCCTTGCTTCTACACCATTCTTAATACGTGCTAAAATTTTATTTGCCTTTGCAGTTGCTGCTTGGCTTTGAGCACTGTTACCTAGGTGGTTGTCCACAAGTACTCCCAAATCCCTTTCAATATCCGATACCCCGAGATTTACTCCATTAAGATTATAAATTGCCTGGCTATCTTTCCTTCCCAGTTGCATAACCTTCCATTTATTCATATTAAATCTCATCTGCCATTTAATTGCCCATTCCTCTAATTTATGCAAATCCCTCTGCAAGGAAAAGATCATCTTTTTCTAATTTAATTACCTTTAACAACTTAGTGCCATCAGCAAAAATGGAGACAATACTTTCCAGTCCCAGTTATAAGTCATTATTAAATGTTAAAAAGGAGAGGACCTAATACTGAACCCTGAGGAACCCCACTTACCACATTAGTCCAATCCGAGTATGTTCCATTTACAACAACCCTTTGCTTCCTGTCTTTTAGCCAGCTCTCAATCCATGAGCAGATATTTACTGCAATTCCTGCATCCCTTAGTTTGCACAATAGTCTCCTATGTGGCACTGTATCAAAAGCCTTTGCAAACTCCAAAAAGACTACATCCACTGAGTTGTCCTGATCCAAGTTCCTACTTACCTCCTCATAGAAACTAATTTGATTTGTTTGACATGATCTATCCTTCATAAATCCATGTTGACTCCTACTTATAATTCTGTTCAAATGTATATTATCCCTGATTAACCCTTCTAAAAGCTTTCCCACTACAGAAGTGAAGCTTACTGGTCTATAATTTCCTGCATTTGCTCCCTTCTTAAATATAGGTATCACCTCTGCTTTTTGCCAGTCATCTGGTAGAGACCCTGTGTTGAGTAAATCTTGAAAAATTGGCTATTACAGAACCCAGTTCCCTTAGTACCCTTGGATGTATTCCATCAGGACCCGGGGCTTTATTAACATTCATTTTTTCCAACCTCTTTTGGATTACTTCCTACGTTAACCAATTATGTAGTGATGGTAGTGTAGCCCCATTATGGTGCAGTGACCCAACCACTGGTACCTCCCTTGTGTATACCGAAGAAAAGAACCGATTTAGCTCCTCTGCCTTTTCCTGGTCACTAATTATCAGACGACCTGTGTCACATTGTAATGTTCCTTTAGCTTCCTTCCTGGCCTTCTTCCAATTATTACACTTAAAAAATATTTTAGGGTTAGTCTTACTCTCCTTTTTACTACTTATCAGGACAGGTTGGCGAGTAGGCTTTAGGAACAGTTTAGAAGCATTTGCTTAATACATTCCTTACTCTGTTTTCTTATACATAAATTATTACAGCTGCCCTTTTAAATGTGTATTTAAAAAGAAAATACAAAATATTCATATTTTATACTATCTAGATCTATTTTTATAAATAAAAAAGGGATATTCTTCTAGATTCCATTTAAGTGCCATGTCTCTTCTAAAATGACCGGACGGTGCAGTGGACTACTAGACTCCTTTTTCATACAATATTCCCTTTCCTTCTGGAGGTTCCATCCAACCTAAAAACATCTAAGACTTGACTTTAGCATTTATGGTGATTATTCCAACAAAAGCTTAGCAACGGTAGCAATAAAAAGCGAGTTCCAGGTTACCATGGCAACCATCACATTCCAAGATAATAACAGACCAGCGCGGTATTACCATACCGTCTATTCATAGTTAAATCAATTAAAGCCACAACAGAAAAAAAGGGCATTATTTGCCTTTATCTTGAAAAATCCTTTTTTTAATATTCCTCTTGTACTAAGTGATGACTTTAATCGAACGATTGCGGTGGTTTTATTTCAGTATATCTGTCATTACAGCAATTATATTGTTAGGGCTGTGAGGAATATATAGGGAAGGAACATGCTAAAAACAGGTACAAGCAGCGGGGCGGAGGAAATCCCACCGCACATTTATACAAATAGGTAATGTCATGTTGTGTGAGCAATCATCAAGACTCCGGCCAAGACATCTTGTACTAGTCACAAATTATACACTGGTGGGCTGGAGATGATAACAATATTCCTATATAGAAGTTTCATGGATTATGAATGCATCTGATAGTGGAGAATCAGTAGTGTATGAAAACATGTTTTTTGCATTAAAAAAAGAATAATTTGGGAATGTGTCAGCTACTACTGCCAGTGCTCTCAGCAGGATCAAAATGAAGCTTATTAGTTTACAAGGACACTCCCGTTGAGAGACTAAAATACAGATACAGCCAAGAGAGGAAAATGGTAACCACACATTAAATATTAATTGCTACAAAAGTTACAAATATCTTTGTGGTTTTGTCATTCATTTGTGACCGTAACACACCAGGCACATCTTTATGTCCATGGTCATGCTAATGCACTTGGTTTTCATGGCAGAGATACTGGAGTGGGTTGCCAGTTCCTTCTTCAGTGCGCCACAGCATATAGCTCATGGTATTCCTAGGTGGTCTCCCATCCATGTATTGACCAGGCCCAACCCTGGTTGGGTGGTGTGACCTATTGGGGCCCTGATGGAATAGAACCCAGGTTGCAACGGGAAAGCACCAAATCATATCCACTGGACGATCAGGGAACCCATATTTAGGTTGTAGTTATTTTTTTTATTTATTTTGCTTTCTTAATTCAACATCAACCATCATCAATTTTAGCTATTCAGTACAACTAATCAGCTAAGCTCCAGACAGACTCAGTAGGGCTGGATGTGCAGTGTAGTGTTCTAGCCTATCAGGTGCCACGTCTCAGCAGCATGTTACAGAATGTTACTTAGAGTCTTCATGAGCAGCAGAGGGCAAACCCATACAGGGCCTATTTGTTGGAATTTAGGCAATAAAAATAGAGCCTATAAGCACTTCTTAATAAAATAAAGTACATAAAATAAATTGATACACAGTGATATTATATACCTAGTAAAATACATGAACCCTCCATATCCCTTTAAGTAACACCACTGAAATGAATAGGAAATGCAGAGCACAAACATACATATGTAGATTGGCACAGAAGTATGACACTATGCAGCAATATTACTGTTCATTGGTTGGCAGCGGGCAAGGCCCTAGATCAGTTAAGCATTAACAGAAAAATAAAACACACGCTATTACATTATCAGATGCAACAAAGAAAGAAATGCTTTTAATGGCCCTAGATAAGAATGGTTAGATAAAACAAGCTCCTGTATAGATAATTTATGGTAGAATACCAAACCTTCAAGCTCAATTATGTAACGCTTCCACTCAAAATATTTAATAACAATCAAATGTAATTATATGCATTTATGTGTGTATTTTTTATTTCTGCTTTGTCACTACAGTGGGACTCTATGGAATAACATTGCAATTTGTTTTTTCATAAGTGTGAATTTCAATTTATAAAATGTGAGCCAACAAAATTATAAATAAGTTAAAAATAAAAAATAAATACAAAAATTATAAATAACTAAAAAATAAATAATAAACACAGAACTAAATGTAAATTAAAAAAAAAACAAATTAAAACTAAATAAATCAATTAGAAATAAATACAAACATAAATGAAAAATAAGTAAATTAAAAACAAACACAAAAATAAAAATTAAAAATTAAAAAATACAAAATTAATTAAAAGTAAAAAAACTAATGAAAAATAAATAATAAAGGAGAAATAAATTAAAAATAAAAACAAAAAAGTAAAAAGGAATAACAATAAATAATTTAAAGATACTACAAATTAATTAAAAAGAAATATAAATACAAAAAAAAGAAAAATAAATAATCTGAGGGGGTCAATATATACATACAGCAGTCAGTCCCATCTTACATTATGGTGTGTGTTTGTGCCCATGCCCTCACCCCACATGTAAGAAACACATCCTGTTCCCAACTTGTAACTACCGGGTGTCAGACAACTCACCGCCCCCTCACACCCACACGCACAACAGGATAACACACAACTTGCATTCTCATCTATTTTTATTAGCAATGTCTTGAAACTGTGTTAACACTTAAAGGGAAACTGCAGTCAAAATATTTTCATATTGTATTTTAAAAAACTAACATGATAATAACCACAATTTTTTTAATTAATTAAATGCAGCCATTGAATTTCTATATTTTATACCAAATTATTCTTTACCGCAGGCATCCATTTTATTTAGTCACATGACTCTGCCTTTTATGTTCTCAAGAGGGTGTGTCTTTGTAAACCAATGAGATTCCATTACTGCTGCTGAAAGCTCTACTACTTCCTGTTGTATAGATATAACTTCCTGTGCAAGTCTCCTCCCACTTCAGGAAGTTGGTTACCAGAAACAAAACGGACTGCAGCAAAATGGCAGTTAAAAAAAAATGTTTTATAGACTGTATTTTAATGTAAAACCAACCATTTTCCTTATTTTCAAGTGCAGTTCGCCAAATTAGTATAGTTTAAAAATGTGTCCACAGAGCCCCTTTAAAAACATAATCAAGCAGCGCTTTAGAGAGCCGCCATAGTCACTTTAAGTTTGTGTTTTTAATTTAGTGCAATATAAAAATACTACTTTTGAAGATCTAGGTTAGGCTAAATGTTTTTAGAATGGGGCCCACTATAAATGAGCAAAAATTGCACATGTTTGTGAAGTATGCAGCAAGCTAAAATAAGCAACTATGGATATAAAAATATTCTCAGAGAAAGTCTTCATTTTAGCAGATTTAGCAATGTCCTATTCACTTTTTAAGACAAGAGGGGGTGGCCACACAGCAGGGCATGCATATACACTTGCAAATTGCCTTTACTGAGCCTATGAAAGGGGGTCAGGAAGTGTGAAGTGTGCTAAAATCTTATTTGAATTTACCAATAAATCAACCCCCCTCCCCCCCACACACAGTCAACAACCCAGAGACAAGAGGCTTAGTACACCCCTAATTCTTCTGCCTTTAGCTTATAGGAACAATCTCCAGGTTGTGACTTTGTATTCATCTCAGCACCCAGCAATTCGGATCAGGACATCAGTTATGGAAAAGCAGGAAATTCACACACATTCTCCCCTTAGTTAGACAGCAGACTGGCAACTGTATTATCTTACATAGTTATTTAACCAACACAAAAATATTTCGCCCTTCCTAATTCCCCTCCCTGTAAGAGGTAGTAGTTATCCACGGGAACCATCCATCTTTAGTTCCTTCCAGAAGCCTCTCAGGCCCTCCCCCTGGCCTGCTATTCCCATCTGAGATTCAGACTCCACTGCTTTTGGAATGTACCCATAATGTATGGTATTATCCTCATCTGTTCCAGTCATAGCAAAAATTAATTGGGCCTGGCCCATTTTCACATCCATATTGGCATAGTGCTGATCAGAGTCCATAATATCCTCTCCCCAGACCCCTTGAGCATAATTACTCTTGTTCATACCTCCTGGTTGGTAGGGGTCCAGTAACCAGTTCTCTTCACCCCTGTCCGCCTGACAGGGTTCTTCTCAATGGTATGGCCAAAACCCTCCATGGATGCCTCATCCAGTAATTAAACATACTCAGCCTCTAACTGCAGCGCTTGCTGAATCTGGGGTTCCAGCAAATTAGCCTCCTGGGAACATTGTTCTAGTCCCAGCCCTTGACAGCGTTTGAGTAACATGTTAGTCTGCCTCTTTACTGTACACATGCCATACTCAGAATAATAATAATGATAATACACAATCTCCCAGAGCCCATCCATTAGCTCCAATCGAAAATAAGGGTCTCCTCCAAGGGCATCAACAAGCCCTATCCATGCATCATATTGCATCTCCAAGGCAATCTCTTTTCATACCAGTTCTTTCAGCCAGCCTGACAGCTCATGGCACTGCCACAATCCCAGAAATGCCATCCATTCCCGCACAGTCCTTTTCCCCTCTTGTCACCTGGCTCTCCTCCTCTCCTTCTCCTGCCAGCCTGCAGGTGATTTCTGCCTCCACTGGGGATACAAGTTCCACAGAGACTAGGGAAGGGCATTTAAGTACCCTTCTCTTCTCCCACTGAAGCTCCTGCACTATTAGTGTACAGAGGGTCACAAGCTGATCCGTGGTTAGCTCTGGTATAACAGCCCTCCACACCTGTAACCTTCTGGACACCTTGCCCGCCTCAGCTGCAGATAACCTGGGGTCAGGGACTGGGACTGGGGTTACCTGCACAACATTATCACCTTCCTCCAGTTTGTCCTTTACTCATTCTCCTTCTCTGGCCTTAGTTCCTCCATCATGTCCTTCTAGGTAGAGAAAAAGATTTCGCCCTGCCTAATTCCCCTGCCTGTAAGAGGGGGTCTGAATTCTTAGTATGTCCTTCTCATCCCGCCACTAGCCCATAAACCCCCCTCCCATCGCTAGATACGCCAGAGCCTGGGGGTTATCTGGCCAGGTCAGTTCATATCCCAGACCTGTATTTTGAGGTTAGGTGAAATGTAACACTTTATGACTATCTGAGACCAGAGAGTGGATGCCTGGCCGCTCTGAGGTATCATATAAATTATTGCAGAATCCTTGGGTTTAACCCTTTGCTGGCCCACTAACACAATATGGCAGAAAATATATCTCTATTAGTTCACAGGTAAAATACTATTACAACATATAGCACATAACACCATATAGCAACCCCAACATTAATTACTGTAGCCCACACTACACTACACACACAAAAACAACATGTCACAGTCCTCACATTAAGTCTCATGTCCATTTTGATAGCCTTTGATATTTGCAAACCAATTTGTCGGATGCCAAAATAAGCTTGCAGGGTAAGGGGGGAGGGGGGAGGTCCCAAATCCATCATGACAACATCCTCTTTGAATTTCCGAATTTATAATAAACATTAGCAGAAAACACCAATTCAGACTCCAAGACAAGAGGAAGTGTGGATGACACAAACATGGCATCCTTTAGGCACAAGCAGTGTCGACTAAAATAAAAAAATATAATACAAAAAATGTTTCTGTCCACAGCTGAAAATGTTGTTCATTTGTTACAAAGTTCAAACATGTGAAGTTTTTCCTAATCTACAGTGATCCTTTAATGTATTTTGTTCAATTAATGCTGCAGCAGAATCTATAGCAGAAAGCTATTTTGGCGTTTAATTTCTGAGGTGGAAGGAGACTGTGATTGCAGATAAAAATGCCAGTGCATTCACTAGGACTAATGGAAGTTTCAGTAGTTAGAATGACACAACTTCCTGTAAAAGTAACAGAAATTATAATCAAGTAACAAAAGAAAATGTAAACACATAGTAAAGAATCGGTGTAAATAAAAGCTAAAAATGTAAATGTTGTACTTATTTATTTGTTTATTATTTGCATGTCCCCTGCCCAGTTTCCCAGAGTGCAGTGCAATAACTATTTCTCGGAATTCTGAGCTGGAAATATACTTTTTTAAAATCTTGTTTTAGACATTCAAATGTGAACACAAATGTACTATTTATTTACTGAACTACTGAACGGTGGAGGCTTCTATCGCCCTTTTGCCCACCATAAATTAAAGGATTGTTGTGGTGAACTAAATCACAAGCTAAGAACCGGCCCCACACTGATGAGAGGCAGTAACCTTGAAACAGCTGCACATGGGTGGGATTCCTAGCTTGTGCATAATCCATCATGAGCTTTGCAAAAAGCTGTGTAATACAGCAGGCATATACTTAAAGGAAGTTATGACAAGGGTAGCAAAGCCGAGGCCTAGGGCATCAGAGTAGTATATAATTGTAGTGATATTTTTACCTATTTTTTTATTTAAATTATTAATTTATTTATTTATATGCAAATTGACTTAAAATACTACATATATTCAAAAACACATTCACACTTGAATTACATATAGTCAAGTAGATGAAACACACAGAGACATGTGTAATCCCCATGTTATTCTTTGGAGCCTATTTATGAATTATATAAGTACTTCTTAATAAAAGAAAGTACATAAAAGTAAATATTTACACAGGTACATATCTAGTAATATCGTGGAACCTTCCATAAACACTGTAAATAATAATTCAATTTAAAATTCACAAAAAGAATGTGGTATTTAAAACTGCCAATTATTTCATAAGGACCAGTTTAAAGGTACACAGTCAAAAAAAAGGTATTTGAGAAAAGAAAATGGATCCCTGTATTAAACACCTGTATCTAAAAGTTAAAGTAAAAGGTGTGCTTAGTTTATTTTATCTATTTTTTTAGATTTTTTTTACTAATGTTAAAAAAGTTTTGTTTAACACTTTTTAAGGTTGAAAATTACTTTTCAATAAAAATGATGTTTGGGAAATATGGCTGTACTGTATATAGTAAAATATTTTTTTGTTACCTGTTTGCTGGTGGTTTGGCCCCTCTCCTGGGGGGTCTAGACATGTCACCATTGATCTTTGGAGCCTGCTCCTTGCCCATGAAGGTGACGCTTCCTCCTACCTACACTGACTTTCTGACTCCATGCTCAGGTAACACTCAGCTCGGTAGCTAAGCACTTATGATGAAAGCTTCTCCAAACTTAAAGGTGCATTGTACAGGTGAGTAAACAGGAGGGTGAGAGAGAGGGGGGAGGCATGTGAGATAGCGGGAGATTAGGGCCCAGAGCCTGGGATTAGGAGATAAACACTTCACTATATACACCTGCAGAGTGTTTAAGTACCTAGAAGTATGTGTGTGTGTGTGTACATATACACATGCACACATGATTTTTTATATATACTAGCGACTTGCCCGTCAAAAAATGACGGCAATAAAATTGTAAGGCAGGTAATGCTGTTTGCCACAGAGAGTAAGTGTTTTGGTGGTCTGAGATCCTTCGGCGCTCATTGCGAATTGAGCGCTGAGCGCCTTTGGCGATCATCGCATGGCTCGCAATCAGTGCCTTCGTCGCTCATTGCGAGCCTCTGGGCTGGTGTATTTTTTGTTATTATAGGCGCTTTTGCGATTATTGTAAGGTCCGCGCTGATCTCCTTTTGGAGCTTATTGCAAGGCTCTCCTTTTGGTGTACCTTGTGTCCTATGAGCACTGTTGGCGCTCCTTGTGAGGTGCGCAGTGAAGGTCTTTGTGTTTTTTTTGCGATACTGTGGCTTTTTTTTTTTAATGAAATCATAAATTAATATACTTTACCTATTTGTAATTAATATATGCAGCAAGTAATGTGCTGAAGAGCTAACAATCTGTTTTGATGTTCCTGCAGTATACAATGTCGGTTTGCACTGTTGTGGAGCTGAGGTATAGGTGTGAGCAATGTGTGCAGTGTGTAGTGTAAATAGGCTGCGTGCGCGAGGGGAAGCCGTTAGTGTAGATGTGTACTTCCGCATTCTGTAAGTTAGTGTTGTAAAATGGAGGTGAATCTGTAGGTGGTACGCGGGTGTGGATGATTTAGCATTCTTGCTAATGGTGTGGTTTTTATTTTATTTTTGTGTGCATTTTGTGTTTTTTTTATGTTTTGCAATGTCCGTGGGTTGTCCTGCAGATCGTATTTTTTTTTGTGTGTAAATCCGTATTTAGTCCTTGCGTGTTTTGTGTTTTTTTTCAAAGTTCCACTTCTGTGGGTGTTTGTAACCGCTTGTGATGCGCCATAGAGCCTCCAGCTCTGCAAATGCGGCCCCTGTCTTCTCGAGGGTCCGCATTTGAGGGCTGCATTTGAAGGCTGCATGTGAGCTGATGTGGGAGCCTCCACCTCCGCAAATGCGGCCCCTCGCTTCTCGAGGGACCGCATTTGCGGTCCGAAAGTCATAGGGGGTCGTAGGGATGAGCGCCTACGGCGCTCCTTTGGCGCTCCTTGCCAGCAACTGTGGCCCTCGCTACGCGAGCCAGCAAGCGTTAGCAACAACCCGTATTGCTGAGAACTATATATCACATATTATAATTGTCAAACTGCAAGACCTCGGCACGCTTTGCGCTGTTGTGTACGTCTTGCGTAGCGATGCGAGCAGTTGAGCACGACTTAGGCGAGCAGTTAAGGCATTAAAACTCGCAGCACTTAGGCGATAGGAGGCGAAGGCATGCATTGCCTACGAGGCGAGCAGTTGAAGTATTGAAAGACGGGGGACTTCGCCTCCAAGCAATTAGGAAACGCGGGATCGCCTTAGGCTGCAAGCAGTTGAGGAAGGCTGGACTTAGAAAAATAAAAATACAAGGTCAGAAAAATACGAAGTTAACGGCCAAACAGTGCAAATTGGAAAACACAAAAAATGTAAAATAATATACAAAAAAAAAAAAAAAAATCACACACAGCACGGGGGGACAGCCAGAACATCTGGGAGTGAGTTTCGTCACTCGAAAATCTAGCTAAGTGACAAAAAAAATGGCGGGCAAATAAAATGAAAACAAGGTTGCACAATCCCGAACCACGCAAAACACCGCCAGCCGCGTACAACTTATACCCAGGGACATACGAGGTACAAAATACACTATTACAAAGGACTGAAAATGCTTGCGAGCCGCGTAACACATAAACAACATACACCATTTTACACTAACTTGCAACTAATAACATTATGAATCTAAAACGGCGCTTTACCAAACTAAACAAACGGTTTGCCCTCGCGCACACAGCCTATTTATACTGCACAATTGGCACATTAATGACTCTTTCTCCTCTGGGCAGCAACAGATTGTTAGCTCTTCAGGATATTGATTGCTGGATATATTAATTAGAAATAGGTAAGGTATATTAATTTTTTAAGTAACTAATTAATTAATTATTATTAAAAAAAAAAATATATATATATATATATATATATATATATCTGTCTTTGTGATGAGCGACGAACATGAGCGTTGCAAAGCACAAAACTGGAAGGACACGAGGGGAGAGGCTCGCAATGAGCGCCGAAGGTGCTCAGAGGAGCAAAAATACATGAGAGGAGAGACTCGCAATGAGCGCCTCAGAGTAGAAAAAGCTTTACATTTTGTGGCAAACAGCATTGCCATAGCTTCACATTTTATAACCCTGTCATTTTGGACAGGCAAGCCACTAGTATATATATATATATTTGAACATCTAAAATAAAAAATGATTTCCTGCTCATAATTCAGAGAAATACCGTTATTACACTGCATTTTGGGAACTTGGACGTGGACATGCAAATATGCCCACAAAGGCTTCAATCTTGCAATCCATTACCATTTTGAACATGGCTTCCTTTAAGCATATGCCCGCTGTATCACACAGCTTTATGCAAAGCCCAGGATGGATTATGCACAAGCCAGGAGGTTACTGCCTCTCATCAGCGTGGAGACGGTTCCTAGCTTATGCAGTAGATTTTGTGAGGAGGTAGTTTACCACAACAATCATTTATGGTGGGCAATTTGTGTTCACATTTAAATGTCTAAAGCAAGTTAAAAAAAAAGTGTTTCTGGCTCAGAATCCGAGAAACACAGTTATTACACTGAATTCTGGGAACCTTAGCAGGGACATGCAAATGTTCCCCCATACACCTAGATTTATAGTGGAATCTAGTCTATTTTAGGGACGCATCCTGTCAGAACAATGGAGTTGAGTGCTGCTCCAAATTTTTTTTATTGCGGGCAAAGAACTATTCCATCCTCCGATGTGGCGCAACTCGAACGCTGCTGAGTCGACAGAGAGGCCATCGCTATGTTCCGTGCGGGCACTCAGCCCTCCAGGGCCTCGGTGCGCCTCTCATAGATCAATGCCTCTTTCTGTTGACGTGCCTTATGAGCCAGATCGGAGGTGGAAATAGTTATCTGTCTGCAGTACAATTTTTGCACCACTAGGTGGTGCTGTGGCGCAACACTCAATCCCATTGTTCTGACGGGATGCGGTCCCGAAATACAAAAGGACCCTATAGTGTTTAAAGGGATTCAAAAGGCTCCTGGATGCTTCTGGTATATAATAGCCCGGAGTATTTATTTTTACGTACTTTATTTTATTAACAAGTGCTTATAAGCTCTGTATTCATTGCCCCAAATCATACAATGTGTACCTTTTTGGGTCTGCCCTCTGTAGCTCATGAATACAAAGACTGGGATGTGCAGTGACCTCTCTCAAGGACCATGTTGCATAATGTCGCCACTCATTGGTTACTGTCAGTGCAAACCCTGTACTTTGAAGGACACTGTCTTCGTGAGCTGCAGAGGGGAAAATCAGTTAGGAAATATATGTAAGATTTTAGGCAGAACGGAGCTTTTAAGCAATTTGATTATATTCATAGTGACATCCAGTAACTTTCCATGTCCCTTTAATAGAAAAAAAAAAAAAAAGATGTATTATACATAGAAATATGGATCTGCCAGCAGAAAAAAACAAAGACCCATCTAGTCTGCCCATTATATCAACCTAAAAGCTTGTTTTAAGGGACCACTGTAGTGCTCATCCAATATAATTTAATTTGGCTATTTAGTTACTAAAATCAGTATTTCTAGAGACAAAAATCAATGTAGGTCTTACATCTTACATTTGAGGTTTAGTGTTTTAGACTTTAGCAAGAGATACTGCTTGCCAACCTATATCATGTATTTAACGTGAGAGAAAGGATCTGATGATGCAGAGTGTCCTGATAGGAGTCTTTGTTGAACTGATAACCAGACAGGTCGGGATTTCAATGTAACAGTGTGTGAACACAGGTGGGGAAATTAGAGGGTGCATTACCTGTTGAATACTAATGGCCTCACCTGTTTTCACACACTGAAATCCTGACCTGTCCGGGGAGTCCGGAGATACGTTTGGGAACCACAGGTCTTGACCATTAAGACAGCCTCCGGGGCAGATCCTCGTTCACCTCCAGGGCAGCTAATAGAGAGTGGCAGTTCTGCTCAGTCAGTTTTTAAAGCTACACTGATTTTTATCTTTAGTTACTGGTGTTATTACTAGGTAGTAACTAAATAAACCAGTGAGACCCTATTGTATAACCACTTCATGTTTGTGTCATTCAATTGTGTCCGACTCTTTGTGACCTCATGGACCGCAACCATGTGGATCCATTTGGTATTTATGGCAGAGGTACTGAAGTGGGCTGTCAGTTCCTACTCCAGTGGGCCATTGCATACAGCTCCTGGTATTCCTAGGTGGTCTCCCATCCAAGTACTGGCCAGGCCCAACCCTGCTTGGCTTCAGTTGGTGTGACCTCTCTGACTGGAATTGAACTCAGGTTGCATCGGTAAAAGCACCGATTCCTAACCACTGGAACACCAAGGAACCCAAAAAATAACCACTACAGTAGCTCTTTAACTCTCAGGATGGCTTTGTGCTTACCCCCGGCATGCTTGGTTTTCATAACTGTTTTGGACCATACCACTTCCAACGAAAGGCAGGGTGGGTAACCGGACCATGTTGTGTAGGATAAGGGGGTTACAGTAACCCCCCCCCCCCCCTGCATCTAAAAAGTTACTATATGCTCCAGGTTACCCGTCCTGACTACTTATTATCTCAATGGAAATGTTTGTTTTATTTTCCTCAGTGCTCAGGATAATGAGATGGTGGGCAGGGGTACAGCAGCAGCCATTCACGAGGCATTCTTTATTCTATTGTGAATCATGTTAAATAGATTTAGCATGAAAAGGGATCTATCCCGTTGTGTATGCGCAAGAAATCGCCAGCACTGACAGATGCAGTCAGATTTCAGGGAAGGCCTATAATTATTCCCCCCTCTGACGTGGCGCAACTGGATGGCACTGAGTTGACAGCGAGGTCATTGCTATGTTCGGCGCGGGCACTGAGCCCTCGAGGGTGCCACTCATAGCTCAAGGCCTCTTCTGTCGGTGCGCCTTATATGCAATGTACAGCAGTATTCCGAAAATCGGCAGTGCCATCTAGCGGTTGGCAGGGGCACTACTGCTGCCAATCTTTTGCGTAAGGGAAGGGAGAAAGGACCGAAAATAGCTTACACTAGCCATTTAATTATTACAATCTTTTTTTTTTTTTTTAGGGAAGGGAGATCTTGGGGTAAAGCAGCTGCTTTTGGGAAGAGGTCTTGGGAGGAGTAAGGTAATTAGGACGGGCAGCGGCTGGGAAAGGGAGATCTTGGGGGAAGGGAGCTGCTTTTGGGAAGGTTCTTGGGATGAGTAAGATAATTAGGACGGGGCAGTGGCTGGGGGAGGGAGATATTGGGGGGAAGCAGCTGCTTTTGGGAAAAGGTCTTGGGAGGAGTAAGATAATTTGGATGGGGCAGTGGCTGGGAAAGGGAGATCTTGGGGGAAGAGAGCTGCTTTTGGGAAGGGTCTTGGGATGAGTAAGATAATTAGGACGGGGCAGTGGCTGGGGGAGGGAGATATTGGGGGGAAGCAGCTGCTTTTGGGAAGGGGTCTTGGGAGGAGTAAGATAATTTGGATGGGGCAGTGGCTGGGAAAGGGAGATCTTGGGGGAAGAGAGCTGCTTTTGGGAAGGGTCTTGGGATGAGTAAGATAATTAGGATGGGGCAGTGGCTGGGAAAGGGAGATCTTGGGGGAAGAGAGCTGCTTTTGGGAAGGGTCTTGGGATGAGTAAGATAATTAGGACGGGACAGTGGCTGGGGGAGGGAGACCTTGGTAGGGTGGGATATCTTTGGATGATGGAAGCAAACTTTAGGTAAATCGGGCCTTAAAGTGACATTATACAAATAATCACCCTCTCCAGACCTATTGAGATTTTGACAGGTTTGTGATAAATCTGCTGATAACTACTATGGAGAACAACCAACGTCTTGTAAGACACCAACCTTATGGGGTGGATTAGCTCTAATTACAGCACTCAGACAACTAATTATCCCTTACTGTCTGTACTGAGGTGCCTGTTAACCTGTCAGGTTAAAGTGCCACAGGGAGTTTACAATATAAGTAGCCCTTTAAAGAGATTGTAACAAGCTGCTGGTCATTTTAAATTAAAAAAACAACACATGCTTTAAAATAAAGTATTTACAACGTAGGTCAAAGG
Source organism: Discoglossus pictus (assembly GCA_027410445.1). Taxonomy (NCBI): domain Eukaryota; kingdom Metazoa; phylum Chordata; class Amphibia; order Anura; family Alytidae; genus Discoglossus; species Discoglossus pictus. Next base: position 124,375,698 of record CM050170.1, read on the forward strand.
GATGTGGAAGGTTCCTGGATGTCACTAGGTATATAATATCCCTTTATTCACTTTCACGTACTTTTCTTTTATTAAGAAGTGCTTATAACCTCTGTTTTACTGTCTAAAATCACACAAATAGTCCCTGTATGGGTCTGCCCACTGCAGTGTATGCAGACACTGGTACTGGGTGTGCAATGTCTCATACTAACCAATCAGTGGCTAACTCTCAGCAACATTCCGAAACATGTTGTGTTGTTGTGGCCCCTGATAGGCTAGGACACTGCACATCCAGAGTCTGTGTCAGCATACGCTGCAGAGGGCAGACCCATACTGAGACCATTTCTTTGATGTTAGGCTAAAAACCTAGCATATAATCACTTCTTAATACAATAAAATACATAAAAGTAAATAGATACACAGAGATATTGTATACCTAGTAACATCCAGGGGCCATTCTTATCCTGTTGTGGTTATGGCACCAGTGCGGCACCAACTGCTAGATGGCGCTGCCGATATTCCAGTGCCATATCAGAGTCAAGGGCGAGGGTTAGGTTACCATCCTAAGCTTAGAACTTCTCAAACATACCGTCAAGGCCGTAAAATATCGGCAGCGCCATCTAGCCGCAGAGGTGGACATGTGCCGTAACCTTAACAGGATAGATCCCAGGGGTCGGCCATACATACATACATATATCTATCTCTCTCTCTTTCTTATATATATATGTGTATAAAACCTCTAGCACCTATCCCAGTAACCTGATAAATGATTTACCCCTGTAAGCACCCAGGCAGACACTACCCCCCTCCTCTCCCTTGCAGGGGTCATTACTTGCAGTTCATCTGCACCTCAGAGCGGCCGCTTGTGTTTCTCGTTACTCTGACTACTGTTTATTTAGGTTAATTGTGAGCCCATTTCCAGCAGCTTCTCTCTGAATGCTGTGATTCATTTCTAATCTACTGTGTACGAGTCAAGTAAATCATCTATTATACAGAAGGGAACAAAATAGCAAAGAATTAACATTACAGAGCAGAGTCGCCACCAGGGATCCCCGCCCCCACCTCTGATACTGCACCCACAGGTCGATATGTCTTTAATTACATTCTTCTAATTACTCAGTCACACTTGAGGGCATTTACTAAAGCACTGCAGGGGGTTACGTGGTTGCAGTAGGCCATGGTCACCTGAGACGCTGCATCATCATCCTAAAATACTGCCCATCTTACCATGCAATCTGGGTGTTTTCAGGGTCATAGCAGAGCTGAGCAGCACTAAATTCACTGGCTGAGTTGTCGATCGCATCATTTATTAAAGATAATTTGTGATAATAATGTAACCCACAACCAAGCAGTCTAATCAAATCCCCCGGCCAGCGCTAGCAGCAGGGAAGAACATTATTATTTAAGCTAGTAACTTGCCCCTCAAAAATGACGGCATGCTATTTTCTTATAAATTGTGTCTTCTGTCTGTTTGTGCGCCTGCTCTCTCTGCGCCTTCTCTCTCCACATCCCTCTCCCCTCCCTCTCCCCTCCCTCTCCTTCTCTCTCTCCCCCTCCCCCTCCTCCTCTCTATCTCTCTCTCTCTCCACACCCCTCTCCTCCTCTCTCTCCACATCCCTCTCCTCCTCTCTCTCTCTCCACACCCCTCTCCTCTCTCTCTCTCCACATCCCTCTCCTCCTCGCTCTCTCTCCACATCCCTCTCCTCCTCTTCTTCTCTCTCCCTCTTCTTCTCTCTCTCTCTCTCTCTCCTTCTCCGTCTCTCTCCTTCTCAGCGAGGCCATTGCTATGTTTGGCACTCGGCCCGCCAGGTGGTGCAGTGGCGCATCCGCACACCCCAGTTTTTAAATGAAAATGGGATTCCAAATAGAAAAGGACCCTCCCCTGTGTCTCTTCCCCCCCACCCTTTCCCTGTGTCTCTTCCCCCCCACCCTTTCCCTGTGTCTCTTCCTTCCCCCTCCCTCCCCTGTGTCTCTTCCTTCCCCCTCCCCTGTGTCTCTTCCTTCCCCCTCCCTCCCCTGTGTCTCTTCCTTCCCCCTCCCTCCTCCGTGTCTCTTCCCCCTACCTCTCCCTCACCTGTGTGTCTCCCCCTTTCTCCCTTCCCATGTGTCTCTTTCCCCCCTCTCCCTTCCCTGTTTCTCTTTCCTCCTGTGTCTATCCCAGTCCTCTCCCCCAGCATGTAATCTCTCTCTCTCTCTCTCCTTCCCTCCGGTGTCCTCTCTCTCACTCCCTCTTCTCCCCTCTCCTTTGTGAGCCTTGCAATTATCGCCTCCGGCGCCCACTGCGGGCCTCGCCATGTGCAACCCACAGCTTTCAGCGCACATTGTGGGGCCTCGCAATGCGCTTCGCGTATGCACAACTCACGACATTCAGAGCCCATTGCAAGCCTCGCAATGAGTGGCTTCACCACTTATTCTTCTGTCTCAGTAAATCCCCCTGTCTCAGTAAATCCCCCTGTCTCAGTAAATCCCCTGCGTCTCAGTAAATCCCCCTGTCTCAGTAAATCCCCTGCGTCTCAGTAAATCACCCCATCTCACTCTCACAGACGCATGCACTTTTATGCTTGGCCTCTGTCTGGCGCAATGTGTGTCAGCGTCACACTCTGTTGACAGAAGTAGGAAGGAGTTATTGACAGTTTAAAATTATTTGTTTCCATGTCATTTTAATAATGTGCAAATAAGCTAGTTATATATACACAAAATACACATTATAAACATGTATACACGCTGCTTATCTTACACACACAATATTCATGTTATACATACAAGATACATTATTTGCCTAATATATGTAGATATTTATTTAATACACATCACTTATCTAATAACTTCTCCCTTATCTATGAATTTTAGGACAAAAAGGAATATTATCAAATGTATCATCTCCTATTAAACCACTGTAGATTAGCAAAAACTTCACAACAAAGTAACAACATTAGCAGCTGTGTAAATCATCCTTCGCTTCTGGATCGCTACCTTGTCACGGTGAAGGGGCATGTGTATCTCAATGAAGCTGTGAGCTATACCATGTAGGGTCACCCAAGATGGTCAGGTCATAGCATAGAGAGATCAGACAAATTGCAGTCCACTGGAGAAGGAACTGGCAACCAACTCCAGTATCTTTGCCGCAAAAACCTTATGGATAAGCCCAACCCAACATAAGATGTGCCTGGTGTGATGCAGTCTATAGGGTCATGGAGAGTCAGACACAACTGAATTACTAAACAACAACAACAACAAAGTCATCCGTAGTTTGATGTACTACACTTAAAAATATGAAGGATGTTTTTAGAATTTAAAATAGTAACACAGCTTTTAATTTATTATCTTTTATATAAAATTATGCTGTTCCTGTGGAATCTACCATTTTGGATAAGCAGATCGACTTCCTGAGTTGGAAACTTATACTACACAGAAAGTGAGTGTCTGCAAAATTGGAATATGGTGGTTACATCTGCAAGTGCTTTCAGCAGGACTAAATAGAGATTCATTAGTTTACACGTACACACCCACTTCAGAAAATACCATGTCGATGTTGTGTTTATGGTTTTTGCTTTGTAAATAAATGGCTAGTAGTATATGAAGTTACGCAGACACAAAAAAATATGGCCCTTTAAGGATATATATAATACTAGGAAATTGCCCGACAAAAAATGACGGGAGTAAAATTGTAAGGCTAGCAATGCTGCTTGCCACACAATGCGAGGCTATGGGCCCTCTGAGCACCTTCGGCGCTCATCGTGTGGCTCGCAATGAGCGCCTTTGGCGCTCATTACAAGCCTTTCCCCCTGTGTAGTTTATAGGCCTTGCGCTTGAGTGTTACTGTCTTTTGTTAAATGTTAGTGTCTTGGATTAAGTGTTACTGGCTTTCGTTAAGTATTACTGCTTAGGGCTATTTTTTACATCCTTGGGCCTCATTTTTGTTTTTTTGCGTTTTTTTCGGCAACCAATTTTTTTCTCACTGAAAAAAAAGGCAAATATGCATCAAATTAACTTGCAACCTCACAGGCCCCCTGGCTCCCCATCTCTGGTGTGTGTGTGTAAGTTAATTTGAGGCATATTTGTTGTTTTTTTCATGTCTTTTCAGTTTCGTGGTTGGGCCATTAAAGTGTTTTTTTGCGTAGCGCACCGTGCATGTACGTGTTTTGGTCCTAGGTTAATTTGAGGCATATTTGGTGTTATTTGTTGGTCTTTCAAATTCCGTGGTTCGGCCGTTAAATTCGTAATTTAGTGAAGGGCAGCAATTGCGGGCCTTGGTTTGCGAGGTCCGCAGTTGCATGTACAGGCTTCGGTTCTAAGTCCTACAGGCCTCGCGATGAGCGCCTGCGGCACTCATCGCAAGCCCTGCAATGAGCACCTTTGGCTCTCATTGCAGCCTAAGTCCTATGGGTCTCGAGATGAACATCTTCGGCGCTCATCGTGAGGCCCGCAAAGCATGACGACAACTCGCAGTACGACAACTATTATAGTTGATTGCTCTGAAATAAATGACAGGTATGCATAAACAAGCATGGCAGAAGGACGTCACAAACTGATACCTCTTACAAAGTAACAATAACTCAATATAAACATAAATTGTCCAGTAGATGATAATCAGTGTGGGTTATTAGAGCAAATTGATTGAGATATAAGCTAAACAAGTCATACTGCAATTATTATAGTATGTGCAATTATTTATTTGCAAAAGGGTACAAGAAAATAAGTTGAAATACATAATAAGACTATATGGAGAGCATAATCCCCCAGCTTATATGAACACGGGACACCAAAAAATAGAAAAACTAAATTTAATTGTGCATTACCAGATTTGGCCACTATGGAGCAGTATATTTTTCCCATGAAAGTTTTGAGCCATACATAATATATACATAAATGATAAGACATATAGACATGTATATTATGCCAGGGTCATTGAGAATTTAAACAAATAAATAAAATAAAAAATCCACCCCTGAGTTGAATTGCACCACTAAGGGCCACAGTTTTTTTTTTGTCTCTTTAAACTTTATCCCCCCCCACCCCCCCCCAGAATTTTTGGGACTCCTACGCCCATGATGTATGTGCCCATGATGAATTTAGATCACTTGGTGTGGCTCTGAAACCAGGTGAATATCTAGTCTAAGAGGCCAGTGACAAATATATCTGATGTAGACAGAAAATGGAGGAGAGTTCATGGAGATGTCATGGGATTGAACCAGTTGACATGTCGTTTTAATAATGGAAGATATGGTAAGTGATGGTCCATTCATCCCTATGGTGTAATTACTGCCTAATAGGCCATTATTTGCACTGCCTGAGGAAATAATGTTACTGGATGTGAGGTTGTGCTACCAGGGAATACTGTACTACTGGTAGACAATAGGAGATATCAGGGGACTAGAATAGTTTAAGCACAGGTTGGGAACCAATCCGTTTCTGGATTGCTACCTTGTTGTAGTGAAGGGTCTTGTGTACTTTAATGAAGCTGTGAGTTGTACCATTTAGGGTCACCCAAGAGGGGCGGGTGAAAGCAGAGAGGTCAGACAAATTGTAGTCACTGGAGAAGGCAACTCACTCCAGTATCTTTGCTAAATTAACCTTATGGATAAGCACAACCAGAGATATAACTATTGTGCCTGGTGTGCTGTGGTCAGTAATGTCACGAAGATAGAGCTTGGATCTTAGGAGCATTTTGGGTTTATGCCATCCTAGGCCATTCAGATTTATGTGCTCCACATGCTTTTTATGAATCTCCTCCTTTCCATATCCTAAATACTAAGTTTATGTATATTTATGCATATAAATGATATGTCAGAAATATCTCTGCATATAGACATTTCTGTGGATATACACTCATATATCAATGTACTGCACTGTCTCTTGAGGCAGCCAGCTGCCCCCTGAAAATGTGCTGCCCTAGGCTTGGGCCCTGGCAGAAACACACACCTGGCTTGGATACAACCTTTGGATATAATTACATTCCAACTTGCCCAGAGAGTTCTAGATGATTTTGGAAATGAGAAGGACTCAAGGGTACCTAGATTGACCTTGTAGCAATCGATGAAAATGGGGTTAGCCCCCTTAACAAACTTTAACTTTCAGCTTCTTGCAGCTTCCTGTCAGAGGTCAGTGATGCACTACATTTCCCAGCTGCTTTGCTACATATCCCATGCTGCTTTGCACCACAGACAGGAAACCAGAGTTAATTCAAGAGTTTCAGCTAACCTAATTGGCCAAAACAAATCATTCCAAAACAAAATGGATACCATGCTGCCTGTGATTGGTTAAACTGATAATGACTGTTATGCTAATTTTAGAAGAGATTGGCTGGGGGTGTCAACTTGGAAAGCCAACTGTTTGCAAATGCAAGAAATTCAGCTGACTTCAAGGTGAGTATTTAAATGTATATAGGCAATGACACCCCCTCTCCCACCCTTATCAAGTACTCTGAGCCGCATATTAGTATCCTGAGCCACAATATCAATTCTAAATATTTCTGAAATGACTTACTATAAAGAAAAACCTGCTAGTACAATGTATAGCCAGGTTGTAATGCTCTTTAAAGTTAAATCAACTTCCTGTTGGAGTGACAGAATCCCATTAAAGGTGGACAAATAAATATATTTAACATAACAAGTGTGTACACTGGGCCTTTAATTAGGTCAAGCTTTTAGGTAGACATACTGTCATATGTATTACATATGTTTGTATGTAACTTCATTTAAAGTTAAATGCAAAAATTGAGGAGATAGTTATTTAGTTGGAATTGTAGGAGGAGAGGCTGACCAGAGTGGGCTCCATGGGAGACCAGACCCCAAATCATATGCATGGCCAGATTACCCATTAGGCAAACTAGGCAGTTGCCCAGAGGCACCACTTTTTGTTTTTTAAATGGTTCATGGCTTCAAAACCTCTGAAATGCTGCAATTCATAGACTGGTTACTAGGGGTAACCACCTAGAACAAGAGAGATACAACAGGAAAAGGAACCTCCACACACAGAAAAGGTAAAAATGGGTCCGTGCATACCTGGACTCCTTCGCTTCACTGCCTAGGGGCTCCAAAAGAATAGATCCGGGCCTGATCATATGTCATTCCTGAGGAGAATGGCCTGCCTGCCTGATACTGGATGAACATGCAATGTTTGAACAGCATGACGCATATGCTGCAGAGGGCAGACCCATACAGGGACTATTTGTTTGATTTTCGTCAGTGAACCCAGAGTGTATAAGCACTTCTTAATAATATAAAGTACCGTATTTATCGGCGTATAACACACACTTTTTCTCCCTGAAAATAGGGGGCAAATGATAGGTGCGTGTTATACGCCGATATTCCCTCCTCCCTCCTCATTCTAAACCCCCCTCCGCATTCTAACCCCCCCTCCTCATTCTAACCCCCCCCTCTCAACCTAAACCCCCCTCCTCAACCTAAACCCCCCTAAATACCTCTCCCTCACTTACCTGCTTCTGCTCCGGCCTCCGCTCCTTGACCCGGCGCGAATGTGACGTCACATGCGCGCCACGTCATTAGCATATACCGGGTGCCGGGTTTAGGTTGAGGAGGGGGGGTTAGAATGCGGAGGGGGGTTTAGAATGCGGCGGGAGGCTGAGGAGGGGGGTTGCGGTTGAGGAGCGGGGTTGAGGAAGGAGGATGAGGATGGGGTTTGAGGGGGGTTGAGGGGGGGTTTGGGGATGAGGGGGTTGAGGAGGGAGGTTGAGGAGGGGGTTGAGGATAGGGGGGTTGAGGAAGGAGGATGAGGAGGGAGGTTGAGGAGGGGGTTGAGGTTGAGGAGGGAGGATGAGGAGGGAGGTTGAGGAGGGGGTTGAGGATGAGGAGGGAGGATGAGGAGGGGGGTTGAGGATGAGGAGGGGGTTGAGGAAGGAGGATGGGGGTGGAGGAGGGTGTTTGAGGAGGATGGTGCAACAAAGAATAAAACATTCTGTCCTTGTATGTTTTACAAATATTTGCTAGCAAAGGGTAAGAGGGACTTGGTGCAGTAAATACAGCAGAAAAGCATATGTATTCACACATCTATGCCTCAAAATGTATTTTTTATATTAAAATGTTCTTATTATTTACCTTTTATTGTGTTGAATCCTCATTATTGTGTCTGCATTTCAGAAAAAATGCCACCAGCTTGTAGACTGGACGCAAACTGAAAGAAATACCTTGAATAAAAACATTCTAAAAGGAACCCTGACTATAGTGAGTAGAGAAGGACGTTGTGATTGAAGACTCCTGACCCCACTCCTTACCCACATACCATGACCATGGACCATCATCGGGTACAATCTGCCCATAACTGCATTAGAAACAGGCATTGGGGCAGGGGGCAGATGGCAATTTTCCACATAGGGGTATTGAAATACAGACTCTGTACTATATTTGGTACTGAAGTACGGATTCTGTTGTGTATTGGGTATAAAAGTATGAATTCTGTACTGTATTTGGTATTTAAATAAGGACTCTGTACCATGTGGGTTATTGAAGTATGGACTCTTTACCATGTGGGGTATTGAAGTATGGACTCTGTACCATGTGGGGTATTGCAGTATGGACTCTGTACCATGTGGAGTATTGAAGTACAGATTCTGTACTGTATTGGGTATTGAAGTACCACTTCTGTACTGTATTGGGTATTGAAATAAGGACCCTGTACAGTGTGGGTTATTGAAGTATGGACTATGTACTGTATATTGAAGTATGGAGTGTGTATTGAGGTACTGAGGTACCAGTCCCCACCATCAATTTTTTGGTGTGACCAAGATCTTACCTTTCCTGTGACGGTCCTGTTTTCTCCAATACTACCATACAGTATTTATTTCCTGACTTCAGTGCAAACAACAGTTAAAATTGACACCACATCCCTTAACTCTCACTGGCCCACAGCTCTTCAGAAATATAAACGCCCCTCTCACACATACAAAGAACTCCCACATATTATGAAGAACAAATCTGGGTGAAATAATGGGCAAAAGTAGCAACGTAAATACAACCTAACAATTAAATGCAACAATTATTAAGAGTGGGAGGCCACTTCCTTGTTTGGGCTGTCCATGCAAACTAAATTATATTTCCATTAGTTCTGTTGAAATCATGAACATTTGATCGGTCATATTTCCATTAAAAGTTTTTTGCATACAAAGTCTCCACCCACGTGTAGCAGGCAATCATTATAAACCAAAATGTCAGCTTCCATTGCTGCATAATTCCATATGTTTTGGAATCTGCTCTAAGTCAGTGCAGAGTCTTCTGTCTGTTGAAGTAATCAGAATACAGGTGAGAGTGGGTGTGGCTTGGCCTGTGTAGTTGTATCTGGGTGCATTTGTGTGAGGTCTGGTTTGAATCTGCTCTAAGTCAGTGCAGAGTCTTCTGTCTGTTGAAGTAATCAGAGTACAGGTGAGTGTGGGTGTGGCTTGGTCTGTGTAGTTATATCTAGGTGCGTTTGTGTGAGTTTCTGTTTGAATCTGCTCTAAGTCAGTGCAGAGTCTTCTGTCTGTTGAAGTAATCAGAGTACAGGTGAGAGTGGGTGTGGCTTGGTCTGTGTAGTTATATCTGGGTGCATTTGCATATATACTACAGAACAGACACTCTACATTGATTTGTTTTCTCACTGTATTTTTGTAACTGATAATCATGAGTCAGTCCAGTGGAAACCTCACTCAGTGTACATCCTGCCAAATGTATGCACTACTGGAACAGATGATCCAAGGTCCATACCTCTGTGACAGGTGTGAGCATGTTGCCTCTTTGGAAGCTCAAATTGAAGATCTGGAGAGGAGAATTGCAACACTTCATGATATTGTCACACTGGAGAGGGAGTTGGTGCTCACGGAGCACAGTTTAGCTGGGCCTAGTATGGAGGGAGGAGCTGGGGCTAGTGAGGATGGCCAGGGAGGTAGCTGGGTTACAGTTAGAAGGGGAATCAGGGGGAACAGGAGGAGGAAGCAGGCCAGTTCTGAGTTGGCAAACACCAACAGATTTGCGAGATTGAGTGAAACTGTTGGGGATGTCCATTCAGGAATGGCAATGCCAGATAGAGCTGTTCCCTCTAACAGCCGGGAGAACAGTTCTACTGGAGGAGAGGGAGGGCAGAATAGGCAGAGCAACAGACATGTTTTGGTGGTAGGGGACTCTATTATTAGGAAGGAAGACAGGGTCATTTGTCACCCAGATCCCAGCAATCGAACAGTTTGCTGTCTCCCGGGTGCTTGTGGATCGGGTGGATAAATTATTGGGAGGGGCTGGTAATGAACCGGCGGTCTTGGTACACATTGGTACCAATGACAAAGTTAGTGGAAGATGGAGCGTCCTAAAGAATGATTTTAGAGAATTAGGGAATAAGCTTAAAGCAAGGACCTCCAAGGTAGTATTTTTTGAGATACTACCAGTGCCACGTGCTAGCCCAGGGAGGCAGAAGGAGCTTAGGGAGGTTAATGCGTGGCTAAAAAAGTGGTGCAGTGCAGAGGGTTTTGGGTTTTTAGAGCACTGGGCTGACTTCTCACTTGAGTACAATCTCTATAGCAGGGATGGATTGCACCTTAATGATGAGGGCGCTTTTGTGCTAGGGGATAGGATGGTAGAACGGCTGGGGGAGTTTTTAAACTTGTAGGTGGGGGGGAGGGACTATATAGAAGTATTGGGGTAAATAGGGTAGAGAGGGAAAGGGATGAATTAGTTACCCATGGGGAAGGAGAAGGGGGGAGGGTTACAATAGAAAGTAGGGAGGTATTAATAGGGGCCTCAAATACAGTGGCAGGCACTTCACAATAGCAGAGCCATAGCAACATAAAGTGTATGATTGCAAACGCAAGAAGTTTGCCTGGGAAAATGGATGAGCTAGAAATATTAGCAGTACAAGAAAAATGGGGCTTAATAGGCATTACGGAAACATGGTGGGATGAATCTCATGACTGAACTGTTAATCTGGATGGTTATAACCTATTTAGGAAAGATAGGGGAAATGATAAAAGAGGAGGAGGGATCTGTCTTTATGTTAAGCCTGAATTTAAGCCTATAGTCAGAGAAGATATGTATGCTGGCACTAACGGCATCATTGAATCCTTGTGGGTTGAGCTAAATAGTGGAGGAGCTAATTCTAAACGCATATTGGTGGGAGTATGCTATAAACCCCCAAATATAGCTGAAAGTGAGGAAATACAATTATTGTTACAGATTGGAAATGCAGCTAAGCATGGGCAAGTTCTAATAATGGGAGACTTTAATTACCCTGATATAAACTGGATAAACGAGACCAGCAGCTCAGCTAAGGGGAGCAGGTTCTTGAGTACACTCAGGGATCATTATCTGTCCCAGGTAATACAAGAACCTACTAGAAATGGGGCCATCTTGGATTTAGTCATCACAAGTAATCACATATATAGTTGTGAGCGTACGAGTTGTTGCTAACGCTGCGGGCTCGCGCAGCGAGCCGAGGCCCTCGCGAAGCGAGGGCACTGCCCGAGGGTCTCAGTTGCTGGCATGGAGCGCCGAAGGCGCTCCATGCCAGCAACTGAGGACCCTCGCGAAGCGAGGGCCTCAGTTGCTGGCATGGAGCGCCGTAGGCGCTCCATGCCAGCACCTGAGGACCTCGCAAAGCGAGGGCCGCAGTTGCTGGCATGGAGCGCCGAAGGCGCTCCTTGCCAGCAACTGCGACCCTCGCAAACTTCACGTCGCAACCCAAACAGTACGACACACACATTACGACACTCGCAAACAACATACGACACACGTTCACACACATTACGGACTCGCAACACTCGGACGCAACTCGCGAACATTAGAAAATGTCAAACACAATACATACACACACCACATACATAAAAAACTTACCTACACCAAGAGGGAGCACCCAGCACCTCAAAAATACAACTTACACCTCGATTTTACTTCAAATAAAACAGTTTAGACACTAAAAAAAAAACGAAGCGAGAGAAAAAATGGCCGCCGAACAAAACGAAAACGAGGCTACAGCACTCTAAACTCGCAAAACACCACAAGAAACTCGCAAAACACCACAAAACACCTACGGATATTCCGATACAAACGTATAACACACATTACTCGCCATTTCTCGCCAATGCGGAAGTACACGACTACGCTAACGGTTTGGTCTCGCGCACGCACAGTGTTACACTGCACACATTCAGCACGCTTACACAGCAGATCCACACCACTAATGCTGCAGCAACATCAAAACACATTCACAGCTCTTCCACACAATGCTTTAAAATAGGTAAAGTATATTCATTTATTAATGTATTATATATTTCATTATTACACACTAAACAGCATTAGCTACCTTACAATTTCATTGCCGTCATTTTTTGACGGGCAATTCGCTAGTATTGATATAATATCAAATGTAAAAATAGGGGAACCCTTGGGGAACAGTGATCACAACACAGTCTCATTTGAGATTGAATACAAAAAACAGAGTTGTAAGGGGCCAACAAAAGCTCTAAATTTCAAAAGGGCTAACTTTAATGGGCTACGGGCAGCAATACAACATATAGACTGGGACAAAGAACTTACAGGGAAGAATACTGAAAATAAATGGACAACATTCAAATCCTTACTAAATAAACATACTCATCAGCATGTACCATGTGGAAATAAAATGAATAGGAGTAAATCACATCCCATGTGGCTTAACAATGACTTAAAGATCATGATGAGGAAAAAGAAATATGCATTTAAATTATACAAGAAGGAGGGAACAGAGGCAGCTTTATGTGACTATAAGGAAATCAACAAGGCTTGCAAAAGGGCTATAAGACTGGCTAAAATAGAAAATGAGAAGTCAGTTGCAATGGAAAGTAAGACTAACCCTAAAATATTTTATAAATATATTAATGGGAAGAAGGCCAGGAAGGAATCGATAGGACCATTACAATGTGACACAGGCCATCTGATAATTAGTGACCAGGAAAAGGCAGATGAGCTAAATAGGTTATTTTCGTCGGTTTACACAAGGGAGGTACCAGTGGTTGAGACACTGCAACATAATGGGGCTACACTACCTTCACTAAATAATTGGTTAACGCAGGAAGAAATACAAAAGAGGTTGGAGAAAATAAATGTTAATAAAGCCCCAGGTCCTGATGGAATACATCCAAGGGTACTGAGGGAGCTGGGTTCTGTAATAGCCAAACCATTATATCTAATCTTTCAAGACTCACTCACTACAGGGTCTCTACCAGATGACTGGAGAAAAGCAGAGGTGATACCTATATTTAAGAAGGGATCTAGAGCAAATCCGGGGAATTATAGACCAGTGAGCCTCACTTCTGTAGTTGGGAAGCTTTTAGAAGGGTTAATAAGGGACAGAATACAAGAATATGTCTATTTGAACAGGATCATATGTAGCAGTCAACATGGATTTATGAAGGAAAGGTCGTGTCAGACCAATCTAATTAGTTTTTATGAGGAGGTTAGTAGGAACTTGGATCAGGACAACTCAGTGGATGTAGTCTTTTTAGATTTTTCAAAGGCATTTGATACAGTGCCACATGGAAGACTAGTGAGCAAACTAAGGGATACAGGAATTGCAGTAAATATCTGCTCATGGATCGAGAGCTGGCTAAAAGACAGGAAGCAAAGGGTTGTTGTAATGTGATAAGTCTAATGTGATAAGTGGGGTTCCTCAGGGCTCAGTATTGGGTCCTCTCCTTTTTAACATATTTATTAATGACATTGAAGTAGGACTCGAATGTAGTGTCTCCATTTTTGCTGATGACACTAAGTTGTGCAAGGTAATAAAATCAGATAATGATGTACTTTCCCTACAAAAGGATTTGCATAAATTAGAGAAATGGGCGGCTAAATGGCAGATGAGATTTAATACAAATAAATGTAAGGTTATGCATTTGGGAAGGAACAATAGCCAAGCAATCTATAATCTTAATCGAGCAAATCTAGGGGTATCAGATATTGAAAGGGATTTGAGAGTACTAGTGGACAACCGCCTAGGTAACAGTGCTCAAAGCCAAGCAGCGGCTGCAAAGGCAAATAAAATATTAGCATGTATTAGGAAGGGTAGAGAAGCCAGGGAAGAAGATATAATTCTGCCACTATACAAATCTATAGTACGCCCTCATTTGGAATATGGAGTACAATTTTGGGCACCACCTCATAAAAAAGACATTTTAGAGCTGGAAAAAGTACAGAGAAGGGCTACAAAACTAATAAGGGGAATGGAGGGGCTAAGTTATGAAGAAAGACTAACAAAATTAAACTTATTTTCGCTAGAAAAAAGGCGCCTAAGAGGAGATATGATTACGTTATATAAATACATCCAGGGTCAATATAAGGCTTTGTCAAGTGAACTTTTTGTAGCAAGAGATTTTCAACTGACAAGAGGACATCCCTTGAGGTTAGAGGAAAAAAGATTTCACCATAAACAAAGAAAAGGGTTCTTCACAGTTAGGGTGGTTAAACTGTGGAATTCTCTACCAAAGGAGGTGGTGACAGCGAATTCGATAGACAACTTCAAAAAGGGGTTAGATATATTTCTGAATAAAGAGGGCATTCAAGGCTATCCTAGATAACTAGCAAGGAAAATTGATCCAGGGAGAAATTTGATCGCCAGTTTCTGGGGTCAGGAAGGAATTTTACTTTTTTTTCCCCTTATGAGACAATTGGCAAAGTTTCAATGTTTTTTTTTTTTCTGTTTGCCTGCCTCTGGATCAACTAACAATTAACAATTATCAATAATAATAAATAGTCCACATTAAAAAGATCAATAGAGATCTAAAAAGGTTGAACTTGATGGACTAACTCTTTATTCATCCTCCAATACTATACTATTAATAATTATTTTATCAATAATTTAATTAATAACTAATCCGCATATTGCAGATCAGAGGAGATCTTAACAGGTTGAACTTGATGGACTGAGAGTCTTTTTTCAACCTTAATTACTATGGGCCTCATTCTATTAGCGTCCGCAGCCGTTGCGGGGCCGCAAGGACCGGCCGCAAGCTATTCGGCTATTCTATTCCCTTACGGCCGGGGGCTCCGGCAGGCTTGCGGCCGGCGCCTTGCTATCTCTTGTGGCCGCTCGCGCCGGAGGAAAGCCTTTGATCTAAAACGGCCGCAAGAGTTTCGGCCGTAAGAAATTCCTATTTGCAATTCAATTGCTACGGGAAACCTCTCTGCAAGGCTAAAAACGAGCCGCTGCTTACTTGCAGGAAAGAGGCCCCGCTAGCACCAATAAAGCACATAAAATAGCTCAAATAAAGCCATCCTGCACTTTGAGAAGACTATAAAGGGATTTTAGGTGTTAGAAAAAATAGCACATAATTATCCTATACTCAAATCCGTAAAATATTTTATTTTTAATATCCGTAAAATATCCATGTAAAAAGTCCAGAGTGCTTGGAGCACCTCAGACACACCCACACCGCAGCCGGAAAATAAACAGTTAATTTGAACTCGGGTTTGGCCTGATGTGCAAGTTTGAGAGTGGGTTACTTTTAATCCTCATGTCCCCCAATATGATCCCTAGCATTTACAGAGCTGTACAGTGCAGGCTTGAATTTTATTTTTGCGTTTTTATATTTCAGAGCTTACGGCCGGTTCCAAGATATGCGGCCGGCCGTAAGAGGAGATCCTTGCGGGGCCGTATAATAGAATCGCGAGTTAACAGAACCCCTGCAAGGAATCGCAGCCTTACGGACGATTTACGGCCGGTAATAGAATGAGGCCCCTTGTAACTATGTAACTATGTTTGCGTCATTCAGTTGTGTTCGACTCTCTGTGATCTCATGGATCGCAACATACCATGCTGGTCCGCTTGGTATTCACGCAAGATACTAGAGTGGGATACCAGTTATTTCTCCAGTGGGCCACAGCATGAAGCTCTTAGTATTCCTAGGTCTCCCATCCAAGTACTGACCAGGCCCAACCTTGCTCAGCTTCAGGGTGGTGTGACCTTGCGGTTTCACTGACTGAAATCAAATCCAGGTCACAGCGGTGAAAGCGCCAAATCCTAACCATAAGGGAATCCTTATAATTCCATATATTAGGTAGTAACATTTTTTACATTGTAAAATAATAATTTGACCCATTATTGGATGTAGTTCTTTGAAATGGCAGAAAAATATGGGACTGATCTGGGAGTGATCTTTAAAATTAATATTATATGGTTTTATTACTATTATTTTATTATTTTTTATTAATATTATTATTTTATGATGTTATTATTAATATTTTTTATTATTCTTATGGTTTTATTATTTATTATTTTATTATTATATTATTATTATTTTATTATATCATTATTATGATTATTATTATTTTATTATTATTATTTTATTAGTATTATATTATGTTTTTATTATAATAATAATAATAATAATAATAATAATAATTTATTATTATTATGATTATTATTATTATTATGATTATTATTATTATTATTATTATTATTTTATTATTATTATTTTATTATCATATTATTATTACCGTATATACTCAAGTATAAGCTGAGTTTTTCAGCCCTCCCCCCGTGTCTCTCTAACACCCCCATGTCTCTCTAACCCCCGTGTCTCTTTCCCTCCCCCTTCCTCATCCTCAACCCCCCACCTCATTCTAAACCCCCCTCCTCATTCTAAACCCCCTCGTCACTTTACCCCTCTAAATACCTCCCCCTCTCCCTTTCCCCTCACTTACCTCCATCTGCTCCTCCGCTCCTCCACGCTCCTTCCTGCATCGGGACACGTCATATGCTAATGACATGACGTAACATGCGAGCCACGTCATTAGCATTGGCCGGGTCAAGACGCAGGAAGGAGCGTGGAGTAGCGGAGGGGCAGATGGGAAAGGGAGAGGTATTTAGAAGGGTAAAGTGAGGAGGGGGTTTAGGATGAGGAGGGGTAAAGTGAGGAGGGGGTTTTAGGATGAGGATGGGGGGGTTGAGGATGGAGTGTTTACGATGGGGGGTTTTGGATGAGGAGGGGGGCTGAGGAGAGAGGTTGAGGAGGGGGGTTTAGGATGAGGGGGGTTGAGGATGGGGGACTGAGGAGGGGGGCTGAGGATGGGAGGATTAAGGATGGGGGGCTGAGGTTGAGGATGGAGGGGGTGAGGATGAGGGGGTTGAGGATGAGGAGGGGGGTGGAGGTTGAGGAAGGGGGTGGAGGAGGGAGGTTGATGAGGGGGATTAGAATGAGGAGGGGGGTTGAGGACTAGGATGGGGAGTTGAGGTTGAGGAGGGGGTTGGGGTTGAGGAGGGGGGTTGAGGTTGAGGAGGGAGGTTGAGGAGGGGGGTTGAGGTTGAGGAGGGAGGTTGAGGATGAGGAGAGAAGTTGAGGAGGGAGGTTGAGGAGGGAGGTTGAGGATGAGGAGGGGGTTGAGGAGGGGGCTGATGAGGGTGGTTTAGGATGAGGAGGATGGGATGAGGATGGGGGGTTGAGGTTGAGGAGGGAGTTTGAGGAGGGGGATGAGGAGGGTAGTTTATGATGAGGAGGGTGGGTTGAGGATGAGGATGGGGAGTTGAGGAGAAGGGGATGAGGAGGGGGGTTGAGGTGGAGGGGGGTTGAGGTGGAGGAGGGAGGTTGAGGAGGGGGGTGAGGATGAGGAGAGGGGTTGAGGAGGGAGGATGAGGAGGGGGGTTGAGGAGGGTGATAAGGGAGGGGGGAAGAGACACAGCGGAGGGAGAGGGGAGAAGAGACACAGGGGAGAGAGAGGGGGACACAGAGGGCACAAGAGGGACACAGGGGGCAGCACATTTCCCAACCTCGGATAATACTCGAGTCACTCATTTTTCCCAGTATTTTGTGGTAAAATAGGTGCCTCGGCTTATACTCGGGTCAGCTTATAGTTGAGTATATACAGTATTTTTTATTATTTTTTTATATTTTTATTATATTCATAATTTATTATTAGTATTTTATTAGTATTTTTTAATTATTGTTATTTTATTATTTTAATATTTTATTATTGTTTTAGATTTCTTAAAAATAATAATAAAAAAATAATAAGAATATTATTATTTTCTTTTATTAATTTATTATTATTTTTTTATTATTATTATTATCATTATTATTATTATTATTTTATTTTAGTATTATAATTATAATTATTTTATTTTATTATTATTATTATTAATAATAATAATATATGATTTGTTATCAAAAAAAATTGAACAAATATTCAAGAGCACTAGGGAATTTTCTTTTGATATTGCAGTTTCCTTTTTCTTTTATAAACCCACAAAGCGAGTTAGCAGAGGGTCACAAACCTTTAGTGGCAATAAAAGCTTAAAGACTGAGAATAGGTTTGCAATGAACAAATCACATCACCTGCAAGCGAGAGGAGAAATTCCTCCTGCGCTGTGCAAATAAACATTTATTAACTTGTGCTCACATTACGACGACACTGCAAATAATATCTGGATATATATAAAAACTAGTATTTTCACCAGAAGTCTAGGAACAGATCACAAGGAGGGAAACACAGGCTAGCAGCCTTATTAATAGCGATTTGGCCAATTGAATAGGGCTCTATATAAGCACAGAGCATATTTTTTTTACAGAAGTTTTTAGTTAGTGAACTTCTATCCAAAAGCAAGGTCTTCACTAACTAAAAACTTCTGTAATAAAAATATGCTATGTGCTTATATAGAGCCCTATTCAATTGGCCAAATCACAATTTAATGAGGCTGTAAGATTGTACCTTAAATTGAGATTCAATAGCCCGGCTTTCATGGCTTTTTCAATTTAATGGGATTAAAAAAAATAAAAATAAAATTATTGACACATAAAGATCAATAAGTTGTTTATATTGATATTTTCTATAGGAAGGGATATGGAAGGTTCCTGGGTGTTACAAGGTATATAATATCCCTGTGTATCTATTTACTTTTATGTGCTTTATTTTATTAAGAAGTGCTTATAAACTCTTTTTACTAAAATCAACAAATATTAGCCCTCTGCAGCTCATGAAGACACATGCTCTGCTGCACTTGCTGTGCAGAGTCTTATACTAACCAATCAGTGACCATCTCTCAGCAACATTGTTGTTACATTCTGCTGAAATGTGGTCCCTGATAGGCTAGGACATTGCACATCCAGTCCTACAGAGCCTGTGTCTGCATACACTGCAATATGCAGACCTTCCATGACCCTTTAAAAGTCATGACAATTTGCCCCATTACAGTCCTTTGATACTCAGTGAGGGGCAAACAGTTTCATTACAGGCCACATATGGAGCAGCCCTGTGCCCAACAAAAGGTCACGCAGCCCATTTAACCCTTTGTTGCATAGAATTAAAGATATAAGGAATATATCCTTATTGGAAGTGCTTTGCCAGGCACGACTGAGGGATATTGTATTTGTGAAGAGAGAAAATGGCTAGTATACTTTTCTGGAGGGATATACTCTCCCATTTTAGAGAGTAGGCAAGGAGTGCATGGGAAAATGCCAGAATATTAAACATTATCTAAAAATAAATCAACAATACCACACATTCCTACGTTTCATATCTGACTTCCAAATACTCCCCTAACTGCTTTCTCCACTTTACCACGGGTCATGCCTCCCTTAGTACAGACATAGGCAAGTTCTCTCCTGGACAGTCACACACAGGCCAGCATTTGAGGATATCTCTGCTGAGAACAGGATAAACTATCACTTCTTAAGTCATCCTGATTGACTCACCTGTGCACAGCAAGGTACTCATGAAATCCAGGCCTGTGTGTTTCTCTCCTGGACCAACCTTGCCTACCCCTGAGTTAGCCCATCATTACTTCCTCCCACTCTCATTTACAAGGAATCTTTCGTGGTGCCCCTACCCTATGGCGTTTTCTCATTCTTAAAACTTTTTCTGAAGATTAATCTATTCAAAAAAACTGACAACATTGCTCCTTAAAGAAACTCTACTAAAAGACACAATAAATACCTCCTCTTTCAGAGTCTTATCACTGGTCCATACCACCATCAAACAATCCCCTCTAACATCTTCATGCACCCGGAAATGTTAGTGGCAGCCTAAAATCAATCATTTAAATAGTTCATAACTCATTTATTTTAGCAGCAATTTTAAGAAGGATTTTTTTTTTGTGCAGAGCAGGTATTGTGTTGTCATTGTCCTAAATCAGCTTATACTCTAATTCAAAGTCACCAGACCTCATCCGATGACACTTTTTTTTAGAAGCTGAGTCTCTCATTAAAGTACACTATATTTTTCATAGATATTTCACAGTAAAGGAGCAATCTGGTTAGCTTAGCCTTAAAAGAACCCAACATTTGTTTATTTTTCATTTTCTTGATAAAGACCATTAATACGGACTATACGTTGTAGCAATCATTTTTTTCAAAAGTAAATAATTCCTGAGATATTCACCATTGTTTGCATGCCTTTATTATGCTAATATGTAGCTGAGATTTCAATCTGCTAATTTGTGACCCATCAGGCATCTTTGTTTCTGTGTTGGCAAAAATAAACTCAAAAATGATTTATTCTAGAGAAAATGTCCAGTATAATGTATAGACAAAATACTTATGGATTAAAGAAGAGCTACTTCTTTAAAGTTATATTATAGGATACATATTATAGTAGTTGAAAGTCAGTTTTAACAAGGAGTTAGAAAGGAAATTGGTGCCATAAAACCAAACCAGAACATATCCAATCATTGCATAAATAAACATAATATTTATAAACATTATATTTATAAAAACTATTCAAAATAAATAAATTGTGTATCTTATTTAATAATACAAAACAACCAGACTGAGATACTAAGGGATATTTCTCCCTGTGAAGGGCACAAGTGAGGTTGCTCTCAGAGTGGCTTATCATGGCCATAGAACTAACCTATTAAGGTGGGTTCGTTCTCTGATGAGCACCTCTTGTTTTGTATATGCAAATTACCTTTAAGGTTTAGTCTCCCTAAAGGTAAAAGGGGACTCCAGACCTGGACCCCTTGCTTACTGTGCCTTAGAGAGTTCAGCTGCACCTCACTGACGAGGCCCATAAAGGCCGAAACGCATCTGAGTTTGCTGTTTCTCCTGTTCAGGGTAGAATTGCCTGGTATTTTGGGGCTGGGTCACTCTTTTGAGTGGGACCAGACCGATATACAAAGGGATATTTCTACCTGTGAAGGGCACAAGTGAGCTAAAAGAGGTTGCTCTCAGAGTGGCTTATCATGGCCATAGAACTAACCTATTAACGTTGGTTTGTTCTCTGATGAGCACCTCTGAAATAGTTGTTTCTTAATTAATAATAACCTAATGCATCCATTAATATATTAATTTACTATTTACATATATTTCTCAACCTTCGAATAGTAATACCTTTTGACTTACTTTCTTAATATTTGTATAGATTATCCTCAAAATCTGGAAAAAAAAAGAGAGTACATATCATAGTGTAGTTGTAACGACAGCTTTTATGGGGGAGAATCTTGAAGTGAAGTGCTGAGATGTAGCAGATTGCCATGGCAGTCGTCACAGTTGCAAAGTGAACTTCAGCTTTCTTGTACAAGATAAAATCAAGAGGCAAATATATTCAGAGACAAATATATTCAAAGTGGCACAGCAAAACTTCTAGGAACAAAATAAAAAGTTTCATTCTAAATAAAGTCCCAGAAGTGACTTCCATACGGAGTATTACTTTATTCAGTTTTTTAAGCAAACTATTTTTAACAAAAATGATTTTAATAAAGTAATAAAGTTTAAGTTTTTAAAGTTTGGTTTGTGGCTAATATAATAAATTCCACCAAAAATTGTTCTTTAAGTAGTTTTCTCTTACTATCGCTTACTATCTTGACAATATCATAGAATTTAACACCTTAGAGTACAAAAGTTCTAAAACAAAGGTCAAATTTACTTTATAAATAAAGATTGTAACACTAGGAGATAGCCATCTGAAATTAGCAATGCACACACAGTAGTAATGTATGATGGTGTCACAGACCCCTTTTCCAGTTCCTGGATCTTAGCCCATTAAAGGACAGACAGCTTGGCTCCAGCCACTCCATTGTATTATAATCTGCTTTATCCCATAGTTTGCCAGATAAGCGAAGTACATCTCTAATGTGCTAGACAGGATGTGTAGGATGTGACAGGATGTGTATTAGAAGGTAGACATGTATGTTCTCAGGTGCCAGCCATTAAGGTACTGCTAGACCCCATGTGGGGTCATCTCCTGTAATTGCCTGCCACACCCTCTCATTGTTACATTGTATACACTCTCTCTGTATTTACTGCTATAGATATTGCTGACTTTTCAAAAATAAAACAGTTCACTTCTGAGACATATAGAAATCGTGTGTCTCTTATTTTGCTCCTAGTGGCTGCGATACTGATCCTATCTCCACCCTACAAGTAACCTGTCCTGGTCACTAACACAGGAAGGTTACTGGGACTCCTAGAAGTGCTGATTACTGATGGAGAGACTCTAATGCAGAAGCCAGATATCAGGGTGCTGGTGCAGAGATTTCCAAGAACCCAAACGATCCTTGTGGGTAGATAACCTGTAGTCTATAGCAGGTGGCTCTGGGTAGCAATAGCCCTTAACTCAGGATCGTCACAGATAGTAATTTATTTTCATTATTTGTATATTCTATTTGGTTATGGAAAATAACTACATTGGTAGAAAGATTAATTTAGACAACAAACATCATTCAAAGCATACATTTGTTATGAGAATGTAATAAATGAATTATGAGAATCTTCAGAATTACTCAGTATATAAGACTTTAACTACAGCTGAGGATTCTGGGTAATAATATGCAAATATTGCTCTTTCATAATTAATTGAGGCAGGCCCAATAACAAAATGGGCTATTTTGGGGATTTTATTCCAATTCATAATATGAGGGTGCTTCTTTTAGAAAATGGATGCAGTTCATATTCTTGTTTTTGTTGTTTTTTTTATTTTGTATTATTTACGTATTAAAACAAACATGAAAAAATATTGTAGTTTGTGTATGGTTATTATAAATTGTTAATGTTACCTGTTTGTTTAATTTGAAATAAAATTTTATGCAATTTAGTTTTGGTTTATATAAATGTTTGAATAAGAGTAGTTATGCTCCTCAAAGTAATCACATTATAATTGTCAAACTGAAAGTTGTCGTCACGCATTGCAAGCGTGCAGAACTGCGTCCCTCGCAAAGCGAGGGACGCAGTTCAGGCCGCAAATGCGGATCTCTCGAAGCGAGGGCTGCATTTGCGGAGGTGGAGGCTCCCACGTCAGCTGCAATGAGCTGAAGGCTCATTGCAGGCCGCAAAGCAAGTGTCCGCATTTGCGGAGGTGGAGGCTATACGACACCTCAATCTCAGTAAAAAAGAGAGAAGCGGGATTTAGAAAAAAATATATGAGCCGCTGGACTCAGAAAAAAAAAAAATTACGATGTTGCAAAAATACGAAGTTAATGGTCAAACACAT
Source organism: Discoglossus pictus (assembly GCA_027410445.1). NCBI lineage: Eukaryota > Metazoa > Chordata > Amphibia > Anura > Alytidae > Discoglossus > Discoglossus pictus. The sequence goes on from CM050170.1 coordinate 124,399,046, forward strand.
GGCTACCTTCGAAAAACACCAAAACCACAGAAAAATAACAAAAATAAATAAAAAAACATCACACACTGCACGTGGGGACAGCCTGGGAGTGAGGTTGCATGCAAATTTAAGTTGAATTTAAGCAGTTTTGGCACTTGAAAATCGGCTAAGCGAGAAAAAAAATGGCGGCCGAAAAAAATGAAAACAAGGCTACACGACCCCGAAGCGCACAAAACAATGCCAGGAACGTACCACTTTTACCCAGGCACGTACGAGGTACAAAATACACTATTAGGAAGGACAGAAAATGCTTGTGAGGCACGTAAGACATAGAATATCGCTGCCATTTTACAGCACTAACTTGCAAATCAGCACATTATGATTCTGAAATTGCTGCTTTTCCACCTAAATCAACGGTTTGGTCTCGCGCTCGTAGCCTATATATACACTGCCTCATTGCTGACACTTTCTCCTCAGTTGATGACAGTTTGACTTGACATTTTCTGCTGCTGGATATTGATTGCGGGCTATTAATTATAAACAGGTAAAGTATATTTATTTATTCATTAAATATAAATAAAAAAAATATTAATTTTTTTATTTTATTTTGACATAAACTTATTTTATGAAGAAATAAATGCTTTGCTTTTTCAAATACATTGATTCATTAATTAATTATTCACATATATTTATATATATTTATATATATATATATATATATATATATATATATATATTTTACACTGCACTCAAAAAAAGTATATTTTACACTGTATTTATATATTTTTAGTATGCGTAGCTCTTTCTAATTCACTTATTACATAATTATTAATGTACATTAATAATTACTTAACCTGCCTGGCGGTATGATTTTGTCAGTACTTAGAATGCTAAAGCGGTACATAAAAAAATACTGACATAATCATACCGCCCTTTCCCCCTTATCCTCCTCCCTTTCCCTCTTCCCCCTAATCCTCCTCCTCCTCCCTTTTCCCCTTACCTCATCCTCATCCTCCTCCCTTTTCCCCTTACCTCCTCCTCATCCTCCTCCCTATCCTCCTCCTCACTTCCCCCCTCTCCAATCACCTCCATTTCAGCCTTCCCCTCCTCCTTTTCTCCCTTATCCTCCTCCTCCCTCCTTCCCCCTTTATCATCCTCCCTTTCCCCCCTTATCATCCTCCCTTGCCCCCCCTTATCATCCTCCTTTATCTCCTCCTCCCCCCATCATCCTCCTCCTCACCTCCCTCTCTCCAGTCCCTATCCCCCCTCTCTACTTACTTGTTATTGTGATCAGATGAGCTCCCTGCTCATCTTTCCCCCCGGCAGCATGTCTTCCAGCAGGGAAGTGACCGGCATAAGCTAATGACGTGATGTCACAAGCGCGTCACGTCATTAGCATATTCGGGTCACTTCACTGCCGAAGACATGCTGCGTGGGGAGAGATGAGCAGGGAGCTCATCTGATCACAATAAAAAGTAAGGAGAGAGGGAGATAGGAACTGGAGAGGGGGAAGTGGTGAGGGGTGGTTAGGGGGAAGGAGGAGGATGATCGCGGGGGAAGAGGAAGATGATCGGGGGGAGGAGGATGATAACGGGGGTCAGGGGGAGCGGGATGGAGGAGGAGGAATGGTGTGCTGAGGGGGCTCAGGCAATTTTGTTAGCACTGGGCCCCCTGCAGTAAATTAACCACGAGCCACACTCAGAATTACCGGGTGTCTTTTACACTGCAGTTATATGTCTGTATTATGCTTAAGTCTTCCTAATACACTTAGGGCCTCATTCTATTATCGGCCGCAGCCGTTGCGGGGCCGCAAGGACCGGCCGCAAGCTATTCGGCTATTCTATTCCCCTCCGGCCGGGGATTCCGGCAGGCTTGCGGCCGGTGCCTTGCTATCTCTTGCGGCCGCTCGCGCCTGAGGAAATCCTTTGATCTAAAACGGCCGCAAGGAAATCGGCCGTAAGAAAATCCTATTTGCAATTCAATTGCTCCGGGAACCCTCTCTGCAAGGCTAAAACCGAGCCGCAGCTTACTTGCAGGAAAGAGGTCCCGCTAGCACCAATTAAGCACGAAATATAGCCCAAATAAAGCCATCCTGCACTTTGAGAAGACTATAAAGTGATTTTCGGTGTTAGCAAAAATAGCACAAAATTCCCCTATACTCAAATCCGTAAAATATATATTTTTTAATATACGTCAAATATCCATGTAAAAAGTCCATAGGGCTTGGAGCACCTCAGACCCGCCCACGCCGCAGCCGGAAAATAAACAGTTAATTTAAACTCGGGTTTGGGCTGAGGTGCAAGCTTGAGAGTGGGTTACTTTTAATCCTCATGTCCCCCAATATGATCCCTAGCATTTACAGAGCTGTACAGTGCAGGCTTGAATTTATTTTTGACTTTTTAGATTTCAGAGCTTACGGCCGGCTGCAAGGTTTACGGCCGGCCGGTTTACGGCCGATAATAGAATGAGGCCCTTATTCATTAACGTCAATTAATTCATTTATTAAGAATTACAATATTTTACACTACACTTATATATCTGTATTCATGCTCATTGCCTGACAGCAATAGGATCCTGAAATATGTTTTATACTGCAGGAACAAAATTGTATATTTTACACTGCAGTTATATATCTGTATTATGATTAGCTCTTTATAATACATTTATTCATCAATGAATTTATTAAAAATCTCAAATGTATTAATTGCTAATCACAAACAAATCCCACTGCACTAAATCAAACAGCTCTTTTACACTGCAGTTACATATTTGTATTATGTTTAAGTCTTCCTAATAAACGTATTTATTAATGTAAATTAATTGATCAAATAATCATTTCAATATTTTACACTACACTTATATATCTGTATTAATGCTCACTGCATGACAGCAATAGGACCCTGAATTAAAATAAAGGGATATTTCACACTGCAGTTACTAAGGACATTTTGTAGTGCACTTACTTCTGAGACCTATATATATATATATATGTATATATATATATATATATATATATATATATATATATATATATATATATAAATATATATATATATATAAATATAAATATATATATATATATATATATATATATATAAATAAAGAATTACAATGCAGTAAAAAAACATACTTTACAGTGCAATTACTTACATCAGTTTATTATGCTCTGGACCCCCAAAAGATGTATATTTTACACTGCAGTAAAAAAATATTTATTTGCACTGTATGCAAATTAAACATGATACTTCATTGATTGATTAATTAATTGATGGAATACAAACATTAACCATGCTTTTCATGCTATTTTACAGTTTGCTCATCTCTGTGAACACTGGACCTGAATGAACACAGACACAGAGCTCTGCAGCATTTCATCTGTAATTACATCACCATTACAGGTATATGATTTAATGATGCCCTTCTTTATCAAAACATGATTAAGACTTTTGGTTTTGCATTGATGAAAGTTATTGATTAATTCATATATGCACAATAAAAATACATACCATCAGAAAGTGGAAAGGAAGTTAATCCTTTAATACTTAAGGTAAATAAGAAAAAATTTAAACAATGTGCAGATTTATGTTTTTTGCTATACAAGAAAAATTTACAATTGAAAATAAAACACCTGTATTTACAATTACAGATTAAAATGGCGGACAAAGCAGAAACAAAGAAAGAACGGAAAAGAAGAGCGTCAAGGGAACGGAAGCAAAGATGGATAGATGCACAGTTGCCCCAGACTTTCCAAAGACTAAGAGAAGAAGACAGACAGAGACTTGCCAATAAAAGAAAAATGAATGCAAAAGGACAAACTGAGTGTGCTGGACCATTAAAGAAAAGAAAAAGTAAACAAAAACATGTCTGTGAAACATTGCATAATGGCCCAATATTTCCTCATGACACATATATTGATACACATAACACCAATGTTGATATACACACTGGTACTGATAGCTATGTTCAGGAAGCTCAGGATAGTCCTTTATTTACATCACTAACAGTAGACACTCATTATTGTGGATTAATGAATGTGCTTTGTCAGTTTTGTGGGGCCTCTAATTTTATGAAGGAAAGACCAACTGATGGAGAGTTTATTAGTTGCTGTCAGAAAGGAAAGGTAAGACTTCCACAAAGACACACATTTTCTGAATATTTACAAAGTATAATGAGCAATCCAATATTTCCTAATTATACTTATTTAAAAAAAAAACATCAGGTCTTATAACAGTGCAATTTAATTTGCTTCAATGGGTGCTACATTAGCAGAAAATGTCCCAGGACATGGTCCTTACTGTTTTAGAGTACAAGGACAAATTTACCACCGCACATCACATTTGCACAAGAAGGACAGCAAAGGAAATTTGCACAGTTGCAAGTTAGATACAATGGAAGCTGTTGAACAACAGATGGGGCTTCCTGAAAATAAACAGTGTTTGCGCATAGTCTTAGAACAGCTGGATAAAATTATGGCCAACGACCAAGAAGGTCAAGCATACAAAAAATTAGCAGAGGTTGAAAGAGAACAACAGTAACATGCTCAAATAAATCAATTGCCAATGCCAAGACTTTTGAAAAGAGATTGCAATATGGTTTTCAAAAGAGATTGCAATACTGATTGGTATAATTTACCAACAGTAAATGAGGTTGCCATGGTCTTTAAAAATGAGGATTGTGAACCCCCTTTTCAGCAGGTTATTAGAATATATCCACGCAATGAAGACCAACCTTTTATAAACATCAATATATGAAGTTGTAATTTGGATCCAGTGACATATCCAATTTTATTTACAGAAGGTGAGCCAGGATGGGAACCACAATTACAATTGCAAAGTTATCCCAATAGTAAAGTTTGTGTTAGAAACAATATTTCTATGCTGGAACATAAAAGGGCACAAACTGCTATTTGTGATTACTTTAATCCTATTTTATGTGGGGGAAAACTCACACAACAATGGATTTTTGATTCATATCTACAAGTCGAAGCTAATCTAAATTTTATCAAATTTCAACAAAACAAGCTTAGAACAATATTGTGGATTGATGCATAATGTCGCTGAATTGGCTACCAACAGAGACCTTCCAGCTGAAAGAGCAATCCTTTTGCCATCCACTTTCCAAGGATCCCCTCGCAATATGCAAAAAAGAAACAATGAAGCCATGGCTATTGAGCCAAAATTTGGAAAACCTGATGTATTTATATTCACATGTAATCCACAATGGCCAGAGATTAATGAAACTTGCCCAAAATACTTCTGACCAACCAGATTTAGTGGCTAGAGTATGCAAAATAAAAAACTCAATTCATTAATACATGATATAACTAAAGCAGAGTTATTTGGAAAATTTGTGGCTTTTGTTTATACCATTGAATTTTAAAAAAAGAGGCCTGCCACATGCTCACATACTTTTAATCCTGCAAGAAAAAAATATAAATTCAATACTGCAGAGAGAGGATTCAGTAATTACTGTTGAACTGCCACATCCAGAAAAATATTCAAAACTTTATGAGATTGTAACACACAGAATGATTCATGGTCCATGTGGAGATATCAATCCAAATTCACCATGTATGGAAAATAAAAAATGCACAAAAGAATTCCCAAACAATTTCAAATGCAAACTTATGCAAATTGTGATGGATACCCCTTGTATAAAAGAAGAGAAGGACAAACTTCTATTATTCATGGCCAGAAGGTCGATGATAGATATGTTGTTCGGTACAATCCACATTTGCTGATGAAGTACAATGCACACATAAATGTGGAAGCTTGCACTTCTATCAAATCCATCAAATATGTGTATAAATATATATACAAAGGATATGATGCAGAAACCTTGCACAAGACAAATCAATTTTACAATGACGAACTTTCTAATTATTTAGATGTTCGCTATGTCATTGCTCCAGAAGCAAAGTGGCGTCTTCTCAAATTTGAGATGCATGATCAGTCACATGATGTGTATCGGTTAGCTGTACATTTGCCACAAGGTCAACTTGTTTTCTTTACTGCAACGAATGAAAGAAATGCTCTAACACAAAATGAACATAGAGCAACAACACTTACTGCTTGGCTTCAATTAAATTGTCAGGACAATGAGGCCAGACAATTTTTATACATTGAAATTCCATATCACTACTTATTCGTAAATGGCCAATGGCGACAACGAAAAAAACATACTCATAAAATTATCCCAAAAATGTATACCGTCAGTCCAAGAGACGTTAATGTTTCGGTTTGAGATTACTTCTTTTACATGTTCCCAGTGCACAAAGTTACGCACAGTGAATGACATAGTTTATGATACTTTCCAATTAGCTGGAAGACATCAAAACTTTATACAAGATGATGATACCGAATGGGAGAGGTGTTTGGAAGAAGCAGCACTATGTCAAATGCCAAAGCAAATGAGGGAACAATTTGCATTCATTTGCATCTTTTGCAATGTACCTGATGCATTAGCTTTGTGGGAAACATTTCAATTAAATATGTGTGAAGACTATTTGAAACGTTACAATGAGCCCATTGCACTCTTAAGAGCATTTATGGAAATTAAAGAAATATTTCTGGCTCATGGATTAAATTGTGCAAGTTCTAATTTGCCTGATCCAGGACTTATAGATGAAATTAACTTTGATGACTATGACACTGAGCTTCAACAATAAAAAACACTAGCAACTTTAAATACATTACAATTGCAAGAATTTAACACCTTCACAAATGCAACAGATGATGAAATGGCCAAAGACCATTATGTCTATCTAGATGGCCCTGGTAGATCAGGAAAAACATATCTGGATAATTGTTTGATGAGTTACATTCAAGCACAGGGTCAAATAGCAATGCCATTTGCAACAACTGGAATTGCCACATTTTTGTTAGAAACATCAGTGTTGGATATTTGAATGACATAAAACCAAACTGATTATAACAGATGAGGCTAAAATGATGTCATGTCATGACCTGCAATGTATTAATTGATTATTAAAAGAAGTTATGAATAATGATTTGCCATTTGGTGGAAAGGTCATGTGGTTAGGAGGAGATTTTAGGCAAACATTACCTGTTGTGCCACATGGAAATAGGACTGACATTGTCGAAACATGTATAAAGACAAGTAAACTGTGAGAAATATTTACTCACCTAAAATTAGAAAAAAAATATGAGATCTGAAGGCCAAATTAATTCAATAATTAGCAAATTCAAATTGGAGAAGGAAAACATCCACAACTGTATAATCTACCTGATGACACCATAGAAATTCCAACACAAATGATTTGCAAAGCATCACTAATAGTGATGTCGCAAATATCAAATTTTAGGTTCGCGAACATCGGACGCGAACTTCAATCAAATGATCGCGAATGGGCGAACCGGGCGAACCGCCATAGACTTCAATGGGCAGGCGAATTTCAAAACCCACAGGGACTCTTTCTGGCCACAATAGTGATGGGAAAGTTGTTTCAAGGGGACTAACACCTGGACTGTGGCATGCCGGAGGGGGATCCATGGCAAAACTCCCACAGAAAATTACATAGTTGATGCAGAGTCTGGTTTTAAGCCATAAAGGGCATAAATCACCTAACATTCCTAAATTGTTTGGAATAACATGCTTTAAAACATCAGATATGATGTTGTATCGATCAGGTAGTGTAAGAGTTACACCGCTTCACAGTAACAGACCAATCTCCCCGTTTAATGCACCGCAAATAACTGCTAACAGTCCCTTTGCACAACCGCAAACTCCCCATTTTGCACAAGGTTGGATACTAAGCTAGCCATGTCCCGTTCCTTGTCCTCACTGATGTCATTGAAGGCCACCAGATATGAGTGTCACTGTGCACTGGCAAAAGTTGGCAGAGTAGGCGCTGTAGGCCTCACACACACGCCTGTAGGCAGGCAACTGATATTTAATCGATTACAGTAAAAAAAGTGTTGTTTTATGTCACTGTACGCTACGGTTGCACCAGATATGACGTATCATTGTGCACTGGCAAAAGTTGGCAGAGTAGATGCAATAGGCTTCACACACACGCCAGTCGGCAGGCAATTGCTTTTCAATCTATTACAGTCAAAAAAGTGTTGTTTTATGTCACTGTACACAACGGTTGCACCAGATATGGCGTATCACTGTGCACTGGCAAAAGTTGGCAGAGTAGATGCAATAGGCTTCACACACACGCCTGTAAGCAGGCAACTGATATTCAATCTATTACAGTCAAAAAAGTGTTGTTTTATTTCACTGAGCACAATATAAGCTGTTAGGTGTTAGCCTGTCACACACACACAAGCTGGCAGGCAGGCATATGCAATTAGATTACACAGAAAAAAATTATAAAATAAAATAAATGATGTTCTAGCCCTAAAAAGGGCTTTTTGGGTTGCTGTCCTTCAGATGGAAGGCTCTGGAAGTGAGTGTATGCTGCTGATTGGCTGGAATGTGTCTGCTGACTGTGAGGTGCAGGGTCAAAGTTTCCTCAATGATAAAGAATAGGGGGCGAACCCAAAAGCGCATGTGTTCGCCGGAACGCGAACATGCAAAAATCGCCGCGAATAGTCCGCCGGCGAACTGTTCGGGACATCACTAATCACTAATATCGGCAATCTTTCTGAATATAATCAATAACGATGATTACTCAGATATTGTAAACAAAGTTATATTAACATAAAAAAATATAGATGCCTTGAATCTGAATAACAAAATTTTAAAATTCATCATTGCACCAACAAAATTGTACCATAGTGCAGATTCGGTTCTGGCTGATGACAGTGCATCCAACTTTTCTATCGAATTTATCAATTCTTTAACTCCCTCTGGAATGCCATGACATGTTTTGCAACTTAAAAAAGGCGCAATTGTCATGCTGATGAGAAATATGAGTCCAAAAAAAAGAATTGGGACCAGATTAATTGTGCAGGATTTAAAATATAATTTTATACATGCAGAAATTATGACTGGTACCTGTCACAACCTACTATGATGATGGGATCTAGAGTATCCTAGTACTTTTATTCCCAGTAGATTTTAGACCTAAGATTTGGATGACTCAGACCAATGGACAGTCCTTGCGGATGCAAGAGCATAAGTCCCAGCTCATAAGTCCCAGCTCGTGCCTGGGAAATCTGGAAGGGAGTCAGAACGATCTCCTCTACCAGCATATGCCCCTGGGTCAATAATGCATCTGTACTCAAAGTTATGATGAAATTAAGAACAACATTTTATTTCACAACAGCATATTTAAGCACATCACACAAGGATAGGGGGATTGGCTACCCTAACCCAGCCCCAAATGACCTGGCCAAGGGATGGGCCAAGGAAGGCCAATCACAGAGTGTCACATCGTGGGAAACATTAGGCTCCTCCCAGGTCCGCCCCCTAGGTGTGGCTAACAGAGTCATTTGGGCCCTGGCAGTCAAGTGAGACACATCTCTTTGCTCTGGCCCAGGCCCCTGGATCTGGGTTAGGGAGACCCTAGAGAGGCCTGGAGAGATGGGAACCCTGCTCATTTCCATAGACAATAATCATAATAATATAACAGTATAACCGTATAACAGTATAACAGGGGGTCTGGGAGCCCCAAACCCCCAGGTATTGTCTCTTGTGTCAACAGCCTGTGACAGACATCTGTCCAAGTTCCAGATGACTGCCAAGTGAGCCATGACAATTACCCCCCCAAGTACAGATGTAGGTATCCTGTACTCCAGGATGCCTATCTGGACTGACAGTCAGGGCTCTAGTTGGCGCGACAATCCATCTGCGTTCTGGTGGAATTTCCCTTTGCGGTGTTGTACCGTGAAATTAAAAGTTTGTAGAGCTAAACTCCACCTCAGTAGTCGGCCATTCTCTCCAGCCACTTTAGATAACCAACAAAGAGGGTTATGGTCTGTGGTGACTGTGAACTGTCTTCCGTACAGGTAGTGCTGTAGTTTGCGTAGAGCCCAGACTACTGCTAAACACTCCTTTTCTATAGTTGCATAGGCTGTTTCTCTTTGCAGTAGCTTCCTACTAATGTAGGCCACTGGGTGCTCAACTCCCTGGTTGCCTGGCTGACTCAATACTGCCCCTATGCCATACATGGAGGCATCAGTCTGTACCACGAAAGGGCGGTTATAATCTGGGGCAGCCAGGACTGGGAGCAAGTTAGAGCATCTTTCAGTGTTTGGAAAGCCAACTGGCACGCAGAAGTCCAATTCACTTCCTTGGGTAGCTTCTTCTTGGTGAGATCCATTAGGGGTTTGGCTGAGCTGCTGTAATCAGGAATAAATTTTCGGTAATACCCAGTAGTACCTAGGAAAGCCATCACCTGCTTCTTAGTTTTAGGGGTGGGCCAAGCTGCTATTCCCTCTACCTTGGCTGGTTCAGGTCTTAACTTCCCATTCACCACCCAATGACCTAGGTATTGCACTTCCGCTCTAGCCCATTGACATTTGTCAGGTCTTATGGTCAACTTAGCTTGGTGAATTGCCTGCATAATTTGGCTAATGTGGCTTATGTGGTCCTCCCAAGTCTGGCTAAAAATGGCTATATCATCCAGGTAGGCCTGGGCATACTCTTGGTGCCCTTGCAACAATGTGTCCACTAGTCTCTGGAAGGTAGAAGGAGCAATTTTCATCCCAAATGGGATTACTTTAAACTGGAAGAGTCCAAAGGGGGTGATAAAGGCAGACTTCTCCTTTGCAGTCTCTTCTAAAGAGATCTGCCAATATCCTTTAGAAAGATCTAAAGTGGTTAAATATTTGGCGGTACCTAGCCGGTCCAACAACTCGTCCATGCGTGGAACAGGGTAGGCATCTGTTTTGGTTTTATCGTTCAGCCTACGGTAATCCACGCAAAAACAAGTGGTTCTGTCTTTTTTGGGCACCAATACTACTGGAGATGCCCAGGGACTACTGGATTCTTCTATCACTCCCAACTGTAGCATAGTGCATAATTCTGCCTGAATGTTGGCCCTAAATGCCTCCGGTACCCTGTAGGGGTGTTGCTTTAAGGGGGCACATTCCCCGGTTACTACTGGGTGGACAGCTAAGGGGGTACACCCTGGCTTGGTGGTGAACAGGGAGTGGAAGGGTTTTAATCTGTGGAACAGCTGCTCTTTCTGCTCTGCGTCTAATTCCAGGGTCTGCTGAATACCTTCTCCTACTGTATCCTGGTCTGTTTTGTTTAGCATATCTGGGATCTGTCCCTCCTCTGGTTCGTCCTCTGTGGCCCTACAAATAGCTAGTAGGTGAGCTGCTCTCTGCACGTACACCTTAAGTCTTTTGATATTGGCAACTCTGGTGATGGCCCTATCCGGGTCTGTAATTACTACATAGGCCTTGTTCCCCACTCTCTGGCTGATTTTGTAAGGCCCTACCCACTGGGACTGTAATTTATTCTGGGGGTGAGGTTCCAGCATAAGCACCTTCGTTCCCTCTTCCAGAATTCTATCACTGGTCCCTGCCTTGTAGTATTTTCTGATCCTCTGCTGGGCTTTCCTCATGTTTTGGCTGACTATTCCAGTTAGTCTGGCCATGTTCTCTCTGAAGGCTAGTACATAGGTGGCCACTGGTATGGGTTGCTGTCTATACTCCCCTTCCCATGTTTCCCTAATTATGCTTAAGGGTCCTCTCACATGTCTCCCATACAGGAGTTCAAAGGGGGAGTGCCCTGTAGACTCCTGGGGTACCTCTCTATATGCGAACAGCAAACATGGCAACAACCGTTCCCAGTCTGGTTCCTGGTCTGTAAAAGTGCTTATCATATGTTTAAGAGTCCCATTGAACCGCTCGCATAGACCATTAGTCTGGGGATGGTAGGGAGAAGAGGTAATATGCTTAACGGCACACGTGGCCCATAGCTGTTCCGTGACCTTGGCCATAAATTGTGGGCCTTGATCGGACAAAATCTCATGGGGAAACCCTGTTCTGGTGAATATAGTCACCAAGGCGTCTGCTACCTTTGGAGCTGTTATATTGGACAAGGCTACTAACTCAGGGTACCTAGTGGCATAATCTACCAGGGTAAGGATATACTGCTTCCCCGTTCTACTGGCTCTAGCTAGGGGCCCAATGATGTCCACAGCTACCCTCTGGAAGGGTTCTTCCATTACTGGGAGGGACTGTAACTTGGCCCTGATGTTCTTCCTGAGAGGCCTGTTCCTTTGGCAGGCATCACAAGAATGGCAAAACTCCTTTACATCCTTATCCAAACCTGGCCAGAAAAATATCTCTTTCCCTCTACTCCGGGTTTTCTTCTCCCCTAAGTGCCCTCCCAGTGGTATTTCATGTGCTATTTGTAGCACCTTGCCCCTATATAGATGGGAAACCACTAATTGTTTCCTGGGTTCTCTGCCTACCTCATTATTTATAGGTACCGTGACCCTATATAACAACCCCTTATCCCAGATAACGCTGTATAGGTCATCCACTCCTTTGCCTCGTGCTGCCCTGTCCCGTAAACCAGCCAAAGTCTCGTCTTTCTGCAGAACTGCCCTGATCGCCTCTCCCTTGGCCCATCCTAAAGTTAATGTATTAGCAAGCAATGGACTTACCTCAGGTCTTGGGTATCCCTTCTGCTCCTGGCAATGCCTCTCCAGTGTGGTTGCTCTTGGCATGAGCTCTGGTAATGGGCTGTACATATTGGCTCGTCATGTGGCCCAAATCATTGACCAGAAAAACATCCGCAGGGAGCCCATCCATGACTCCCACTTCATTGCTTTGGTTCCCCATGCCCCAGTCCAAATTAACGCGAGCCATGGGGATGGTTAACTGTTCTCCTCCTGGTACCATCACCCACATTTCCTTTCGGATAGAATCTGTAGGGCGTACCCATTAGGGTAGGACTACTGTGACTGCTGATCCAGAGTCACGGTAGCCAGTAGCTTGGCGTCCTTGCCACAGCTTGCCAATGTTGTTCTCCAGACAGCTTCTGCGGGTTCCTTACAGTATAGACCCCTGGATATCTTCCCTCTGCTTCTGGCTCCCAAAGAGCTGCGTTGGAGCTCGCCGGCCCCTCAGTCCACTCCCCCAAATAATGTACATGGCGGTGGGGAGGTCCTCTAGAGTTTTTGGGTGCCTGAGGACAATCCTTAGCAAAGTGACCTCGTTGGTTGCAGTTGTAGCATTCTGAGTTCATTGGTTTGGTCCCCCATTGTGTCCTGGGAGAAGGCTGGGACTTGGTACCCCTGTGGTCAGATGTTTTTACTGGCCGTGCCCAGGGCGCATTACGCATCTCAGGAGCTGATCGTGCTGGCACCACCTCTCTGGGGCCCCTACCTGTATTTAGGCTAGGTTTTGTTCCTTGGGACACTCTTTTGGCCCTGGTGCTGATAAACCGATCTGCTAGCGCAGCTGCTTGGTCTGCAGTGGTCGGTTTTTGATCTTGCAACCATTCACCTACTTCTGAGGAGCAAATGTTCAGGAATTGTTCCATCAGTACCACTTCCAATACCTGTTCGGCTGTGATGGCTCCTTGTGTGGACCACCACTGGGTACAAGCTCGCCTTAAACTGCACATAACCTCCACATGAGTGTCTGCTGGTCCGTTGGTGGTGCTCCACAATCTATCCAAAAATGTCTCAGGCGTCACAGTATATCTGCTCAGCAACACAGTGCACAAATATTTATAATCCTGGGCTTGTTCCCGTGGAAGGGCTCCACATGCCGCACTGGCCCTTCCTGTTAACTTGTTTAGCAGCAATTTGGCCCATTCTCCATAGGGAATATCTTGGACCCCACATTGCTGCTCAAACTCCTGAAGGAATTCGTCCATATTGTCCATACCATCCTGGAACTTCTTAAAGTTCTGGTATGCCATCTTAACTCGTACTGGCAATTCCTCTGTGCGGCAACCAAGCCTTTGCTGAACTTGATCCCGCTCCCCAGTGCGCTCCTGCCAGATTCTCTGGTAATGCTGGTCCAGTAAGTTGCACACCTCTTGTGCGGTCATCTCACTGGGGTATAAATGTCTGGCTTCTTCATACCTCCTTGTTGCCTCTTTGGTGATGTCTTGCTCTGGTTGGGGTCTTGGAGCCCTTGGTGGTCCCTCACCCAACTCCTCTGCTTCCCCCTGCTCCGCATCATTTTTTCTCAGGGCTGCAATCATCACCGCTCGTAGGTCTCCCTTCCTCCTAGGGATTCCTTTCTGCTTCATCGCCTCCCTTAGCTTCGCTGAGGACCATTCCTCGTATTGCTGCTCCATTCTTGGTCTTTCTGTAGAGTCGTCCCACCTCTGCCAGCCAATTGTCAAAACCTACTTTGATGATGGGATCTAGAGTATCCTAGTACTCTTATTCCCAGTAGATTTTAGACCTAAGATTTGGGTGATTCAGACCAATGGACAGTCCTTGCGGATGCAAGAGCATAAGTCCCAGCTCATTGGTAGCGTGCCTGGGAAATCTGGAAGGAAGTCAGAACGATCTCCTCTACCAGCATATGCCCCTGGGTCAATAATGCATCTGTACTCAAAGTTATGATGAAATTAAGAACAACATTTTATTTCACAACTGCATATTTAAGCATATCACACAAGGATAGGGGGAGTGGCTACCCTAAGCCAGCCCCAAATGACCTGGCCAAGGGATGGGCCAAGGAAGGCCAATCACAGAGTGTCACATCTTGGGAAACATTAGGCTCCTCCCAGGTCCGCCCCCTAGGTGTGGCTAACAGAGTCATTTGGGCCCTGGCAGTCAAGAGAGACACATCTCTTTGCTCTGGCCCAGGCCCCTGGATCTGGGTTAGGGAGACCCTAGAGAGGCCCCCTGGAGAGATTGTTCCTGACTTAAGTATGTTTACTTAAAGGATTCGCCTTGGTGGCCAGCTGGGGTCCTTCACCTATTGCAAGATGTATGTGGCAATGTATCCAGCATGACTACCCCATACTATCATATACATATGTGTATATATTCCACACACCGTCAGTCTATTTAAGTACAAGCGTAAAAGCGCACCCCACATAAAACCCCCTAATGTCCTCATAGTATATGGGATTGGGGCAGTGTTTCCACATCAATCCATCTCATGCATTATGATGACTTTTATTGAGGGTGATGGGAACCCTGCTCATTTCCGTAGACAATAATCATAATAATATAACAGTATAACCGTATAACAGTATAACAGGGGGTCTGGGAGCCCCAAACCCCCAGGTATCGTCTCTTGTGTCAACAGCCTGTGACAGACATCTGTCCAAGTTCCAGATGACTGCCAAGTGAGCCATGACAGTACCCATAAAGATGAATTATTTTTTATACCACAAACTGATTTGGCTCCAATTGAGAGTGGTTTACCTTTTGTCCTTCAAAGGAGACAATTTCCCATTATCATGGCATTTGCCATGACTATTAAAAAATCACAAGGACAAACTTTTAAATCTGTAGGTATGTATTTACAGGAACCTGTATTTGGCCTTGGACAACTCTATGTGGCTTTTTCCAGATGCAATAATCCAGAGGAAATGAAAGCTCATGTTGAAGAAAACCAAAGTCAGGTTGATTTATTAGAGGATGGACACATTTTTACAAAAATAATTGTGTACTATGAGATTCTATAGACATAGAGAACAGTGGTTTTATTTCGACGAAAGTTGATGTCACTCGGACTCTTTTTAGAGGACCACTATTTCACTTAGGAAACTCTATCTGCCATTTTCCAGAACTACAAGAATAATAAAAAAAAGTTAAAAATAAATATAAAACAAGAATAAAAAGTAGTTACCGTATTTATCGGCATAAAACACGCACCGGTGTATAACACGCACCTCATTTTAAGAAGGAAATTTCAGGAAAAAAAAAAAGCAAAATCCTCAACATCAACCTCCCTCCTCATCCTCCCTCCTCAACTCCCTCCTCAAACCCCCCATCTTCAACATCCTCCTCCACCCCCCCATTCTCATCCTCCTTCCTCAATCCCCCTCCTCAACCTCCCTCCTCAACCCCCCCATCCTCAACCTCCCTCCTCAACCCCCTCCTCCACTGCCCCATCCTCATCCTCCTTCCTCAATCCCCCTCCTCAACCTCCCTCCTCATCCTCCCTCCTCAACCCCCCTCCTCCTCAAACCAACTCCTCAACCTCCCTCCTCAACCCCCCCATCCTCAAACCCCCTTAAACCCCCCATCCTCATCCTCCTTCCTCCTCAACCCCCACCCCCCTCTTCAACCTCAACCCACCTCCTCATTCCAATCCCCCCCCCCCCACTCCTCCTCACCTCCCCCTCACTTACCTGCTTCTGTTCCGGCTTCCGCTCCTTGACCCGGTGCACGTGTCATCACATGCGCGCCGGGTCAGGGAGCGGAGCGGAGGCCGGAACAGAAGCAGGTAAGTGAGGGGGAGGTGAGGAGTTATTTAGGGGGGTTTAGGTTGAGGAGGGGGGTTTAGGTTGAGGAGGGGGGGTTTAGGTTGAGGAGGGGGGGTTATAATGAGGAGGGAGGTTGAGGATGAGGATGCGGAGGTAATATCGGCGTATAACACGCACCTATAATTTGCTCCCTATTTTCAGGGAGAAAAAGTGTGTGTTATACGCCGATAAATACGGTATATCTCACAGACAAACTTAAAAGTCTCATCGGCTCTTTTCAAGGGAACCACTTGGACATACAAAAATATAAACAAATTGGAATGTCTTGGAAGTGGCCTTTAAGCATGATTGGCTCCACAAAACAGTTATGTTGCATTTTCTTACAATTCAAGGTTACATGTTACTACGTTAAATTACTGATTGTAATGTTAAAATTGTATTTTAAAAGGTGGAGAAAGTTGTTTCATTGTATATAATTAGGAGTTCATATTAGTATGATGATGACCATTTGTTGTTAAATGTACATGTTTAATTACATAGAGAGTATTGATTCAGGGAGTAATCTGATCGCCAGTTAATGGGGTCAGGAAGGAATTTCCCCCCCCCCCCCCTTTGATAAAGGTTCCTTGGGGTTTTTTACTGTTTGCCTTCCTCTGGATTCAATACCTATGTGCTTTCCCAGTAGTTCAACTACAAGTTGCATGTTAAGAAGCATTCTGTAATGGTTTAAAATACTAATTCATACAAAGTTGACCTATTGTTATGTTACTCATGCATAGCTAAAAATTAAAAATGTTAGTATTGTTAAAAATAATTAATTGACCACAGTCTCAAATATTGCATGTTACACAGCTTTATGTAATGCTTTAAAATACTTATTCATACCAAATTCATCCATTGTTATATTTTTCCTGCATACTTGACAGTTAAAAAGGTTAATATTCTTAAAAAAATATGGTTTGACAGTACTTGCAATATGACTTGAATTGTAAAAAAAAAAAAATGTTATTACAGTTGTTGTACTTCTTTGTAGATAACAAAAAGGTTAAGAGTGTCAGAGACTCACATTGTGTGGCAAACATAATTCCCAGCCTTACAATTTCATTGCCGACGGGCAAGACGCAAGTCACAAATAATAGTTGTGGTAATTGAAAGTTGTCGTCACACAATCTTAAAATTTACGGGCTTGCGCATGCCTTCGACGCTCATTAAGAGGCCCATATGTGACTGTCTTGACGGGGTTGCAATAAGCGCCAAAGGCTCATCGCAAGGCCCGAAAGTTACGGGTTTGACGGGGGCTGCACTGAGCACCGAAGTCGCTCATCGCAAGACCCGTATGTGACTGGCTTGAGGGGGAGAGAGGCTCCAAACGGCTTCCAAGTTACAGGCTTCAAAAAAATTACTGCTTTATCGGCCTGCATTTTTTTCAATCCCATAACTCGGAAGCCGCTGGAAGACCACCAAAAGACGACAATGAATTAAATATTAACCCTTCAATCTCCCACACAGCACAGGGGGAGAGGCAGGGAGCCTGTGAGGTTGCAAGCTAATTTACTATGTAATTGGCATTTTTGGGAGGTCTCAAAACAGCTAAGTGAGGGAAAAAATGGTGTCCGTAAAGCCGCAATTTTATTTCAAGCCTCAAAACAGATAAGCGAGGAAAAAAATGGTGTCCGTAAAGCCGCAATTTTTTTTCAAGCCTGTAAGTCTGAAACATTTTGGGCTTGGGGGAAAATTATCAATTTCCCAAGCCTGCAAATGGGTTCACACCCGTAAATGCAAACAGGAGCATAGAAGAGGGAAAGGGGGGAGAAAGACACAGGGGAGGGAGAGGGGGTAATGGAGTGGAAAGAGACACAGGGGAGGGAGTTGGGTGGAAAAAGACACAGGGGTGAGAGAGGGAGGGGGAAGACACAGGGGAGGGAGATAAGGGGGAAAAAACAGGGAAGGGAGAGGGGGCAAATAAACATGGGGGAGAGGGGGGAGACACAAGGGTAAGAGAGTGGGGAGAGGCTGGCAATGAGCGCCAAAGGCGCTCATTGCGAGGCCCGAAAGTTGCGGGTTGGCAGATGCCTACAATGAGCAGCAACGCAGGTACGGAAAAGGGGGGGGGGGCCTGCAATGAGCGACGAGGCCTGTAAAATAAAGGAGGGGAGAGGCTCACAAGTTAGAGGGAGGAGAGTCTTGCATTGTGTGGAAAACAGCATTGCCAGGCTTCAAATTTTAGTTGTTAGTTGTCATATAAAATGTATCCTTCACTTCACTTAAGAAGCCCCAAGTAACAGATTCTTGCATTCAGGATTCTCCACTTTTCTTCCAGTTCTGGAGCCATGGACAGCAGCCGAGTTGCAAAGCCTACATTGGAGGGGCTTCGCCTATCAGGGTGTTGTGTTGCTCAGGCACACATTATGTCACTGTCTGCTTGTTAGCAGCATGAGACTAGTAGTGTGAAGCTCTTCCAAGGTATGTGTGGCTTTCGGTCACCATATTGTCATTTTTGTGCATACAACATGCCACAGTATTTGTTTATCTTTCGGTGTTTGACTCTTGCAGTAAGTTTATCCATAGTGTACCATTTAATGCAGCAATGGGCAACCTATTTCACTTGAAGGGCTTCATGTGTGTCCCTTGAGTCCTTACAATAAAGACTGGATCATTAAAACTTTTTATCCAAATCAAAGTAAACATCACTGTATGATTTGGTAACAATGGTATAGCTAATGTGCTTTGGAGTACATGTCATTACTGATTTTGGGTCTCCCCTGCACCCCACAAGTAACCCCTCTCATTGCTATCAAGTCTATCAAAATGAAAATGTAATGTTAGGTTTAAAGCAACTAATGTGAATATCTAGTTGCTTGTTTACTTTGTTCATCTATTTTCTATTGTGTAAAATAGGTTGGAGGTTTTCCTCCCCAATGGCACATACAGTCAATACTACAGGAAATTAAGCCAAACTGTTCAGTGGAAAGTTTGATCATGAGGCTAAAGTTCAAATATTTTGGCCATATCATGAGAAGACAGGATTCCCCAGAGAAGACTCTGATGCTGGGAAAGATTAAAAGCACGTGAAGAAGGGGACTGCAGAGGCGGAGATGGATAATTAAGATCATTGAAGGAATGAACATGAGATTGATGTAGCTCAGCGGCTGACAGTTGTGCCTGGCATGCTGGGATTCATTTGGTCACTGGGAGTTGGAAACTACTTAATGACTAAAAACAATAAAATGCCAAAGGAGGGGGGATCATTGCCACCTTGGTGGCTGTAGGAAAAGGGATAGCGATCCTTTTAGTATTTAATCAACTTTTTATGTCCAGATGTGTGATGGTCAACCTATGGTACCATAAATAAAACCTGTAGCTCCCAGGCTGCATGTTCATAATTATGATTATTCTACAGCAGTGTTTCTCAACTCCAGTCCTCAGGGCCCACCAACAGATTACAGTTTAGGTGAGCATAGGGGAGCTAATCAGGGGCTCAGTAATTCTCTTTACCACCTGCAGAGCCGCCGATTGGCTCACCTGTGCTCAAGCAGGGAGATACATAAACTGTGGTGGGCCCTGAGGACTGGAGTTGAGAAACACTGTTCTACAGTATTGATACACAAGGCTAATATGTCCCAATTACTGGATATTGCATGTGTTTAATAGCCTTAATAGCCAATAAAGCTCTCTGAGTTTCCAATAAATATTAAACCAACGGCGAAAACAAGCTGCCTAGAAAAATGAATCTGAAATAAAAGTTCAACTTATTCCCCACAGAGCTGCTTCCAAAAAAACTCCTGGTTATAGAGGCCGAGAGCTGACATTTAAATGCCAAGTTTAATAATAATATGTCGGCTGTAGAAGTGAGGCGGGGTGCACTTGTGTGCTTTTCCTGATTCCTGGGGTTTACGGTCTTTTTTTTTGGATAGGTGACCGATAACTTGTAAGCACAAATTTTCAATACAATAACATTAAGGAACACATTTACTAAGCTATTGATCTAGCAATGTAAAGTGACATAGAAGAGATTCTAAATATAGTATAATTTAATATTATAGACAATAACATGTAAGTTATCAGTTGAACCTTACGAAAAAACGCATTGACATGGATGTTTCTTTTCTGGGATTGGTAGATCTCAGTGGATAGCTAAGCACTCAAGACCCCCATAGACATATAACTCCAAAGGATGAATCTGTGATTACTATTTTTAGTTCAAGTACACGTAGTTGTAATGATAAGATGTTTGATGGGCTTGGCCGCTCTCCTTAGATGACACTATCAAAAGATATGAAATGAGAAAAAAAGGGTAGGAGAAAGTGCACCAGCACCTAGTGCAGATCATTCACCGGTATAAACTTAGAGAACAATAGATGGGCACTGTAGGTACATGACTCTCACCTGGACTGACCTCAGTGATATATGATGTATTTAATCAGCACTATTTGCATTTGCACTCCTGGGTACTCTTCTCTAGGGTCTTAGAGGCAGTGTCGTTCAGGAATCAGTCAGAACATAAAACATCCTTTATTGATCTCTAGGAATAAATATTGTAAAACTCAATATGATCGAATAATAGTATGTGAAGATCATACAGAACATATAAATGTGTAAAATGCAACAAACAGATGCGCTTCACTGAACTTATGCAGCTTAAGCAGGCTCCTAATCCCTTAGGTGAGAAAACGTACATATACAAGGACCAATAAAAATAATTTGTAATAGGGGGACATAATGTCTTAGGATAGAGAGACTAGATATACAATGAATCACTATGCCTAACAATGAATAAGAAAAGTTATAAATATATAGTAGACTCTCGGGTTAACCGGAACTCAAGCAACCAGAAAAAAATTGAATACTGTACTTTAAATAAAAATGAAAAACTTACACGGCTCAACAAATGCCAGGAGCCAGGGTGTCATGCCACAAAATGCTTACAGGCACCTAGATTTCATCCACTGTATGTCTCTGCAATTCAATGTTACCTGGAAGCAGACAGAGATGAGCGACTGAGCCAGTGCAGTGCTGGGGTTACATTCCCTGGGTTCAGCACCACAACCTCCAGCTTATCGTACCTGTGTGTAAGTGAGGAGTGAAAGCTGCTGCTGTTAGAACAGCTCTCACTGACAAATATACTTAGCAGAGCATCCTATGTACAGCTAATCTAAGCTTCTTTTGATAGTAACTCTCAAGCAACCAGAAACTAAATTTTTCCGGTGTCTACCAATCCCCGTAGGTGCCGGATAACTGAGAGTCTACTGTATATACCATCAAGTAGGATAAGTGTAAACCACACTGTAAAATAGGGTAGGCACCTACATAAATGAATACAAAACGTAGTTTAAAAATACATATATATATATATATATATATATATATATATATATATATATTGTAAAGTTAGACCAATATATACAGTATATATATATATATATATATATATATATATATATATATATATATATATATATTTATTCTAACTAATATCTAGTGAGGGGAATAAGTCCCGTAAAATGTAGGGCGCTGGATAAACCAAAAAGATATTTAGGTGATAGAACACATTGCCAAAGTAACAAATATATAAAATGTATATGCCAAAATGTGAGAAGAATGGGAATGAATAATAAATAAGGAGACATATATGGAAGTATATATAGAAAGGTCTCATAAGATAAAGTAATAAAGTTATACAGTATGAATAAATTGGATATAATAAAATAAAACAATGAGAAGTACTATGACTGGGCACTATTTTATTTACATCTTCAAAGCTTGCCCCCATTTATCCAGCAAGGTTGTGCATTCTCCTGGCTATCTTTCCTATATATATATAGCTAAACCTCAACTATTAGTCATAGTACTTCTCATTGTTTTATTATTTTATTTTCACATAAGTGGTATATTACTTTTTACTCTATACTACTATCTACAATTACTGTACACACATATGAGCAATACCTTTGTACCAGTATAGTGCTTAACAACATCCTATTAGGCGCACATCCCATTTACAGGTGATACACACCAAACTGACCGATTCTTGGACGACACCGTCACTAAGACCCTAGAGAACAGTACCCTAGAGTGCAAATGGTGCTGTTTAAATACATCATATATCACTGAGGTCAGTCCAGGTGAGAGTCAATACTTACAGGGCCCATTTATTGTTCTCCAAGTTTATACTGGTGAATGATCTTCACTAGGTGCTGGTGAGCTTTCTCCTACACTCACCCTTTTTCTTTTTTACCATTGATGTTTGCAATTTTGCGCTGTGAGTCACCCTTTCACATCCAATAACAAACCGACATTCATATCTTTTATTGAGGAGATCAGTGCCATTAATTATCAATAAGTCCATGAAGTGTTTGGTCTATTCACTTCAGTGAATCACCTGTACATTGAGCATTTGCTGTTGTTTAACGATTCAATCGTGTCCGACTCTCTGTGACCCTATGGACTGCAGCACGCTAGGCACATCTTGTGTTTGGTTGGGCTTATCCATAAGGTTTTCTTGGCGAAAAATACTGGAGTGGGTTGCCATTTTCTTCTCCAGTGGGCTGCGATTTGTTTGATCTCTCTGCTATGACCTGCCCATCTTGGGTGACCTTACATTCTATAGCTAACAGCTTCATTGATGTACACAAGCCCCTTCGCTACGACAAGGTAGTGATCCAGAAGGGGACATTGAGCATACATAGTCTCTATTTGTGTGACTGCACGGAAGGCAATTGATCTAATGCCTCAGGTTCTTATTGATTAATAATGTAATTGAACAACATGTAATAATCTAAATCTGTGGGTGGATCAGAAATGCTGACTGAAAAAAAATTGCTAATTTTAGTTTCCTGCAGGAAATTGCATTTTCTTCTTAATAACATTACTTATAATTATAGTTTTAAATTATTCCACATTTGGAACTCCACTGTGACACTTTAAACTGCTAGATAATTAATATGGTAAATGTTACTGTAAAGTTATTGTATTTTATTATTAGTCAATTACCCAGAAATATTCCCGGGTCTCTCAAAGCTTCCTCTATCTTAGTAACAACAATCATCTTGCTCACAGCTGTTCTTCACATGTAGCTGGGATGACCAGTGATCCTCTCTGGAAGATTGAAAGACCTCATGTAATTCTGAAAGTTATAATTCTTTTCTCTGTAGACAAAGTTATTGATTTATAAACAAAATAATACAACTCCTAGCATCCTATGTACAGATGAACTGTAGCAATGAGAATTGCAAGTCAAAGGAGCTTTGTTATTCATGTCCTGAAGTACCTTCCTCGATGGTGCATTGTGTAAACCTGATGGCACTTCCTGGATGGAGCACTGTATAAACCTAATGGCACTTCCTGGAGGAAGCACTGTGCAAACCTGAAGGACCTTCCTGGATGGAGCACTGTATAAACCTAATGGCACTTCCTAGATGGAGCACTGTATAAACCTGAAGAAACTTCCTGGATGGAGCACTGTGTAAACTTGAAGGGCCTTCCTGAATGGAGCACTGTATAAATCTGATGGTACTTCCTGGATGGAGCACTGTGCAACCCTGAAGGACCTTCCTGGATGGAGCACTGTATAAACCTGAAGGACCTTCCTGGATGGAGCACTGTATAAACCTAATGGCACTTCCTAGATGGAGCACTGTATAAACCTGAATAAACTTCCTGGATGGAGCACTGTTTAAACCTGAAGGACCTTCCTGAATGGAGCACTGTATAAATCTGATGGTACTTCCTGGATGGAGCACTGTGCAACCCTGAAGGACCTTCCTGGATGGAGCACTGTATAAACCTTGAAGGCGATTTTTGGATGGAGCACTGTACAAACCTGAAGGACCTTTCTGGATTGATCACTGTACAAACCTGAAGGACCTTTCTGGATGGAACACTGCAAACCTGCAGGACCTTCCTGGATGGAACACTGCAAACCTGCAGGACCTTCCTGGATGGAACACTGCAAACCTGCAGGACCTTCCTGGATGGAACACTGCAAACCTGCAGGACCTTCCTGGATGGAACACTGCAAACCTGCAGGACCTTCCTGGATGGAACACCGTGTAAACCACACAAGGATTTCTAATTAATTAGCAAGATACCCTAGGCAACTAACTTCTTGGGGGAGTCCAGGCTTCATTGTATATTGAATTTCCATCCTCTTTATAAGTACAGTGTTTTGTCTGTTCTAATGTAATCAATCCATTTTTACACACAGTCTAGTTAAAATTAAAGACTAAATTTCCTTAAAGATTTTTATTCAAAAAAGCCCAAATGCCTCTTTTAATTAGGATTGTAAAGTAATGATAGAAAAGATTCTGACATGCAGGAGCTGAGGATTTTTGATCATATTTTAGTAGCTTTGATTTTTTTATTTTGTAAGGCAAATTGATGTAGTTATTGTACTGAAATAACAGTCTTAAGTCTTAGTAGTAAAATATGACTTCACATTTATTATAATTGAAAGGAGAGATATGTCCAAAGCAGAAATGTTTTTAAACATCTTGAGTGAAACTGAATCTTGAGACTAAAAGGAATGTCTTGCAATTATTAAATGAGAGATGTGAAGAGGTGTGAAGAGAGCTGGGATATTTTTACTTTGTGGAAATAACAATTCATGTTGCTAGTGGAGGGTTCTGAAACAAGGAATCCAGAGATGTTTTCTTAGAGTTATTATCCAGCACAAAGCGCAGGACGGAACACATTGATCACAAGAGGTATTTATATGTGTAAAGTAACCATTAGAGAGGTGCAGCTCTGAGTGTGAAGATCTTCATGTTAAAAGAACTTCTCCTGGGAATCAGATGATCATAGGTTTTGGATTCTGCAAACTGTACAACAAACATATAATGGAAAAAAATATGTTTTTTTTATTTTTATCGGTGGCTATAAATAAAATATAATGATGTTGTGTGAATGGCGAGTGACGAGGTGTCAGAGGCAGGAATGCTCTGGCCATCACAGCATGGTGTGCCAGACTATAAGGGAATTTGGGGCAGTGACTTTTTCGTGAAACCCCTCAGTAAAATATGGTGCTGTAGCATATATTTATATATATAAAATAATAAGTACATTTGTAAGCCCGTTTAAAAGTCTAAAAATGAGTTAAACTTATTCACTGCTCAGGTTTCCCAGAAATACAGTCATTGTACTGCACCCTGGGGGACTGGGTGGGGACATGAAAACGAGATACAATGTACCTTACTCTTTAAATCCAAAAGTGTCCCCCCTGAGGTTAGAGTAAGGCTAAGCCATTTATTTTATGTTTTCTTTGTTTTCATTTGTGTAATGATATAGGAATCACAAGGTTTTGGAGACCAGCAGCCTAGGTCAGCAATAATCCAATTCAGCAAGTTGTAGGTGAAACAGGAACAAGCTTTATTGAAGGGAACAGGAACCACAATAATCTGGCAAGGTACATTGACAGGAAGTGCCTTATATAGGCCAAGGACCAGACACCTGACCTGGCACAGCTGAAGAGACTTAGGCACTGATACTATTGCTAGCAGAGTCAAGGTTATCAGATCTCAATGAAATTCACAAAGGCAGGCTGGCGCAGTGGTAGGGAAGAGGTTCAGCAGCCTGGGGACCAGGGTTCAAAACCCAGCAGAGTCAATTCCTCACAATTTGCTTGATGAAAAGAATTAAAAGATTTAAATCATTTAAGGGCCTTCTGTGTTTCTCCATCATAAGTTCCAGAAAAAAGGGCACCGACCCTCAAAAACACACACATATTTATATACACACACGGACACAGTAGTGCCCTCAGGAGCCAACTCTACTCAAACATAGCCATAAGCTATCCGAACCCCCATGTCCTCCTCCCATTAAATCTTTTTTAAAGCATAAACTTGCAGCCAGGGACCACCACACTCCCCTCAGATCCCCCAGCCACTTGCCTATTTGAATTTGTTTGCACCTCAAAGTATTGTTCCCACATATACATAAATATAAAAATCACTTACTTCATCACCTGCCAGTTTTCTTTGTTTCTGCTCCTGAAGTCTGAGTCCAGCAGCTCCTTCTTCCAAGAGACTTGGGTCCTGAAATAGGACCCCTTCTCCTCCCATTTCCCTCAGCCTGAAGTCCCTTAGGGCTCCAGTCTGCACCCCATACACTACAGAAAAAACCTAAACAATAGTGACATGCATCCAATGTTTGCATCCTCCCACCAAGGCATATCCACCCACCTACAATCTACTATGTAGCTTTACCGGACTCTTACTTCTTTTTCTCTTCTTTTGCACAACCTATCCATGTTTGGACATTTTTCAGGCTTAAAAATAAATGTTGACAAAACTGTGGCTTTAAATATAAGTCAAACACAGTAGTTATACATCTTCAAATAAATTATAATTTTTCTTGGCCTAAAACAAGTATTCAGTACAGAGGAGTCAATATTACTCCTCAGTGGAAGTATCTTTATCAGGCTAAATATCCCTCTATTTATAAAGAATCGACAGAGGATTTACAAAAATGGTCAAGATTCCATATTTTTTGGACAGGCTGTGTTAATTCTGTAATAATGAAAATTCTACCCCGCTTATTATACCTCTTCTAAAAAGTACCAATCACTATTACATTTAAAGATTTAGCTACATTTCAAACACTTATTTTTACATTTATTTGGTGAAACAAACCTCCTAGAATAGCCATATCTACCATGTACAAATCCAAAAGGGGGACTTTCTTTTTCTAACTTAAAATGTTACTACAAAGCTGCTTAATGGGCCTATCTCTCGCTGGGTCATTCAATAAATGGCCACAAATCTGGGTATAAATTGAACATTTTCTCATGTCACCCCATTTCTGAGATGCAATTATTTGGCTCCCCAACTCTGTTGCTTCTTTGTCCTAGTTTACTGACCAAATTCACAATGGGACAGTGGCATTGGGCAGCACATCGCTGAAAATTACAATCTCCTCTTTCCCGCTTAATCCATTGTTCCTCATCCCCAATTCCTGTCAGGTTTACAAGACAGAAGGAATTTACCTGGTGGAAAACAAATAAACTTACTAAAATACATACCTGGATCTCGGAAAAAGAATCACTAACCTATTAAACAAATTTGAAGCACTTTGGCTTCTGCTAAGCACTTTTGTGTCTTATTCGGTACATACCCTGAGACATCCTTGAGAAACTTGGTTTTAACATATTTGCCAGAGATACCCCTTAGCACAAGTATTCTAGAGAAGATCTATTATTCCTTTAACTCACCTCCAGAGGGGCACAAGTAAAATATATGACCTCATGGGAAAAACACCAAAATCAGATCGGTTTGTTTTTCCTTTTTTTTCTTTTCTCTTTGTTCACTGTCATTTAAAACACTTTAATTGAAAAGTAAAAAAAAAAAAAATTAAATAGAAAAGATACACTGCATAGTATAACAAAAATACAAATGTTTTTGGTTGAAATACATTGCTACAGATACATTTTTATTAATTTATTTTTAAATAATCATTAAACACCTTTGCATAATTTTTGTTGCAATGACAAAATATGTTGTAAATGTTTCTTATTTTCTTCTAATAAAACAAGGAGACCAATCCTGCCCGCAGATCCAGTCCAGTCCTTCAAACCTTTCTTCCAGGACAGCAGCAGTGGTTCAGGATACAAAATGATTATAGTCCAGTAAAATTAATAAAAATCTTCCTTCTAAATGAAACACACCATGCATATGTGTCCCAGAAAAAGCAAAGTTTATTTGGGAATTTGCAGGCTATATATAAAGGTGAAGAACAATGGGTACAATCAAATATTAACAAATGGTATATTATCCCAGGGTGATAAAATTAGCTTTGTCTAAAAATAAATTAATTATCCCACTTTACTCTAGACTGTTACTTTTAGCTGGTGGCCCCCAACCGATAGTGGGCCCCAGTGTTTTGCACCTGCTGCACTAGCAGTAGCTCCACCACTGCTACCAGATGAAAAGCACACCTGTCTCATGGCCACCAGACAAACAGTATGTCACCATGTACAAAATTTAAATCCTGAAACAATAATATCACAGTACTCAACAGGAGCGCTCAAAAGTACAGTGCCTTGAAAAAGTATTCACCCCCCTTGGCATTTTTCGTGTTTTGTTGCCTCACAACCTGGAATTAACATGGATTGTTTGAGGATTTGCATCATTTCATTTACTAAACATGCCCACAACTTTCAAGATGTTTTTTTTTTTTTTTTTTTATTGTGAAGCAAACAACAAATGTGCATAACTATTCACCCCCCTAAAGTCAATACTTTGTAGAGCTACCTTTTGCGGCAATCACAGCTCCATGTTGCTTTGGATAAGTCTCTACGAGCTTGCCACATCTTACCACTGGGATGTTTGCCCATTCCTCCTTGCAAAACTGGTCCAGCTCCTTCAAGTTGGATGGTTTGAGATTGTGAACAGCAATCTTTAAGCCTGACCACAGATTTTCTAATTGATTGAGGTCTGGGCTTTGACTAGGCCATTCCAACACATGTACATGTTTCCCCTTAAAACACTCAAGTGTTGCTTTAGCAGTATGTTTGGGGTCATTGTCCTGCTGGAAGGTGAACCTCCGTCCTAGCCTAAAATCAAGCACAGAGTGGTACAGGTTTTGCTCAAGAATATCCCTGTATTTAGCACCATCCATCTTTACCTCAACTCTGACCAGTTTCCCAGTCCCGGTTGCTGAAAAACATCCCCACAGCATGATGCTGCAATCACCATGTTTCACTGGGGATGGTGTTCTTTGGGTGATGTGATGGGTGTGCGCCAGACATAGCATTTTCTTTGATGGCTCAAAGTTCAATTTTAGTCTCATCAGACCAGAGCACCTTCCTCCATACATTTTGGGAGTCTCCCACATGCCTTTTCGCAAACTCAAAACATGCAATTTTGTTTTCTGCTAAAAGTAATGGCTTTCTTCTGACCACTTCTCCATAAAGCCCAACTCTATGGAGAGTACGGCTTATCGTCGTCCTATGTACAGATACTCCAGTCTCTGCTGTTGAACTCTGCAGCTCCTCCAGGGTTACCTTAGGGTCTCTGTGCTGCCTCTCTGATGAATGCCCTCCTTGCCCAGGTCCGTGAGTTTTGGTGGGCGGCTGTCTCTTGGCAGGTTTGCTGTTGTGCCATGTTCTTTCCATTTGGTTATGATAGATTTGATGGTGCTCCTGGGGATCATCAAAGATTTGGTTATTTCTTTATAACCTAACCCTGACTTGTACTTCTCAACAACATTGTCCCTTACTTGTTTGGAGAGTTCCTTGGTCTTCATGGCAGTATTTGGTTAGTGGTGCCTCTTGCTTAGGCGTTGCAGTCTCTGGGGCCTTTCAAAAAAATGTGTGTATATGTAATGACAGATCATGCGACACTTAGATCGCACACAGGTGGACATCATTTCATTAATTATGTGACTTATGAAGGTAATTGGTTGCACCGGAGCTTTTTATGGGCTTCATAACAAAGGAGGTGAATACATACGCACATGCCAGTTTTCTATTTCTAAAAAATAGTTTTATGTGTATATTTTTCTCATTTCACTTCACCAACTTAGACTATTGTGTTCATCACATAATATTCAGATTAACAAAACATTGAACTTAGGGCTGTAATGTAACAAAATAGGTAAAATGGGTGAATACTTTTGCAAGGCACTGTATGTACCTGGTCTGATGGAGCTATGTAAATATAAAGTTCAAGTTTGTTCAGTCTTTACTGTTCCCAAAGTCTCTATCAATTGTGGATGATATTCCACAAGTTTGTGAATGCCAGTTTTTTTTCTCCCATAGATATATAAATTCCAGTTCCTGGTCCAGATGTTTTCGTTTGCGATTCTGACAACTGTTGGTGTGGACACACGTGTACCCCTGGTGGACACAAGGTTTTCTCTTTCTGTTCCAGCTGACCTGAATCCCACACACTCTCCTGTGTTTCCACACATGCTTCCTTACAATTATACCCTTTCAGGACTACGTGGTCCTATAGGGTATTGAGTGGAAGGCAAAAATGTATATCCCAGGTTTCTAGTTTATTTTATTTTCTGTATATATTACAAGCATTTCATAAATCTCATTCATTAACATTCCAAATATTTTTTTTTATATTAAGCACATTCTGCAGTTCCCGATTTTAAAAATCAGAGCACAATGATACTACAAAAAAGCAATTGTTCAGCACAATTTAAAAAAAAAAATCAATAAAAACACTGATGCGTTTTGTCGCTTTTGGGTAGCTCTCAATGATAAAGGTAAAATTATAAAGAAATATGACTAACTCACAACAGTGTTGTAACATACTTGAAAACAATGTGGTAAATGGTGTTATTTATGTGTAGTATTTAAATAGGATAGGTAGATGCACAATAAATAATATCCTATGCCTGCCAGATAACATTTAAAAAAAGAGGGGATAAAGGGTAGGGAAGAGAGTGTTATGAAGTGCAAGAACTATATGACTACAACAAAGTACATCACCCCATGTTACGATATGTGGGAAGAATTATCGAGGACATAATAAATTAATACATTGTACACCAGTTATAATGAATCCTAAAGAAGTGAAAGAATTCCTGGATTAACTATTTGTTGTCCTCCATATAGTTCTGAAAGGGTTTAATTAAGAGTAAGCCTGTGTGGCTCTGACCAGGAACACAGTAGAGTATATGGGATCCAGGTCTGCTACTATTTAAATATACAACTACTGGAGAGAGAAAACCTTTGGTTTCAATAGACAGAGAAGAGACCAGACTGTCTAGAAGGAACACACGAGACATATTCATACCCAACATGTTTTAGATAAGAACATGCAAGTATCTGATTAATTACCTGTATCTACTGTATATGCTCTGCATTATTTGTGATACATTAAATTGCACTAGGAGTGGGTGTGCGCTCTCTCTTCCCCCCTGCCTATTATAGCTTGTGCCAGGAACCGGGAGGCAGGTCAAAATGGCACTTTATTTAGAGAAAGCTTTATTGTCTGCTTTATAAAACACACATATCTCGTATATAACAAGTGATCGACTAGGTACTTCAAAACCTTTACCTGGTGCTTACATTAGCCTTTAATGGGATTTCTTCTTCCCTTTTGTACAATACATACTATTTTCCAATTCTTTTGCTTACTCCAGGGATTCCTGCACCTTGTTCTTTAGAAAAAAAAAATAGATGTTATACAATTTTTACTGTTCTTTAGAAATCTGCTCTTCTTTCTAATGTTGCTATGTATTTTATTAGGTTTCAGCTCTTGGGATGTATCTGCAGCTATTCATAATGAAGCAGCTTTTGTGAAGTGTATAATGTGTGTTTGAAACCTTTCTAAATCAATAATTAAGGTGAAAAAAATCTTTAGAAAGTTTTGGAGTTCTACTTCAGAACTTTTAGACATTTTATTTATTAGAATAAAACAAACAATTTTCTTGTATAATCAGAGCAGATTGTACAGTTTGTTTTCCCAGCACATAGTGTCTTCTGTTGGTGATAATTAGAGCTAATTTAATAGATTAATGATGACATTTATGAAGGAGTTTTATTATTAATCAGGGAAACGCAAAGCTAATTCCAGGACCTAGTTTCTCAATTCGTGGTCTGCACAAACTTAAAGGGATATGGAAGTTTTATGGATTTTATTAGGAATACAATATACCTGTTTATCCATTTACTTTTATGCACTTTGTTTTATTTAGACATGCTTTTTAGCTCTGTTTTTACTGAATAAAAGAGTAAAGAGGAGTACTACACCACATAATTGTACAGCCATAACGTTTCATCAGACCAGAAAAACCTTTTCCTTGTGACTGCCACATGCACTTTGGCAAACGCCAAATGGGATTCACTACTCCATACTTGCCGGCTTTGTGGAAAGTCCAGTTTATACTTCTTTCCACAGACAGTTTTTCCATCTCATCAGTAGATCTCTCCAGCTTCTTCAGAGTTACAGATGACCTCTTGGTTGCTTTCCTATGAATCCCATCTTTACCGTTCAGAGTTTTGCGGCTGTGGCATATTCCATCAATTTTTTTTAAAGAAGTGCTATGGGGATGTTCAAACTTTGGGATATTTATTTTCATACCCAGCTCAGACAGATGCTTATCTAGAACCTTATCCAAAACTTATGATATGACCTCTAGCAAGCTCTCTGGCCTTCCAAAAGCAGGTGTTTTTATTCTGAGATCATGTGACATTTAAAAAGCATACGGGTGGCCTCCATAAAATTATGTAAGGGAGGACTACTGGCAGCACCAGAGACCATTTAAGGGCTTCAGAGCAATATGTATCCGGCCAAGACTTCAGTTTCTTCAATTATAACAGTAATGAAAACTCATCAAACTATCTTTTATTTCAGGGACATAAAATCCAATTAAATCCATTTTAATTCCAGACTATTACATTACAAAATGTGGAGAAATTCTAGGTGGTAACTGTAATTTTTCTTCTTCCAGTGTTTTTATATCTCTTTTGCCCTCAATCAATTTTTATTCTCAGTTCCTTTCTCTCCTCTTTAAAGAGTTTACAGTCTCTTTTTCTCTCCAACACTAATCTTTAAAAAGGGACTCCTGGACATGCTCAGCAGTCAAAATCAAGTAGAAAACGTGTAAAAAAATGTTTTTACTATTTATTTTAAAGGCTACAATGCTAGCTTTTTCAGCACTCAAACTACTGTATATACTCGAGTATAAGCAGAGGCACCCATTTTACCACAAACACTGGTAAAACTTAGTGAGTATAAGCCGAGGGTGGGAAATGTGCTGCCCCCTGTGTCCCTCTTGTGCCCCTCCTCTCTCTCCCCTGTGTCTCTCCCCCCTCCTCTCTCCCTCCCCTGTGTCTCTTCCCCTCCTCTCCCTCCCCTGTGTCTCCCCCGCTCCTCACCCTCAACCCCCCTCCTCAACTTCAACCTCCTAAACCCCCCTCAGCCCCCCTCCTCATCCTCACCCCCTAAACCCCCCTCCTCAACCTCAAGCCCTCCTCAACCTCAACCTCAACCCCCTCCTCAACCTCAAGCCCTCCTCAACCTCAACCCCCTCCTCAACCACAACCCCCTCCTCAACCACAACCCCCTCAACCACAACCCCCTAAACCCCCCTCCTCAACCTCAACCCCCTCAAACCCCCCTCCTCAACCTCAACCCCCTCAACCCCCCTCCTCAACCTCAACCCCCTCAACCCCCCCTCCTCAACCTCAACCCCCTCAACCCCCCTCCTCAACCTCAACCCCCTCAACCCCCCTCAACCTCAACCCCCTCAACCTCCCTCAACCTCAACCCCCTCAACCTCCCTCAACCTCAACCCCCGCAACCTCCCCCCAACCTCAACCCCCGCAACCCCACTCCTCATCCGCAACCCCACTCCTCATTCCGCAACCCCACTCCTCATCCGCAACCCCACTCCTCATCCGCAACCCCACTCCTCATCCGCAACCCCACTCCTCAACCTCCTAAACCCCCCTCCTCATCCTCAACCCCCCTAAAACCCCTCCTCAACCTCAACCCCCTACACCTTCTTGTCAACCTCAACCCCCTAAACCCCCCTCCTCATCCTCAACCCCCCTAAACCCCCCTCCTCATCCTCAACCCCCTAAACCCCCCTCCTCATCCTCAACCCCCTCAAACCCCCTCCTCAACCTCAACCCCCTCCTCAACCCCCCTCCTCAACCTCAACCCCCTCCTCAACCCCCCTCCTCAACCTCAACCCCCCTCCTCAACCCCCCTCCTCAACCTCAACCCCTCCTCAACCTCAACCCCCTCCTCAACCTCAACCCCCTCAACCCCCCTCCTCAACCTCAAGCCCCCCTCCTCAACCTCAACCCCACTCCTCAACCTCAACCCCCTAAACCCCCCTCCTCAACCTCAACCCCCCTCCTCAACCCCCTCAACCCCCCTCATAAACCTCAAACCCCCCTCCTCAACCTCAACCCCCTCAAACCCCCTCCTCAACCTCAACCCCCTCCTCAACCCCCCTCCTCAACCTCAACCCCTCCTCAACCTCAACCCCCTCAACCCCCCTCCTCAACCTCAACCCCCTCCTCAACCTCAACCCCCCCTCCTCAACCTCAACCCCCCTCCTGAACCTCAACCCCCTAAACCCCCCTCCTCAACCCCTCCTCAACCTCAACCCCCCTCCTCAACCTCCTCAACCCCCCTCCTCAACCTCAACCCCCTCAACCCCCCTCAACCTCAACCCCCTCCTCAACCTCAACCCCCCTCAAACCCCCTCCTCAACCTCAACCCCCTCCTCAACCCCCCTCCTCAACCTCAACCCCCTCCAACCCCCCTCCTCAACCTCAACCCCCCTCCTCGAACCTCAACCCCCCTCCTCAACCCCCTAAACCCCCCTCCTCAACCCCATCTCAACCTCAACCCCCCTCCTCAACCTCCTCAACCCCCCTCAACCCCCTCCTCAACCTCAAGCCCTCCTCAACCTCAACCCCCTCAACCCCCCTCCTCAACCTCACCCCCCTCCTCAACCTCAACCCCCTCAACCCCCCTCTCAACCTCAACCCCCTCAACCCCCCTCCTCAACCTCAACCTCAACCCCCTCAACCTCCCTCCTCAACACTCAACCCCCTCAACCTCCCTCACTCAACCTCACCCCCTCAACCCCCCTCCTCAAACCTCAACCCCTCATAACTCCCTCCTCAACCTCAACCCCCCTCCTCAACCTCAACCCCCTCAACCTCCCTCCTCACCTCAACCCCCCTCCTCAACCCCCTCAACCCCCCTCCTCAACCCACCTCCTCAACCTCAACCCCCTCAACCCCCCTCCTCAACCCCCTCAACCCCCCTCCTCAACCCCCTCAACCTCAACCCCCCTCCCTCAACCCCCCTCCTCAACCCCCTCAACCCCCCTCCTCAACCCCCTCAACCCCCCTCCTCATCCTCAACCCCACTCCTCATCCTCAACCCCACTCCTCATCCTCGAACCCCACTCCTCATCCTCAACCCCCCTCCTCAACCCCCTCAACCCCACTCCTCATCCTCAACCCCCCTCCTCATCCTCAACCCCACTCCTCATCCTCACCCCCACTCCTCATCCTCAACCCCCACTCCTCATCCTCAACCCCCCCTCATCCTCCTAAACCCCGCTCCTCATCCTCAACCCCCTAAAACCCCTCCTCAACCTCAACCCCCTACACCCTCTCGTCAACCTCAACCCCCTAAACCCCCCCTCTCGTCAACCTCAACCCCCTAAACCCCCCCTCCTCATCCTCAACCCCCTAAACCCCCCTCCTCATCCTCAACCCCCTAAACCCCCCTCCTCATCCTCAAACCCCCTCAACCCCCCTCCTCAACCCCCCTCCTCAACCTCAACCCCCCTCCTCAACCTAAACTACCCCCCTCCTCAACCTCAACCCCCCTCCTCAACCTCAACCCCCCTCCTCAACCTCAACCCCCCTCCTCAACCTCAACCCCCCTCCTCAACCTCACCCCCCTCCTCAACCTCAACCCCCCTCCCTCAACCTCAACCCCCCTCCTCAACCTCAACCCCCCTCCTCAACCTCAACCCCCCTCCTCAACCTCAACCCCCTAAACCCCCCCTCCTCAACCTCCCTCCTCAACCTCACCCCCTCAACCCCCCTCATAAACCCAACAACCCCCTCATAAACCTCAACCCCCCTCATAAACCTCAACCCCCTCAACCCCCCTCATCAACCTCAACCCCCCCAACCCCCCCTCATCAACCTCAACCCCCCCAACCCCCTCATCAACCTCAACCCCCCCAACCCCCTCATCAACCTCAACCCCCCTCCTCAACCCCAACCCCCTCCTCAACATCAACCCCCCTCCTCCACCTCAACCCCCCTCCTCAACCTCAACCCCCTAAACCCCCCCTCCTCAACCACCCTCCTCAACCTCAACCCCCCTCAACCCCCCTCATAAACCTCAACCCCCCTCATAAACCTCAACCCCCCTCATAAACCTCAACCCCCTCAACCCCCCTCATCAACCTCAACCCCCCCAACCCCCCTCATCAACCTCAACCCCCCCAACCCCCTCATCAACCTCAACCCCCCTCCTCAACCCCCAACCCCCTCCTCAACCTCAACCCCCTCCTCAACCTCAACCCCCCCTCCTCATCCTCATCCCCCTCAACCCCCCTCCTCATCCTCATCCCCCCCCAACCCCCTCATCAACCTCAACGCCCCCCAACCCCCTCATCAACCTCAACCCCCCTCCTAAAACCCCAACCCCCTCCTCAACATCAACCCCCTCCTTAACCTCAACCCCCCTCCTCATCCTCATCCCCCTCAACCCC
The DNA here is from genome assembly GCA_027410445.1 of Discoglossus pictus. Classification (NCBI taxonomy): domain Eukaryota; kingdom Metazoa; phylum Chordata; class Amphibia; order Anura; family Alytidae; genus Discoglossus; species Discoglossus pictus. The sequence continues at coordinate 124,435,511 of CM050170.1, forward strand.
CCCTCCTCCTCCTCAACCCCCTAAATCCCCCTCCTCAACCCCCTCAACCTCCCTCCCCCTCAACCTCCCTACCCCCCTACTCCTCCTCATCCTCCCTACCCCCCCTACTCCTCCTCAACCTCCCTCCCCCCTCCTCCTCCTCAACCTCCTCCCCCCCCTCCTCCTCCTCCTCCCCTACTCCTCCTCAACCTCCCTTCCTCCTCCTCCTCAACCTCCCTCCTCAACCCCCAAAATCCCACTCAACCCCCAAAATCCACCTCCTCATCCCACACAACCCCCAAAATCCACCTCCTCATCCCCCACAACCCCCAAAATCCACCTCCTCATCCCCCACAACCCCCAAAATCCCCCTCCTCATCCCCCTCCACATCCCCCTCCACATCCCCCTCAACCCCCCTCCTCATCCTCATCCCCCCTCCTCATCCCCCTCAACCCCCCTCCTCATCCTCATCCCCCTCAACCCCCCCTCCTCATCCCCCTCAACCCCCCCTCCTCATCCTCATCCCCCTCCTCATCCCCCTCAACCCCCCTCCTCATCCTCATCCCCCTCCTCAGCCCCCCTCCTCATCCTCATCCCTCTCCTCATACTCATCCCCCTCAACCCCCCTCCTCATACCCCCTCCTCATCCTCATCCCCCTCAACCCCCCTCCTCATCCCCCTCCTCATCCTCATCTCCCTCAACCCCCCTCTCTTCCCCCTCAACCCCCCTCCTCATCCTCAACCCCCTAAATCCCCCTCCTCACCCCCCTCCCTCAACCCCCTAAATCCCCCTCAACCTCCCTACCCCCCTACTCCTCCTCAACCTCCCTACCCCCCTACTCCTCCTCCCCTACTACTCCTCAACCTCCCTTCCTCCTCCTCAACCTCCCTCCTCCTCCCTCCTCAACCCCCCAAAATCCCCCTACACCCCCAAAATCCACCTCCTCATCCCCCTACACCCCCAAAAATCCACCTCCTTCATATCCCCCTACAATACACCCCCAAAATCCACCTCCTCATCCCCCCTACACCCCCAAAATCCACCTCCTCATCCCCCTCAACCTCCTTCCTCATCATCCTCAAACCCCCTCCTCATCCCCCTCCTCATCCTCAACCCCCTCCTCATCCCCCTCATCCTCACCCCCCTCAACCCCACTCCTCATCCGCAACCCCACTCCTCATCCGCAACCCCACTCCTCATACCGCAACCCCACTCCTCATCCGCAACCCCACTCCTCATCATCCGCAACCCCACTCCTCATCCGCAACCCCACTCCTCATCCGCAACCTCCTAAACCCCCCTCCTCAACCTCAACCCCCTACACCTTCTTGTCAACCTCAACCCCCTAAACCCCCCCTCCTCATCCTCAACCCCCTAAACCCCCCTCCTCCTCCTCAACCTCCCTACCCCCCTACTCCTCCTCCCCTACTCCTCCTCAACCTCCTTCCTCCTCCCCCCCTCCAAAATCCACCTCCTCATCCCCCTACACCCCCAAAATCCACCTCCTCATCCCCCACAACCCCATTCCTCATCATCCTCAACCCCCTCCTCATCCCCCTCAAACCCCCCCCTCATCCGCAACCCCACTCCTCATCCGCAACCCCACTCCTCATCCGCAACCCCACTCCTCATCCGCAACCCCACTCCTCATCCGCAACCCCACTCCTCATCCGCAACCCCACTCCTCATCCGCAACCCCACTCCTCATCCGCAACCCCACTCCTCAACCTCCTAAACCCCCCTCCTCATCCTCAACCCCCTAAAACCCCTCCTCAACCTCAACCCCCTACACCTTCTTGTCAACCTCAACCCCCTAAACCCCCCCCTCCTCATCCTCAACCCCCTAAACCCCCCCTCCCTCATCCTCCTCCTCCTCAACCTCCCTACCCCCCTACTCCTCCTCAACCTCCCTCCCCCCCCCTACTCCTCCTCAACCTCCCTCCCCCCCCTACTCCTCCTCAACCTCCCTACCCCCCCTACTCCTCCTCAACCTCCCTCCCCCCCTACTCCTCCTCAACCTCCCTCCCCCCTTCCTCCTCCTCCCCCCCACCTCATCCCCCTCAACCCCCAAAATCCAGCCTCCTCATCCCCCTCAACCCCAAAATCCCCTCCTCATCCCCTCAACCCCCAAAATCCACCTCCTCAACCTCCCATCCCCTCCTCCCCACCTCCCACAACCTCCCTCCCCCCTCCTCCTCCTCCTCCTCCCTACCCCCCTACTCCTCCTCAACCTCCCTACCCCCCCTACTCCTCCTCCTCCTCAACCTCCCTACCCCTCCTCCTCAACCTCCCTACCCCCCTACTCCTCCTCCC